>JBCNJP010000017.1:96371821-96512226 GCA_039602395.1 Deinandra increscens subsp. villosa | reverse complement strand
CCAATTACAGGACCACTGGAAAAACCAAAAACAACCCCGAACCCATAGATCAACACATGCATAAATAACTTATACGTCAATCATAAAACACTTGTACATACCTCAAATTTGGGGCTTCTTCTTGGAAAATCAATTTGCTACTGATCCAGGGGTGTCTCTAACTGCTAGACACACCACCACAACTCCCTTGTGTAAAGAAAACCTAATTTACAAGAACTTTCTAAAATTGATATGCATGCATGATCTAACCTTACTTTGTTTGTCTTTTGATGATCAGAAGCTCAATCTCAGTCTTTGATCCTCATTGCATGCCTCTTAATCATGATCTTGATCATCTATGATATTAATTGGCTGAATCTAGTCTCCAAACAGCCTTCTGGAATGAGTTTTAAGCGTCTGGAATGAAGGACTTAAGAGATAACCAAGAAAATGAGCAAATATGGTCAAAATCACGTTTTTATAGGTCTGCACTCGATATAGGCGTATTCCCTTTAGTCAATACAGCCGTATTGGAACACACGGGCTTGTCGAACCGATTCGACTCACACACAATACGGTCGTATCCTCCAAACTGGATATGGGTGTATCCATCATGATACTTAGAAACTTTTACAATCCAAAACTTGTTTTTGCGAACCTTGTTTCTTATAACTCGAAATTGAGCCTCGTTTTCACCCACGTTCCTTATTTTCAATTCCCTACCACCTACAGGTGGTCTCACTGATTGAAATGTTCTCAAATTTGGGGTCTAATATCCACATCGGAACTAAAAACTTCAGTTTTCTCTAACTTACTAGTTACTAAATGGATTTCCAATCCGCTTCCGCACACGCTCATTATATCACACAACAAGTCACATATGTGAATTCCTAATCCTTTACTACATCTAGAGCTGTAATTCACATATTCGGGTACAAATCAAACAATTCTTGAGTTAGGGTGACCTCGTTGCCACAAATAACTCAATTCTAACTTCGCATATACCTCTGTAATGCTATACCGGTCGTCATCCAATTGAAGACTCACCTTTGGATCCTCGGATCTCTATCTACATTTTTAACTTACGTTACTTATCAAAATTGGGGTGTAACAGACCTATTCTTCTATTGGCCATGCGTCGTGCCTCAATGATAGAATCGTTCATACAAGATTTGGAAGGTTGAGAGATTCATTGACTTTTTACAGGCACGGGCGTGCCTTTCCAGGAATGGATCGTGCCTTACCCAGCTGAAGAAGTCTAGATATACCAAGCCTCCTCCTCACTTCCAATTTGCTCAATACTTTTCTTCTTCTTGCTGAATTTGAAAATGCGTGAGCATCAGATCGTCTACTCAATCTAGCTATTCGGACATCGAAACGTAATTAACCGATTGTTTTATTGATCAAAGAACCAATTACAATCAGTAAATGTAACACCCAAAAGTTAAGGTAATAAATATATATGTGTTTATATATTTATAGGTGTGTGTTTATGTTATAAACATGTTAAAATGTTAAGTAATGTGTAATTGAAGTTATAACGATAAACTATGAGTTTATCGGGTTAAAATAGTAATAAAATACGTGTTTGCATGTTATATAAATGTTATATATGAGTTATATTAGTGATACATGTATACACATGATGATATAGGTGAATACGTAGTTGCGAAGATATTTGATAGAAAGAAATATAGGCGAAATCGGAATAACAGTTAGATAAATTATTAAGTTTATCTTATCGTTTTGCGCGTCCCGAGGCGTAGATGATTATAAGAAAAAGTATAAGGATATTTAGGAACCTTAGATGCATGTTTTATATAAGTTCGAGGGTCAAAGATGGCATTTGGGAAAGTTCTAGGCTTGCTTGAAAAGCAAAAGAGGAGCTCATGAGAAGTGTCATTTTTTGGTTGATTTGGTGTCATATTCAGTTGCCATGTGTCATGTTCACCACCCTTAGGTGTCAAAATTAATGCTTAGTCATCATGCCATGTGTAAGCATCAGGTTAGGAGTGTTTGGCTATACATAGGCCATAAATCCATCCATTTTTCCTTGCTAATTCACCTAAAATCAACCTAAAACCTCTAAGAAACCTCAAGAACACCAAGACCACTCTAGCTTGCATTTTTGAAGATTCAAAGGGAGTTAGGAGCCCATCTTATTGAATAGATCAACTTAAGGTATGTTTAACATAAGCCTTCAATTAGTTTCATGATTCATAACATTTAGATATGCCATTTTCGAAAACTGGCATGGAGATAACTTTCTCTTTTGTATTTGTCTCTCTTACTATCTAATGCTCGGCATATGAATAAAAGTTTTTATTTCCGCTGCTTTAGTTATCTCTGTTGTACCTTGTGTTCATGAGTAAATCCGATGCGTGACCGCTCCTAGGGCCAAGTCTGGGAGTGGGCGTCACAGTAAAACACTTAGAATTCAGACACAGAGAAACACTCTCAGAAATACACACTTAAGAGAATCTCGCACGCTCAGGACACCAAATTACAATGTCCAAACTCCTATTTATACTCGACAGGCCGAACTATGTCCGAACTTCAGGTTCGGCTAGTCCGAACCTCAGGTTCGGACCAAGTTCGACCAGTAAGACTTGGGCTTGAACTTGTACTTTGCTTGATACTTCACACGACGCACATATCAGGTATCAACAAACTCCCCCACGTCATGTGCAATCTCTTCAACATCATCAAATCTGTATCTTCAATCAAGCTCCCCCTCAAGTGTAGAATGTATTTGTCCAATGAAATCAGTCTTCGAACAAACTCCTCCTCAACACGATCGTAGCTTGATTTTGAATACTTGATGATATGAAGTGTATCTCTGGTCTCTTATCAACAGCTTCAGAAGATTTGAAGTTGTGATATCTTGCACTTTAGTAACCTACATCAACAATTTAAACAATCTTGGCGCAAGACGTCTCTTCGAGACTCCAAGATATGATTTTGAAATTTGAATTTTGTATCACGTGTTGATCAGATCAAAAATAAAGCAGAAACAAAATCTTTTTGGCTTTTTAGAAAGTTTATATCAAAACAAACCTAATTTTTTTTTGATTTTTCAAAGTTTATGCTAAAACACACCAAAAATCTTTTTGGGCTTTTCTTGAAATGAAATAAAATTGCAATACATAATCAAACACTATTTTTTGTATGAGAAAGATCACTATATGGGATCATATTAGTCATAACGCACTGACCTATACTTCAGTTTTAATTAATTGAATCACACAAGTCATGTCGATTGCTTGTATAATTTGTCCATCTTAAACTCAGACATAATCATACTCATAACATCTGGATATGTTAAGGTATTGATTAGATTTGCTTTGACCAGTGTACCCCATACTATCAGACATATTCAGACATTTTATGTTTCCTTTTGTGTGATAGCACTTGTAATTTCTCACAATGCATAATATTTTCCATGATATAATCAACTGTGTTCCATGCAAAAAGAAATAAGAACGTTAAATCGTCTACCTTAAGGTCGATCTTTCGATACACAGATAAGGCCTCGGATTTAACAAAATAAGAAAAATAAAACAAGTTGAAATTGTATAACCCAACAACAATCAGGTCGGTACTCCCGTACACGCAGAGAAAGTCCGATGAGTTATACGAAACACTTAAAAAAATAAAGCAGAACATCAAACGGACAACCATCAGGTCGGTCTTGTGGACACGCAGCGAAATTCCGATCGTTTGACAAAATAAAGAAAATCAAACAAGTTTTAAATCTTGGAAAAATGAACACATGTATACACAGTGACTTCTCATTTATATTTTCACACTTATGTTTTCTTTTTGTGTCATGAAATATGCTTCAAGATGTTGTCCACTTGGTCAAGCATTAGTATTTAGTGTATATCACATCTGAATACTTTCTGATTTACCGAGTCTACCAAGCACATCAAACAATGATCTTATGGCTCTTTCATCTACTATATCCATGAGTCAGATATGTAAGCCAATGTACCATCATTTCCCAATGATCAATTTCACACAATTTTATATTTTGCATGTATTCACCTTCCTTCCTTGTATATTTATGTATTCACCTTCTCCCCATAACATGCTACATGCTTTTTCTCAATTACTCCCCCTTACTTACAATTCTCCACCTTAAAATGAAAACTCCATGTTTGGAATTTTCATTTTACACAAAAACAAAACTCTATTTGTGGCTTTTTGAGAAAAACGTGTAAGCAAAGAAAAATTGATCAATCAACACGGATATTTTGCAGTTTTAGACTGTCAGAAAATTTGCAGATTAGAGAAATGTATCATGAAATTTAAGTTAAGCAGAATACTCCTCCATCAACAACTTTGCAATCGTCAATAGGTCTTCTAGAAGTACCTGCACACTGGTCAAACTAATTAGTTCATAAATGACCCGAAGCGGATCGCTTCTGGTCGACCAGTGTCCTGGTTTTGTTTAGAAACCACCTTAGGTTTCCATTGTTGTGATTTTGGTAATTCAGTTTTTGATGGAGTTATCACAGGTGACTGTGACGATGAACCTACATTTTGAACCTTTTGGAACATTGGAACAAAACGGTTTTGTTTGTGAAAGAATGTAGGTTCAACTTCATCAAAAACTCTGCCTTGTTTATCGAAGAACTTTGTTGGGGCAGGTTTACCAAAAACTGGTTTCTGATGAAACCTCTATGGGGAATCAGCAGGCAGTGGACAATCTTTTGCCATATGCCATGTACGGAGGCAAATATAACATATACGCTTTGTCTTGTCCCACTTTTGATATACCTGCGAAGAGCTACACATATGAATATCTCGAACATGATCAGAAAAAGAATCATATACCTGTCGTTGATGATCACGAACGCATTTAGAGGTTGGGCTTCGAGATTGAGAACCATTAGAAGAAAATTTATCTTTCACAAATACCTCAGAAATCTTCCGAGCATCGACACAATGAAGAGGAAATTCTTTATCAGAGAAAAGCTGATCTGAACCTTTGAGCTTGTAGAATCTCTCGGGTTGAACTTTGTCTGCTTTGAAAGCTTCCTTCTTCACTTGTTTCATTTTAAGTTTCTTCAAATTTTGTGGTGCTAGAACCTCCTTAACTTTACCTATCATCTCTTGAAAACCTAAACCAACTTTCTTTCCAACAACCTTCTCCTCTGATGTAGAATGTCCATTCTTTGCTAAGCGAGAAAATTTGGCTTTCACTTCAGTCACATATTTCTGATCATAGAAGATCTTCTCATCAAATTCAGGTAGAGACCTAATATTGTCACTTGAAGTAGCTGATTTCTCATTATCAGCAGAAGATGAACCAGATACAAATTGTGGAGCAGAAGGAATTTCAGATTTCTTGCCTTTCTTTTTCTAATTCTTTTTGTTTTTCTTCTTTTCAACAACCTTTTCTTCTTCTTGAACCGATGATAAAAACTTTGAATAATCACAATCATCCACTTTTTCCTTCACTTCTTTGAAAGCTTCTTTAATATGAGCAGGGGGTGATGCAGTTTTATCAAACATTTTCTCAAAATTTGTATCATTAGCTAAGAAGCTTGTGAATACTTGAGAATTTGAAACATTGTTGAACGATCTATTAGCATCAATGACTTGAATCTTGAGATAAGAAATTTGCTTTTGAGCTTCAGTTAGCTCTTTCTCATTAGCTATCAATCGCTTCGCAACTTTGTGTGTTTCAAATTTCTGCATGCGAAGATTTTCCATGCCCTCAAACAATTCCTTTCTCAATTTATCTTCATTTCGCTTTTGAATCTCCAGATTTGCAGTTTGAACTTTCTTAATACTGACCAATTCCCGCTTCTCATCCAATAACTTTTCCATATCAACTTGATATGCTTCAATCTTAGCAGCAGATCCTGTAACACTCTTTGTAAGCAAATCAAGCTTGATTTTGGATTTTTTAAACAGATTCTGAAAATCATTAGCAGTATCCTCTACTTCATCCTTCCATTTCTTTACTTCATTACCAATTCATCCCTTTCTTCAGAAAACTTTTCTTTTGCAGCTTCAACGTTCCTTTTATCTTGTTTTGAAATCTCTAAAGCTTCATTCAACAACTTGACCTTGGTAATCAGACAATCGTTTTTCAAAACCAATTCTTTTTCATTTTCCTTAGAAATCTTCAAATCTGAATTAATCAAATTGAGTTCCTCGGAAAGCTTTTGAAATTTACTCAACAACGATGCATTTTCTTTCAATAAACTCTCCAAATTTTCGGAAAATTCATAAGAACTTGGTGTTGAACTAGTATCTAAACAAGAGTCATCTGACTGATCATGAGTGACAATCTAAGCTGATGAATCATAACCAAACCGTTGACCCCAATCATAAACAGCATCATGTTGAGATGTTAAATCTGTTTTCTTGTCTGTGTTACTAGAAGATGGTTGAGAAAAACCAGGCTTGCTTGATAAAGGAAAACTAGACTTGCTAACATTTTCCTGTTGACGTTCTTTGGCAAAATGTCCAAGCTTGGAACACTTGTAACATTTTAACTTTGACTTGTCAAAACCTAATTTCTCATTAAAGTCGGAAGTAGTTTTTCCATTCTTCTTGAAAAATCTATTTGATATGTGACTCAGCATAGCATATTGCCAAGATAGATCCAATTCAGTCAATTGATCATCATCAAGAGTATCAAGATCATCTCTTGTTAATTGTGCATCAGCAACATTTTTAATAACCAAACGATGATGAAATTAAAGAAACAATCATTTTGGCACAATCATCCATTGATTCAGCAGAAAAAGCATTTTGACTTGTTGAATTTGGAATTGTGAAACTACAACCCCGTGATGAATTGTTATCAGAATTTCTAGAAGCTCCAGCCATAAAAGCAACATTGGTGCCGTACTCAGATTTGGCTTAGATTTAGCACTCATGCTTGCACTATTCTCACCATGATACAATTCAGGATTCTGCAAAGTAGCAGTTGACTTCTTAGAATTTAACATTTCCATTTCCCAAGCATGAAGTTTCCCAGTAAGCTCGTGAAACGTCAATGTTGAGTAATCTTTATCATGAGTGAGTAACAAGACATAATTTTCCCATTTTTCAGGAAATGCTTCCATAATGTTTTCCTTCAAATCAGCATCAATTTTCTCAATTCCGATAACCTTTAGTTCACTAATCAGATGTGAAAATCGAGAAACAAGAGCAGTAATATTCTCATTGTCATAATATTGAAAATTATCAAACTCTTTATTCAACACTTTCTTCCGACTTTTCTTGTAATCATCATTACCCTCACATCTTGCTGATAAAGCATCCCATAATTATTTTGATTTCTTGCATGTGCTGAATTGATGTAACAACTCAGTGGGTAATGCCATTGTAAGATAACCAAAAGAATTTTGTTCAAGCTCATAAGCTTTCCTTTCAGCAATGTTAAATGTATGAACTTCCTTGAAATCTCCCGCATCAGTCGGATGTTGATAAAGTTTCTTGATTGGAATCCACAAATCGATGTCATTCGTACTTATATAAGCCGAAATTGCTACTTCCAAATCTGATAATCTTCCAATTTCAATAATTTGGGAACTTTCTGACTTGTTCCGATTTCGTAGTCAAAATTCAGCATGGTTTGCATTGCGTTTTGCATAGCAGCAAAATCTTGAAATTCCGTCATCGTCGAAAAATTGAATTCTATTGGCCGAACTCTATCCGAACTTATCCCTGTGCTCCGAACTCCCTCCGAACTTCATCCGAACCTAAATCAAAAGTCCAAACTCTGACCGAACTACAGAACACCGAACTCTGTCCGAAAAGACCTCCGAGCCTCCTCGACCAAACAGGAAAAAGCTCCGAACCTTGACCGAATGAGGATCGAACTCTCACCGAACACTGACCGAACTCTCACCGAACTCTCACCGAACTCTCACCGAACTAGCACTGAACACTGCCCGAACCTGAGCTTCGGAGCAGTTACTCCGAACTCGACCAGTACCCTCCGAACTTCGACATATTTTCTCAAAAATGCGTAAAATTTGACAGTTTTTGACAAAACTTGCAACCGTGGATCAGGAAAACTGATAAGAAATGATTTAGGAGCCGATTTGACACCAAAAACTCAAAGGAATTGATCAAAAACACGTAAACATACTCGAGAAAACACCAAAAACGTTCAAAAATCCGGAAATAGCAACCACATATCAGTCTAATAAAACTAAATGCTCTGATACCACTTGAAAATTCGTGAGCATCGGATCGTCTACTCAATCTAGCTATTCGGACATCAAAACAGAACTAACCGATTGTTTTATATCAAAGAACCAATTACAATCAGTAAAACACTTAGAATTCAGACACAGAGAAACACTCTCAGAAATACACACTTAAGATAATCTCGCACACTCAGAACACCGAATTACAATGTCCAAACTCCTATTTATACTCGACAGGCCGAACTATGTCCGAACGCCAGGTTCGGCCAGTCCGAACCTCAGGTCGGACCAAGTTCGGCCAGTAAGACTTGGGCTTGAACTTGTACTTTGCTTGATACTTCACACGACACACATATCAGGTATCAACAGAATTCTTCCATTCTTTCTCACATTTTCTCTTTTGAACCATTTTTCCAAGTTTTGGTTCTTTTATTCAAAGATTTTAAGACTTTAACTTAATTAAAATTTGTTTATTTTTGTCTATAAACTTCTCCATTTTTTAATTAAATCTTTAAAGCCATTCTTGGCTAAAAGTTACACCCATTTAGGGGAAAACAAACCTTTGGTGGGTTGCTAACGTACTAGAAGTTTAGTTATTGGCACTTAAAAACAAACACGCCTTGTGTATCATGGACCATTTGTGCCCTTGAAAGTAGATTAATAGGTAAGTGATAAGCGGTTAGAGGATGATGATTTTTATTGACTGATAAACTTCAAATTATACATATTTTTATAACAAATATCTCTCATACAACGGTACAAATCTAAGTCACTAACATCAAAACAAGTCTCTTTTGTTTTCTTTTTAGTTTTTCAGGTTTGGAAGTGTCGAAAATACAAAAGGAACTGATTATGAGCAAAAACAGAAGAAAAATATCAAAGTTCTAGATTTTCCAAGCCTGGCACGCCCCGTGCCCAAGCTTCCATGCCCCGTGTCACACTCGAAGATCCTCCCGACTAGATTTTGATCGCACACCCCGTGTCTCTGATGGCAAACCGTGTCATCTGACACAACATGACCCGTGCTCAAGCCAACACGACCTCGTGCCATGTCAGAAGGAAGATTTTGAATCTTGATACTGACACAGCACGGCTCGTGCCCAAGCCAAAACGACCCCGTGCCATGTCAGAAGGAAGATACCGGATCTTGATGTTGAGTCAGCATGGCTCGTTCCCAAGCTAGCACGCCCCATGCCATGTCAGACTTTAGCCTATAAATAGTAGACTCCCCCTCATTTGCAACTCGCTCAATTCTTTTCTTTTTCTCTTACGGTTTTGAGTCATTTGGTGTTTTTGAGTCTTGTAATCGAGTTTATAAGAACTTTAACTTAAGCAAGATCTTGTAAGCATTTTGTCTATGAAATCTTCTTTTTCTCTTAAGCAAATCTTTAAATCCATGACTGGCTAAATTCTTATACTTACTTGGGAGGTGACAAACCTCTGGTGGTTGGGTAATGACCTCCTAAGCTTGCTTAAGGTGTGTCTAATGACTTTATAAAAACCCTTTTTGTTGAAAGTTTATTATTGATTTTCTGAACCAAACGTGCTCTTCGTATCACAGACCATTTAGGAAGTCGAAATCCCAAAGGCCGGACTTGTGACACCCGTTCGGGGGACGATGCATGATCCGAAAGGTGACTCGCACCCCATGCTACATGATACGATCGAGGTCCTTATGTCTATGTAAGCATACTCGGCTGACCACGCAGGTGCGGACTGAAAGTATTTGGTTGGGAATGAGGGTTTGTCATATTTTGTCACTTCACGGAAGCTGAGATGGTACGTGTTTGTGAACTTGGCTCTGGTTACGTCGGACATACACATGCGGAGAGCTAGGTGCGAATGAAACGGATCAGAGTCCCTTAAAAAGATCATTTTCATAATAAAATAATCCGGTACGCAGGGTTGCTCCCCTGCTGGTTCATGACGGCGTGTCGAGTACGGTAAGTCGACGGTTTGAGGGGCCCCGTAACTAAATGGCGTTATACCACTTTGTTCGGTTGCTAGCAGCACCTTCCCACGGCGTTCGTACTCCTCATAGATGATTGATCGTAGAGATAGTGAATCAGCCTAAGATTCCGAAAGGTGGCTGGTCTTCTGCTAGTAAACGATCTTAAGCAAGACCAAGAGTCCTCATTTCTCAATTTTAACCACTAGTAAGTTCTCCCAAGTAACACTAACTCTGATTTGCATAACTCTTAAATACCATCATATTTATTTTCTTTTCTTTTATTTTATTTTATTTTCTTTTAACAGTATTCTCTTCTAAACTAATCTTAGATCTGGCTAGATGATAACAGCGGACTGATTATCCAAAGCTCTCATTTTCCATTGTGTCCCGGACGACCCCGATTCAACTTACCACTACTATACTGCACCACGATGGGTATACTTGCCCGTGTAATGTGGTGAAATAGTAGTTGTCAAGAAAATCAGGTTTTATAAATATAAAAGCTTACAACTACTAAAATAGGTTTGAAAAATATTGTCATATTTTAAGTACACCTCAGCACACGTCATTGACAATGATTCACATCCCATGGAAAGTGGCGCATTCATGTTTTTATGTCTATGTAAATAACATGTGATTCGTGCATGGGAAGTTTAGAGGTATTGGTTTGGGAGCAGTGCGTGGAAGGAAATGGACCATTACTTCTTATAAAAGATTTTTATTCAATAATATAATCTGGTGTGTGGGTTATTCCCTTGCTTTTTCATGAAAATATATCTGAGCGTAATGACACTTTTGACCATAAGGTCCTACATGGTCCTCATAGACGGTCCCCTTAGGATAGGATTCATCTCTACTAGTGAACAACGAGAGGAACATATGATTCAGTTGCCTGAGAGGGGGCCTTTTCTACTTTCGTATAACAATCTTGTTTTGGTCAAAAATCAACAAAGTGATTTCGTATTCCAAACATAGAATGTGAGGCAGTGTGCTTTTGGATTAGAATGACAATATGCTTAAAATGTAGAAATTAACACAAGGAAGTAACGAGGGAAAATCCAGAATCCTTCGAGTCGTCTCTAGGAATCCTGGCAAAAAACCTCGGGAGCCGGCCTGAAGAGCCTGCTTCCTCACGATATTATTAATGAGAAACTGAAAATTACAATGTTTTTGGAGGATTGATCGATCAGTGCTAAGTGTTACAATGATTGGGTACTATCAGAGCTAGAGTGTGCAGGTGTTGTGTGTTTCTAAACCGATCGAGTCCTCGATTATATAACGAATACATGAATAAAAAACATTCAGGGATTCCTAGGATCCAATCCTCCAACTAACTTGACCTTTAGAGCTTCACTCGTCCACTTAGTCCACGTTCTTTGATAGCTAAAGCTTGTATTTCGTAGGTAGTCGATGACTCAACGGTACCTGGGTCAAATAAACACGTGACAATTATAAGGGTTAGTCAAATATAAATAAATCAGGATACCTAGACAAGTGGGATTCCCAGACTGTACTAGGATTCCTGAACCATCTGAGCTTCCTGTTAGCATCCTGAAAATAGACCCCTAACAATTGCCCCTTAAGCTCAACAGCTGTCGAGATTCAAAAGATGTTGATTTCACGGCATCATCACGTTAAAATCTGTTGAGATGTGATGTTTTTTACGGCTTCCAAGAGATGGGACTTGCATCATTGCTTTTTCTTTAAATACGAGATTCCAAAATCGTTTATCTTCATCTTCCTCCGGAAAACCTCTCGAGCTTCTCCGATAATCCAGGTCAGTTCTAATCACCTTTCTTCTCCGTTTTCCTTCTGATTTTTCGGCCATGGCCAAGAAAAATACTCGAGCGCCCTCTTCGTTAAACACTCTGGTGATCGACGATTTTCACGATCAAGGGTATATCAGGCCCGGAGAAGAAGAAAAATGCACATTCGATGATGGCGATATCCACGATTTGAGAAATTCCGACATCTTTCCTCTGGGTATCGTTTTTCGTCCTTTCGATTCTTGAGTTAAGTCTGATTTCACCTCCACCACCTGGGTTTGCTTCATGTATTATCATTTTTTGCTTGGCATGACATTCCCCTTCCATGAGCTTGTCACTCAGTTCTTCAAGACCACCGGGCTTAGTTTTGCACCATGACAATGGTTTGGCGGATTTTGTACTCTCTTGACTAACTTAACAAAACCCGGAACCTGGAGATCGGGACTCCTGAAATTTGTGAAGCCTACCAACTCAGAACCCACGGCTGCAGGCATTTCGTCTTGAAAGCTCGCACCTCCACTTCTCAGCTAATTCCCCGAGCTTCCCATAATCATCATGATTGGAAGAAGCGTTTCTTTTTTGTGAAGCGTGACTCGATTCCAGGGGGTACAAAGTTGCCATTGAAGTAAGTTGATAAGGGTAGGATATTGATTTCCTTTTCATCACAAAATCCTTAATTTGTGTTTAACTTCCATAATAATTTTTGCAGTACCCAAGTTTGAGAATCTCATCAAGACGCACCCCGATCCCATGAAGCTTGAAGCATTATACTAGATTCCCGCCACTGAAAGAGCGTTGATCCTTGAAGCAACTGCCAGCGAACACAGCTACTCAGCCGAACACATTCCTGAGATGTCTGGTAAGTTTTCATAGGATCCTGAACTGCATGTTTATTTGAGCATCTCAACACCAATGATCTGATTTTATTGCAGCCCCCAAGTCCAGCTCCTCATTCTCCCTAAAGGACCTTGATAACCTCCTCAAGGTTAAGAAAGAGAAAATGGAGCAACCTGCCACCTCCAAGCCACTTGTCAGCCGGCCTAAGGCCTCGTCTTCCAAGAAGCAGAAGACCACTGAAGCCACCGTGTACCTGGAAACCTTTGAAGGCCTAGCTCCTTCCGAAGTGAGCAACAAGGTTCTCTCGATGCAGATTATGGTCAACCTGGTAAGAAGCTCAACAAATACATATATTAGTTTTATACCTGTCGCAGCCACTGATCAAGATCCTCGTTTTCTTGTGCAGGGCATTGAGAAGCTCAGCACCCAGGCCATGGACATGGAGAAGAAGCCGGCTGAGGCCGAGGAAAGGATCCAAATACAAGCTGAGATTGCCAGGGGCAAGAACCGGTACTATGAGCACAAGCTCACCGAGTAGCTCCTGGCATTTGAAGCCAAGATGGCCGCGGATGCTGAAATAGGCAAACTCGTTGCTGCCCAAAGCGTCCTGGATTATAAAATCTAAATGGCGGGTGAGGATGAAGAGGCTGGATTCAAGGTGCCTGGCTGGGATGTTGCGGGCTGGAAAGCTATTTTGGAATCGTTGGGGGGGGGGGGGTTATGGTGATGTGGCTGGAATTGGGAAGGATGGGATAGATGGCTGCTCCTCGAAGATGATTCTGGAATCCTCGGTGGCGGTGACTCGGGCTTATGTGCTAGAGCTTGGCGAGGGTAAGAAACCTGAGGAGGTTGAGAAGTCGGAGAAGGACGGGAAGGAAATGGCCGACGAAGATAATGCAACGGTCTGAGCCCATTTTTTAGGTTTTTATGTTTGAATGGTGGTTGTGAAACAATTTTTTTTTGTGGTTCCTGTAAAAAACAAGTAACAAACAGCAACGGACAATGGTAGGGATCATAGTGGTGGGATCTTCTATTTTACAAGACGAAACCAAGATTCCTAAGAACTTTTGACCTCTGAGCTTCCCAACTGGAGGGATCCTGAGTTTTTCAGGACGAACCTTGGGGAGCTCAAACCCGTTTCCGTATGTTTAATAATATAACTATCTTTTGGCTATATATGTTGTGTTTTTGAGTTAAGATTTTGCATATAGAAATTGTTATTAAATTTTGTTAAGAATATTAGAAAATACATGCATATTTGAAAATCATTTAAGATTTAACAATCGAATAGGTCAAAGTCCCAAATCAAGTGATAAAAACATAAGTCACCTGACCTTCAAGTTTTACCTTAGTTGATTCCTTAATTCAAATTGCTACTTCTTTCTTTGTCTCATTCAGGATCCTGACAGGAATCCTGACAAACTATTTCGCTGATTCATCTCGGCATCCTGCTTTGGGATCCTGAAAAGAGTTTAACAGGATCCTGGCCAATGGCCAAAGGAAGTTTTATGTATATAGGATAACAAACTTAGAAATATACTGGGAATAAACCCGGGATACTTGGGAATTAGCCAAATCTGTGGACAAGCCCGTATTCATTTGGGGCTAAGCCAATACTGGGGACAAGCCCTTATATACTTGGGACCAAGCCATCTTGAGTGACACGAAGATGTCAGAACCTTAGTTAACACATCTGTGTTAAAAACCATGAGAATCCACCCAGCAGCCTACAATGATAAGATTATCATCCATCCATAAGATGGACTAGTCCGGCCATCTTGAGCATATTGGTGGACAATGTTTGGGCTGATATTTCGGGATCCTTGGCGGAAGCTCCAGTGGTCCGGTATCCTCAAACGGGTTGAGAATCCTGACAGGCTCGGGCATCCTGAATACAGTTATCGACTAACCGCTATGTTTTTCCTCATTTATATTTGCTTGCAGGTAAAGAAAACGTGTAAAACAACCCTAAAGACTCGGTCAAAGACTAAAGAACGTGGACTAAGTGGCCCATAACGTCCATTTTGACTTAGTGGGCAAAATCCCTAAAAAATAGGAAAGTTTCTTAATTGTATTTCAGCTATTTAAGCAGGCTTTGATCGACTTAAGAACACACACAAGCTCTCATACTCACACTAGCTGATAGATAAACACTGTAACACTTATTCTCGTCGATCAAGCCTTGCAATTACTTGTAATCCTTTATTTTCTATCAATAAAATTGCTAGGCAGCAGGCTCTGCAGGCCGGCTCCCGAGATTTTTTTCCAAGATTCCTAGAGGAAACTCGAAGGATTCTGGATTTTCCCTCGTTAAATCCTTATGTTCAACTTTACATTTCGAGCATATTGACAAGCACACTACCTCACATTCTAAGTTTGGAATACGAGATTCCTTTGTTAATTTTTGACCAAAACAGACAACGTGCGCTCCTGGAGAGGGTCGTGCGCTACTGGCGATTACCCAAACGTAGGAGAGGAGTCAGCCTCTCAAACCTCAGAAGGTATGCAGGATACCTTAAATGTAGGAGAGGTGGCCAGCCTCTAACTGGGGATATACCCAAAATACTTAGGATTCTCAAAATTTGCAAAACACTCAATGCTTGGTAAGGGGTGGGTGTTAGCTTAGCTAACACCACTCCGATGCCTAAGTCAGTATCATGTGATGAAAATAATAAGAATAATATTGAAATCAGATCAGTATACATACCTTGTAGTATTTTGGTGGTGAGGATCCTCGAGATTCCAATGGGATTCTCACATAAAGTAAACCTTGAGATGGATGGCATTCCAGGCTCTTGGCAGAGGTTTTCCTTCCATATTCACCAAACGATATGCATCTTTTCCTTCTTCAGAATCTATCAAGTATGGGCCTTCCTACTTAGGTGCCAATTTCCCATCGGCTGGATTGGTAGTGTTTTGAAATTCCTTTCTTAACACCAACTCTCCCACTTAAAATCTTCTTATCCTGGTATTCGTGTTGTAAAACTTTGCTACACTTTGTTGATAAGATGCCATCTGGATTCTGGCCATATCTCTGAGCTCCTCGACTATTTCGAGATCCTGAAGCAGATTCTGGCTATTGGTTTCAGGATCCTAGCAATTGATCATGATGTAGGTACCACCATTTCTGTGGGAATCACAGCCTCAGCTGCAAATACTAATGAGAATGGAGTTTGGCATGTTGCATTCTTGGGTGTTGTCCTGTCTGCCCAAAGAACGAATGGTAGCTCTTCAGCCCACTTGCCTTTCTTGGAGCCCAACTTCTTTTTGAGATTGTTGATGATAATCTTATTGCTGGATTATGCCTGCCCATTAGCTTGAGGGTGGACAGGTGTTGAAGTAATCATCTTTATGCCCCAGCTTGCACAAAAATTTATTGTTATTTTGCTGATAAACTGAGAGTCGTTGTCACATATGATCTCTGCCGGAATCCAAAATCTGGTGAGGATATTTCTCTTGATGAAGGATATCACCTCTTTCTCTCTCACTTGCACATAGGCTCCCTCCGTCAACTTCCAGACTGCTAGGTCTACTGGCAGATTCCCGGATATGCTCCAAGCAGGATTCTCAAAGTCGCAGTCCAAGGATCAATGGAGTACTCATTCACTGGGATTCCCAGTGACATCCTTCCAGGAATATCCGTCTTATGCGGGATCCTCAGGTCAGGCTTCCGGGGATTCCAATATTCTAACCCTTCCGTTTCTGCAGGAATTTTCAGATCGGGCTCCTCAGAAGTGCATGATGGTGACTTCATCCCCATGCGCACGACACCAACCACGAAGCCAAGCATCCCAGCTAGCTTTGGACACGGGCCAAGGAGTCTGAACCAGAATCCCAACCCAGGTAACTTGTCTCATTTAATTCCCACAGCTTCTCACCAGGATCTCTCTTTTGATGCAGGTATACACCCCAACATTACAAGGGAGATTCAGAAGCTGAAGGAAATGATATCAAGTGTTCCAGGGATAATTAAACCTATCCCTGAGGTTCCCCTTGAGAGCTACAGGGTCTCGAGGTTCACTCGGCCAATCTCAACAGTTGAGATTCCCAAGCGCTTCCAGACGCATAGCATGAAATTCTATGATGGGACGACGATCCTGAGGAGCATGTAGCACATTATAGGGAGCGCTTGAAAATCAAACCTATTCCCCTGGATATCAAGGAAGCCTGTCTATGCAAAGGCTTTGGTTCAACCTTAATAGGACCAGCCATGAAATGGCTACTGAGCATTCCTCCTAACACTATTACGTCATTTTCTCATTTGGTTAACCTATTTAACAATCAATTTTTTTGCAGCAGAACCTTTGAGAAGCTCACAGGTGACCTGTACCGAATAGTTCAGAAGCCAGATGAGCCTCTCAGGGAATACATTGCCAGATTCGGACGAGAATCTCTTGAGATTCCTAATCTGGATATGGCAGCAGCCGTAGAAGCCTTTAAAATGGGGCTCTCTAAAGATTCACGTATTTATGATGATCTTGTCATGACTCCTTGCAAGAACCTTGAAGAAGTACGCAGTAGAGCCTTGAGGTTTATCCGTTTGGAAGATGACAAGAAGATCCACCAAAGATTGGAGGTTCCCAAATATGATCCCAACAATAAAAAAGAAGAATCCCCCAGGAAGCCATATAGATCTCGCCATACTCCAAGTCAGAAAATCACAAAGTCAATGTTGTTGACCAGGATGATGATGATGAGAAGTATCCTAAGGTATCTAAGTATTGTTTTTCTGTTGACATTGGTGGCCTAATGTGTGCAATGCAGGATCTTGGTGAAAAGGCAAGATGGCCTAGAAAAATGATAAACAGGGATCCTGGAAAGACAAGACCAAGTGGTGTGCCTTCCATGAAGATTTCGGCCACCTAACAGATGAATGCATAGCACTCCAAAAGGAAATTAGCTATCTACTCAGCAAGGGGCACCTTAAAGAATTGATAGGCAGAAAGAAGGTCAAGACTCAGGAAGCCGACAAGGTGCCTCAGAGAGCAGCTTCTCCACCCCAGGATGCTCAAATAATCAACTTCATCTAAGGAGGCTTAGACATCTGCGGCACTTCGTACTCCTCAGCCAAGAAACATGCTAAGGAATCCAAATCTGAACAGGGTGACAGACCTGTCCGGACATCCACTCTAACTCAAGACAAGCTCATATCCTTTGATGAGAGTGACCGTTCTCATGTTCAGGATCCTCATCATGATAGTCTTGTGGTTACTTTATATACTGCTAACCATTTTGTTCGCAGGATCCTGATTGATAATGGAAGCTCAGTAAACATAATTCGTCTTGATGTGATCAAGAAGATGGGGATCCCAGAAACTGAAATAGTCGCAAGATCCTCAGTCCTGGTTGGCTTCAGCGGTGAAACTAAAAGCACCGTTGGGGATATCAGGTTGCCGGTATATATAGAGGGGGTAAACTCTATGCAAAAATTTTGTGTTATAGATTCTCTCTCTTGTTGCAATATTATTCTTGGCAGGCCATGGATTCACGAGATGAAGGCGGTCCCTTCAACTTATCACCAGTGTATCAAGCTTCCTACACCCTGGGGAGTTGTGAGGATTGAAAGTGACTAGCAGGAAGCCAAGAATTGAAAGTGACTCATTATTGTCATATTTTCCTGTATACCATCCACAAGTCAGTGGCTTGTCCCGAAGACCTCTGATTCATATCTTCGCGACATGTGGCGTGTCTAACGCACTTAAAAAAATATATCCATTAAAACTCATCTTCCACCACACACCACCACTCCCACTTCCATCACACCGCGATTTTCACACACGACCAGTCACCACAGCGCGCATACACCTCCATCATTTGAATACTGAGTTCTAAGTTTCTTTTATTCTTCCCTTTCCTTTATTTTTTATTTTATTAATTTTTTTTTTGTTTTCTTCCGTTTCTCGGTTCACATTGGTAACAATGTGAGTTTCACGTGTGGGAATGGGAGACTGACGTTTAGTTTAGTTTATTCAGTTTGTTTATTTTGTTGATATTGTGAGAAGAATTAAAAAATAGAAAATGAAAAATGTACCTTAATTAGATTGCAATTAAATGAAAAATGATAGGTTAAATTGGGGATTGGCTTTTAAAATAAATAGCAATAAAAATATAGAAAATGTGTCTAACTTGTAATGTGTTGGTAGGCCCAACCGACTTTGAAAGGTTTAAATGTCCCGAGAGTATACAAAAAAGAAATGAATAAATAAAATAATTAATGATATTATGTGGTTCTCATTTTAGAAGAAATGGTAAGGGCGAAAATGTCAAAATAGGATAATGGGCACCACTTTAGGTTTAAAAAATTATATGTTTTAAATAATTTTGGCACACCATTTTCTTTTTATGAAAGTAAATTTGAGAGTCGGTGGCGCATCATATTCCATATTTCCATATTTTGAGCCAAATTGAGAACTAAGTTTCTCCTACGTGTCACATACTGAGTTGCATCTTGGTTAAAACACCACTCGGTTAGATCCTTAAGTGCTTAAATGAGCTAATTAAAACTTATGTGCCACACGTCAGGTAGCTGCCTAATTGAAGCACTACTAGGTAAGGTTCAAGAAAATATATAAATGCTCATAAACTGCATTCATTCATCCATCAATAGTAAAGTTTTATTACATATAAGTTGTTAAGGTTTGATTTTCAGGATGCTCATCAAGAAGCTCAAGCAGCTCAGGAATCCGAAGACAGTTTGGGAATCCTATCAGTTCAGGTATCCTGAATTTACGATATATATGTAACCTCTATTTTGCCTCGTGCTTAATTGTTTGCAGGTGCTAACGGACTCTCAACTAACTCCTAAAGACTCGGACTAAGCTGACTCATACGTGGGATTAGTGGGTCGATTCTGCTTCAAAGGTCAAGAAAGTGGGAAGAAGAGATCCTGGGAATCCCGGACAGTTAGTTTGCTTGTTTATTTTATATTAAATCGAGGATTCGATCAGTAGAAACACACACACCGCACTCTCTAGCTCAATTACTACTGCAAATCATTGTATCACATAGTTCTGATCAATCAAACCTCCAACCCTTTGTAATCTTTCGTTTGATTATCAATAAAATTGACTAGGAGGCAGGCTATTCGGCCGGCTCCCGAGGTTTTTATCCAGGATTCTTAGAGGCAACTCGAAGGATTCTGGAGTTTTCCTCGCTAAATCATCGTGTCACCATCCTAACTTGGATTATTTGCTCATTTGATCGTTAAGCACACTACCTCACAATCTAAGTTTGGAATACAGAATTCCTTTATGAATTTTCGACCAAAACAGTTTGGCGCCCACCGTGGGGCAAATGGTGCTTCATTCTAAAGAAATTCCATTCATCATCCGCTCTATTTAATCTCTAATCCCAAAGATGTCAAACCCACAAAAATCTGTTTTGGCCTCTACATCGTCCTCCTCCTTTCCTTCCGCTCCAGGAAGCCAGAAGAAAAATAATGATCGTCAGAAGAAAGTGGACGAGCAGCTGAGAAAAATTTACTATCATGTCTTCACAGGATCCCAGGTTCAATCTGTTGATCCTGTTATTACTAACAATGATTTGTTTACTTTGATCAGGCAGGTGAAAAGTCAAATGGATCAGCAAGAAAAGACCAATCCGGCTCGCTACAATTACAAATCAGCACTAGGCTTCACTACGGCCCCTACAATGACTTCTCAGGCCGCTGGGTATGCAGTGAATATTGCTGGATTCTCAGGAGCTGTCCTACTAGAATCCTCGCAGTCGCGCTACAAGGATCCTTGGATTCCACTATCGTTGGGATCCCTAGCCACGCCATCTCAAGGATATCCTTTTTCTGCTCGGAATCTAAGCCAGAACCCCCAAGGATATCAATACTCTAACTCTTCTGTTTCTGCAGGAATCTTCAAGACCAGCTCCTCAGAAGTGTATGATGGTGACTTCATCCCCATGCAAGCAGCAGCCACCACGGAGCCAAGCATCCCAGCAAGCTTTGGATATGGGCCCAGGATTCTGAACCAGAATCCCAACCCAGGTAACTTATCTCATTCGATTCCCACAGCTTCTCACCAGGATCTCTTTTGATGCAGGTATACACCCCAACATTGCAAGGGAGCTTCAGAAGCTGAAGGAAATGATATCAAGCGTTCCAGGGATAATTAAACCTATCCCTGAGGTTCCCCTTGAGAGCCACATGATCTCGAGGTTCACCCGGCCAATCTCAGCAGTTGAGAATCCCATGCACTTCCAGACACCTAGCATGAAACTCTATGACGGGACGACGGATCCTGAGGAACATGTAGCACATTACAGGGAGCGTATGGAAATCAACCATATCCCTCTGGATATCAAGGAAGCTTGCCTATGCAAAGGTTTGGTTCGACTCTTACAGGACCAGTCAGGACGTTTGAGAAGCTCACAGGTGATTTGTACAGGGTAGTTCAAAGGCCAGAAGAACCACTTAGAGACTATATTGCCAGATTCGGACGAGAATCTCTCGAGATTCCCAACCTGGATATGACAGCGGCAGTCGAAGCTTTCAAGATGGGACTCAGTAGGGATTCCCGATTTTATGATGATCTTGTTATGACTCCTTGCAGGAACCTTGATGAAGTTCGAAGCAGAGCCTTGAGGTTCATCCGTTTGGAGGATGATAGACTGGACGTCCCCAAGTATGATTCTAACAGTAAAAAGTCGGAATCCCCCGGGAAGCAGTATAGATCCCGGCCATATTCCAAATCAGAAAATCCAAAGATCAATGCTGTAAACCAAGATGACGATGAAGAGGAGTATCACAAGGTATCTGAATACTGTTTTTCAGTTGACATTGGTGGTTTGATGTGTGCTATGCAGAACCTAGGTGAAAAGGCAAGGTGGCCCAGGAAGGATACCAAGCAGGCATCCTGGAATGACAAAATCAAAGTGGTGTGCCTATCATGATGATTTTGGCCATCTGACAGACGAATGAATTGCACTCAGGAAAGAAATCAGCTACCTGCTCAGCAAGGGGCATTTGAAGGAGCTACTGGGCAGAAAGAAGAGCAAAACTCAGGAAGTTGACAAGCTTCCCCAGAAAGCAGCTTCACCACCACAGGATGCTCAAATCATCAACTTTATATCAGGGGGTTCAGACATCTGTGGCACTTCCTACACCTCAGCCAAGAAGCATGCTAAGGAGTCTAAGTCTGAACAGGGATCCAGACCTTTCCGGATTTCCACCCTGACTCAAGAGAAGACGATATCCTTTGATGAGAGTGACCGCTCCCACATTCATGATAGTCTGGTGGTTACTTTATATATTGCTAACCATTTTGTACGCAGGATCCTGATAGACAATGGAAGCTCTGTCAACATAATCCGTCTGGATGTGCTAAAAAAGATGGGCATCCCAGAATCAGAAATTGTGGCAAGATCCTCAGTCTTGGTTGGCTTCAGTGGCGAAACCAAGAGCATCGTTGGAGACATTAGACTATCAGTATATATAGAGGGAGTAAATTGCATGCAGAAATTCTGTGTTATGGATTCTCTCTCTTGTTGCAATATTATTCTTGGCAGGCCATGGATTCACGAGATGAAGGCAGTCCCTTCAACTTATCACCAGTGTATCAAGCTTCCTACACCCTGGGGAGTTTATCAGGATTGAAAGTGACCAGCAGGAAGCCAATAACTGCTACTCAACTTCTATGAAGAATACAACAAAAATGACGAAGGGATAGCAATTATAGAAAAAAGCACCCGAAGAACAGGAAGACAAGGAGCTCTATGTTAAAGAAGTCCAGCTGAATCCTGAGAATCCTGAAGTCAAGGTGCTCATCGGGACCAGCATCCCACAGGAAGTTGAAAAGAATCTAGTTGAGCTTCTCAAAGCCAGAGCTTCAACTTTTGCATGGAAACACGAGGATATGACTGGTATCCCTAAACATGTTATTACTCATAAACTTGGTTTAGATCCTTCTTTCAGGCCAATACAACAAAAAAGGAGGAAGTTCGCTTCAGAAAAGAATGCAATCATCCAGGAGGAAGTTGATAAGCTTCTCAAGACAAAAATGATCAGGGAAGTCAAATATCCCAGGTGGCTAGCGAACGTAGTGGTGGTCCAGAAGAAGAACGGGAAGTGGATAGTCTATGTAGACTACACGGAATTAAACAGGGCATGTCCCAAGGATCCTTTCCCACTTCCCTACATCGATGCAATGGTGGATGCCACAGCAGGTCATGAGATGCTCACTTTCATGGACGCTTCTTTAGGATTCCAACAAACCCAGATGGAACCCTGTGATCAGGAGCATATAGCCTTTATAACCCCAACAGGTATATATTGCTACACTGCTATGACTTTTGGTTTGCGAAATGCAGGTGCCACCTATCAGAGACTTGTTAACATGATGTTCAAAGAGCAACTGGGGGACACAATGGAAGTCTACATTGATGATATGGTGAAGTCCAAGAGAGTTCAAGACCATGTCAGGGATCTCCAAACTTCCTTTGACATCCTTGACCATTACAATATGAAGCTCAACCCCTCCAAGTGCCACTTTGGGGTGCGAGCTGGAAAATTCTTAGGTTACATGGTAACCGAGAGAGGGATTGAAGCAAGCCCTGAGTAGATAAAAGCAATTCTCAACCTTAAATCTCCTTCGAATATAAAGGAAGTTCAAAGAATGACAAGAAAGATTGCAGCGCTCAACAGATTTATTTCAAGATCCTTAGAGAAGAGCAAGAATTTCTATGAGATTCGGAGGAAGAACAAGAATTTTGAATGGGCTGAAAGACATGAAGAAGCCCTGAAGAGCCTAAAATAGTACCTGTCAGAAGCTCCACTTCTGATGAAACCTGTAGATGGGGAGCCGCTATATCTATATCTTGCTATATCAGGAAGCTCAGTAAGTGCTGTCTTGGTTAAAGATCACCAAGGACAGCAGCATCCGGTATATTATGTAAGTAAAACTTTGCTAGACGCAGAATCCAGGTACTCCTATCTCGAGAAGTTAGTTTTATCTCTTATAATGGCTTCCATTAAACTCATACACTATTTTGAAACCCATACTATAATTGTGATGTCTAACTATCCTATCAAGGAAGTTCTCAGGAAGCCGGAAATGTCAGGAAGGATGGCTAAGTGGGCAGTCAAGTTAAGTGCCTATGACATCAAATATGAACCAAGAACAGCAATCATGTCCCAAGCATTAGCTGAGTTTGTGGCGGATTTCAGCAGTGACATTGAACCAGAAGTTGAGAAGGAAGTCCAGCAGCTTGAGAAGCTCAAGGAAGACTTAATCATCTATACTGTCGGCTCCTCAAATTTCATAGGAACAGGGCTGGGAATCCTGCTAAAATCGCCACAGGGGGACATAATACCTCTATCCATATCCTGTGAATTCCAGGCTACCAAAAATTGAAGCTGAGTATGATGCTCTAATTGCTGGATTACAGCTAGCTAGGGATATGGGAATCCTGTCCATACAAGTGTTTGTCGATCCTCACTTATTGACTAACCAGTTTAATGGCTCTTATGCAGTGAGAGGGGAGAATATGATCAAGTATCTTGAAATTGTTAAAAAAATTGTCTCTATTTTTTGAGAATTTTAACATTTCGCAGGTACCAAGAGAAGATAATGCAGAAGCCGATGCCTTGGCAAACTTGGCTTCATCGCTCAGGATCCTTGAGGATGTCAAGATTCCAATAACTCACATCCTGACGCCAGCGATAGCTCAACAGGAAGCTCAGGCTGTTGACAATAACGCAGGTGCAACTGTTGAGAATCCTGAAGATGCTCAGGAATCCTGGACTTACCCGATCAGGAAGTATCTCGAAGATGGGGAGATTCCCAAGGCCGAAAACCCCAGAGCTTTTTGCACAAAGGTATTACCCTATACTATTATTAATAATATCCTATATAGAAGATCTCTTGCAGGTGTCTAGCTAAGGTGCCTAGAGAAGTCAGAAGCTCTTGAGGTGCTCGAAGACATACACAGTGGAGATTGTGGGAACCATACCGGGGGCAGGGCACTGTTCTCTAAAGTTCTCAGATTCTGATATTATTGGCCAACCATGAAAAAGGACGTCGCGAGCTTCTCATAGAAATGTGATGCTTGTCAAAGGCATGGCAATATCCTCCACCAACCCGCTGAGCATCTGCATCCTATAGTATCCCCATGGCCATTCATGAAATGGGGCATGGATATTGTGGGTAAGCTGCGAAAGGCTCCCGGAGGAAAGGTGTTTATGCTTGCCATGACGGATTACTTTTCCAAATGGATTTAAGCAGAAGCCTATGTTCAAGTGAGAGAGAAAGAAGTGATATCCTTCATCAAAAGGAACATCCTCACCAGATTTGGAATTCCGGCAGAAATCATATGCGACAATGGCTCCTAGTTTATCGGCAAGAGAACTACAAGCTTTTGTGAAAGCTGGGGCATCAAGATGATCACTTCAAAACCCGTCCACCCTCAGGCTAATGGACAGGCGGAATCCAGCAATAAGATCATAATCAACAACCTCAAGAAGAAGCTTGGCTCCAAGAAAGGGAAATGGGCTGAGGAGCTGCCATTTGTCCTTTGGGCAGATAGAACCACACCTAAGAATGCTACTGGCCAAACGCCATTCTCATTAGTGTTTGGGGCTGAAGCTGTGATCCCTACAGAGATGGTACTTCCTACAGCCAGAGTCAACTTCCAGGATCCTGAAACCAACAGCCAGAATCTCCTTCAGGATCTCGAAACGGTTGAGGAGCCCAAAGATATGTCCAGAATCCGGATGGCATCTTATCAACAACGGGTAGCAAAATCCTATAACAAGAATACCAGGATAAGAAGATTCCAAGTAGGTGACTTGGTCTTGAGGAAGGCTTTTCAGAATACTACCAACCCTATTGATGGGAAGTTAGCACCCAAGTGGGAGGGCTCTTACCTTATAGATTCTGAAGAAGGAAAGGGGGCATAGCGTTTGGTAAATATGGAAGGAGAACCTCTTCCAAGAGCCTGGAATGCCGTCCACCTTAAAGCGTATTTTATGTGAGAATCTCATTGAGGATCTTAGGCAGAATCCCAAGGATCCTCACTATCTAAATATTGCAAGGTACGTATGCTAATCCTATTTCAATTTATTCTTATTATTCCTATGACACGTTACTGACTTAAGCATCGGAGTGGTGTTAGCTAAGCTAACACCCACCCCTCACCAAGTGTTGAGTGTTTTGCAGATTTTGAGAATCCTGGAGTATTTTGGGTATATCCCTAGTTAGAGGCTGCTCACCTCTTCTACGCTTAAGGTATCCCGCATACCTTGTAAGGTTTGAGAGGCTGACTCCTCTCTTACGTTTGGGTAATCGCCAGTAGCGCACGACCCTTGCCAGGAGCGCACGTTATCCACCAGTATGCTCAAGGTGGCCGGACCAATCCACTCTAGGGGTGGCTGACAATCTTATCACTGGAGGCTGCTGGGAGGATTCTCAAGGTTTTTAGCACTAACGTGTTAACTAAGGTTTTGGCATTTTTCATATCACTTACGTATGGGTATACCCCCAGTTGGCTTAGTCCCACGTTTATCGGGCTTGTCCCCAGAATTGGCTTAGTCCCAAGTTTATCGGGCTTGTCCCCAGAATTATATGGGCTAGTCCCTGGTGTTGGCTTAGTCCCAAGAATCTCGGGTGTAACCCCAGTATATTACTAATTTTGTATAAAAAGTATCCTTGGTTATTAGCCAGGATCCTTTTACATTTTGCTTTACAGGTTCTAAAGGTAGGATGCCGAAAAGACTCTACCAATCTATTCGGTCAGGATTCTTGTTAGGATCCTGAAGCAGGATGTAGAGAAGATCCTTTTATTTTATCTGAACAGGATTCCTGTTAGAATCCTGAAGAAAGATACTCACAAGGTTATAAAACTCGACGTGAATAGGATTCTTGTCAGAATCATGAGGCAAAGTACTCTAAGACCTATAAGGTAACTTATTAGGATTCCTACGAGGATCCCTGATAGGATTCTCGATTATGCAAAGGATGTTTTCTAAGGTAAATCTAAAAGGTCAGGATATTATTATAGTCATTTCATTTAACTTATTTGACCTTGGCCATATAAAGGTTTCTAGTTTCACTTCAGAGTTAGTAACCGACTTATGTAATTTTTTTAGATTAACTATTTATAACAAATTTCTAAAAGGCACAAATAAAGTACGAAGACATTTGAAATAAACAAAACGCGGTTATATTATTAACATACTAAAGCTGGATTTGAGATTCCCGAAGCTTCGTCCTGAAAACCTCAGGATCCCTCCACTCGGGAAGCTCGTAGGTCAAAAGTTCGTTAGGAATCCTGGCTTCGTCTTGCAAACCGCAAGATCCCTCCACCGGGATTCCCAACCATTGTTTGTTGTTACTTGTTCAACATTGTTTCAGGGAACAACAAAGAAAATAAATTGTTTTCAAACACCACCATTCAATTACAAAAGAAAAAAAATGGGCTCAGACCGTTGCTATGTCTTCATCGCCCATTATCTTCTCAGAAGCCTCCGGCTTCTCACCATCAACCTTATCCTCAACCTTTTCCTCAATCTTCTCCTCCAGCTTATCCTCGCCTTGCACAACCAGATCACTTCCGATAGCCTTGAGGTCGGGAACCTTCTCCTTGCTGGTCGGCTTCTCAGCAGCCTTCTCCAGCTTCTCTACGGAGAGCTTCCAGGTATCCACCGTCCATTTAGTATAGGTGAACCCCTCAGCCTCAGCTTCTGCAGCCATCTTCAGCATTGCCTGGAGAACACTACGGGCAGCCGACTGCTTGCCATGGCAGACTCTTTCAACACAGCAGCCTCGAACTTAAGCCGCTGCTCAGCCATTTTGTGCTCATAGTGGTGAGTCTTGCCTTCAGCTATCTCCCCCTGGATACGGATGGTATCCCTAGCCTCATCCAATTTCCTTTGGACCTCAACAAGCCTGGTTTCCGTGTCCATGCAATAAGTGCTCAGCTGCTCAAGACCCTGCAAAAAAGAAGCAGAGATTAGGAATCTCAACCGGATGCCGCGCATTATCAACGCTTGGGAATCCTAAGGTACAACTTACCATTTTTGTCATTGTGTGCAGGCTCAGAAGCTTGTTGCTGGTCTCAGCAGGGCTCAGTCCCTCAAAGCTTTCCAGGTAAACAATGCTTTCAGAGATCTTCCTCTTCTTGCTGGAGGAAGTAGCTTTGGGTCTGCTAGTAGGCGGCCGGACGCTGGTTACAGGTTCAGCCTTCTCATCTTTCACCACCAGGAAGGAGCTCAAGTCGTCAAGGGAGAATCCGGAACCTGATCATAAAAGGTTGTAAATATGCTCGTAATCAGAAACATCGCAGAGCATCAGGAATATTAATACTTACCAGACATGTCGGCTTGGGTATGATCGACGGAGTAGCTATGCTCGCTGGTTGCGCTCTCAATAGCGAATGTCCTCTCAGCAACTGGGATCTCCAGGAAGGATGTGATCTTCTCAACTGAATCTTTACCAACACTGACCAACTTCTCGAACTTGGGAGCTGTGAAAAACAAAAAAAAAAACAAATTAGTAACTGCTGGGATACTTAATTAATTTGCGTGGGTCAGTAACTCACTTCATCGGTAACTCATTGCCACCAGGAATTGATTCGCGCTTCACAAAGAAAAACTTCTTCTTCCAGTTGTGGTCATTGTTAGACGCACGAGGAATCAGTTGGGTGTTAGAGGAGCGAGCTTGGAGTGCGAACCGGCTGCAGCCGTGGGTTCTCAGGTTATAAGCAGAACATACCTCGAGGATTCCCATGTCCAGGTCCCTGGAATTGTTCAGATTATCAAGGGAAAAAAGAATGTGCCACACCATGGGCATTGTCTGGGAGTAGGAAAGGCCGCTGACCTCAAAGAACTTGTTTACAATGTTAGGAAAAGGGTATGACATACCGAGAAGAAAAGGGTACTAGAGAAAACAGACCCAGGTAGCAGAAACTGAAATCAGCCTTCAAACGAGAATCGAACTTCCGAATGACCATCGACCTCGGAGTCAGACCGGAATCCTTCAACAATCGGATTTCCTGGTCGTTAAAATCGCAGGTTTCCTCGTCGCAGGGGGGGATAATCCCTTGATCAATGAAATCGTCGATGTTGGGAGAAGCGGGGGAGGAAGCAGATCGAGTAGCCTTTTTCGCCATTACAGAATTAAAAGAAAGAAAGGGAAAGCGAAACTGACCTGGTTATGGCGAAGAAGCTCGAAGGGTTTCCATTCGAATAAAGTGAAGAACTTATGGTTAGAATAGCTAGTATTTAAAAGAGAGTCATGATGGCAATCAAATCAAATGGGAAGCCGTGAATTACGTCCAATCGTAACCGTAGTTACCGTCTCAAACGCCGTTAAAAAGAGGGTTTTTGAATCTCGACAGCTGTAAATCTTATCCACAGCCACCGAGATTCAGGGGCAATTGTTAGGGGTTGATTTTCAGGATGCTCATGAAGAAGCTCAAGCAGCTCAGGAACCCGAAGACAGTTTGGGAATCCTATCAGTTCAGGTATCCTGAATTTACGATATATATATCTAACCTCTATTTTTCCTCGTGCTTAATTGTTTGCAGGTGGTAACGGACTCTCAACTAACTCCTAAAGACTCGGACTAAGCTGACTCATACGTGGGATAAGTGGGTCGATTCTCCTTCAATGGTCAAGAAAGTGGGAAGAAGCGATCCTGGGAATCACGGACAGTTAGTTAGCTTGTTTATTTTATATTAAATCGAGGATTCGATCAGTAGAAACACACACACCACACTCTCTAGCTCAATTACTACTGCAAATCATTGTATCACATAGTTCTGATCGATCAAACCTCCAACCCTTTGTAATCTTTCGTTTGATTATCAATAAAATTGACTAGGAGGCAGGCTATTCAGCCGGCTCCCGAGGTTTTTATCCAGGATTCATAGAGGCAACTCGAAGGATTTGGAGTTTTCCTCACTAAATCATCGTGTCACCATCCTAACTTGGATTATTTGCTCATTTGATCGTTAAGCACACTACCTCACAATATAAGTTTGGAATACAAGATCCATTTATGAATTTTTGACCAAAACATTAGTTTTTATATATTGTGGTATGGGAAAATCTATATTGTTTAACTCGGGCCTTAACACGACTTGATATGTTAGTAGGCTGAGTTATGGCTTTTTAAGCATGGAACCCATAAATAGAGTGATAATTAAGTGATGAAATGATAAAACACAATCGGGGGCTTGATTAGTCAGTGTAGGGTTTTATCGGATAGAAATATCGATGATTGCAGTTAGCGCGTAAGTATATCAGAAAAAAAATTAAAAGCCGGTTTACCAATTGTGATTTCATTGCAGATATTTTTGGGACGAAAAAAGGTTAAGTGTGGGATGTTTGATTTGTTACAAAACATATCTATTTTCCTTAGCGTTTTTCTTTTTTTTAGTTAGTTATTTAGCTTTTACTTAGTTATTTATGTTTTTACAGGGTCTGTGAGCAGATGATATGATAATCAAGGAGAAACCGTGAAGGAATCGCGTTCAAGGGAAAGTGCAAGAAAAAGAGAATAAATATATGTTCCAAGAAGCCCTCCCGCGATGTGTAAGGAGTAGATGGAGAGCTTGGTGACAAGCGAAGAACCTGGATTTGGGAAAAATGAAGACCCAACTATTATGGACGTCGTGACACGCGAAGAAAAGTGTAATTCACCCTTGCGACACGTGAGGGTCGTGGAAGCCAGAAAAAACCCTTAGTTTAGTAACTATAAATTAGAGAGGTTATTCTATTCGAAGAGACTTCTGGCTGCTGTCTAGTTTAAGAGCAATTAGCGATCTTGGAGTGGAGGAAGCAGCTCTGGATCAATAATTCAAGTGAGGGGGCAAGGAATCGGTTTGGTATAATAATTGTGTTCTTAGTTTTGATTTTAATTCCTTGTCCAGATTCTAGACATGATGTTTTCCATTGTTTATGATTGTTTTATGTTTAATAACATGATTGTTAGCTAAACTATTGTAACTACCTAGACTAAAGACGATTACTTGTTTAGTTTTGGTATTACTTCGCTTTTTTGCTTAATTACGATGGATTAATATTCTAGCAGCATATCTGATTACAACTGTTTCGATGTGTGTGCATGCTTAATTAGATCACGTATATGATTGATTGTTGATTCCATATGTTAGATGTTTAATGTCTTTCAGTTTGGGTTGCATATTAGATAATTGACTCTGTGTTATGATTAGTTTATGGTTTGTTGACCTGCACAATCCATAGGAATAAGAAACAATTGTATGTCTGATCTTAGTGTTCTGCTTAGCCTACAAATCCAAATATTGATAGGTTAGTTGGGTACTACAATAGGGACTTTCGGTGTAAATGCCCCGGGAGGTTGTTTCCCTAGATTTCTTGGTGTTGCTGCTATTTCGAGTCATTACTCGTTGTTCTTAGATTACTTCTTGCATCTTATGGTGTATTGAGGTAGAGAAATCGGGAAGGTGATTTAGTTGTTCGAGTACTAGGGTATTGTTGGAAAAATTCGGAAGGTGATTCGACATAACCAGTGAGCGTATTACGGTCTTTAGGTTTTCTTGTAAGTCACACCCGGAGAATGATCTGAGATCCATTAGGAAATCTTTAGGTGTCGTTAAGATCATGGTTCCACCATATATTCCATAGTCGAGAGAAACCGAGAGTTGCATATAGGGTTCTTATCCTAGGTAGTGTTTTTTTCCACATTTCAGTTCATCTAGCTTTTAGGTTGTTTGTTCGTTTGGTGTCTTAGCTTCCTTAATTCTATAGTTTAGTATTTTCTAGCTTAATTCTATTTTTATTTTACTTAAATCACTTAAAAGTTTCTTTTTAAAACTTAGGGTGAGGTTATTATGAGAAGTTTAGTTTGGATAAGAAGAATAAGAAGAAATCATAGCCATTAGATCTTCAATTAAATGAAGATCTATGGCTTAAAATTTTCTAGGTAGAATTAGAGAGCAAAACTAAAGAAAACAATAAATAGAAGGGTATTTTTGACTTTTTATCAAATTCCTCCCATTTTTTAAACTTTCATAACTCTTAAATACGACATTATTTTTTTAAAAACAATTACACCATAAAAACGAGCGTTTTTTTATCTTTAAAACACGTACAGTGTTGTTATATATAAAATTAATTTTTTTTACTCTTTCGATTGTATCAAAATGTTCAGATCATTGTGTCATTGTGTCAAAATGTTTAGATTATTGTGTCATATTGTGTAAAAAATGTTCAGATTATTATGTCAAATTGTGTCAAAATGTTCAGATCATTGTTTCATATGGTACCAAAACCAAAAAGTATTTAATTTTATATATAGCAACACTATATATACTTTTGACACGACGACACAATGACACAATGATCTAAACATTTTGACACAATGACACAATGATCTAAACATTGTGTCAAAAATTGAAAGAGTAATTTTTTTATTTTTTATAAGCAACACTATACGCGTTTTAAAGATAAAATATGCTGGTTTTTATGGTGTAATTTTTTTTTAAAAAATATTGTCGTATGTGAAAGTTATTAATGTTTAAAAAATGGAGTAGATAAAAAGTTAATAAAAATGGCTAAGACTAAAATAACCCTCCTTCCTTTTTATTAGATCAAGATCTAATAGCTGAAATTCCTTCTTATCCTTCATTCCCAAAACAATCTTCTCATTTGAACCCCTCCCTTTTAATCATTTTGTTTCATCATTTCTCGAGTCTAGTTTTAGTTATTGTCAGTGTCTTGTGGGTTTGATTTCTGAACTTTCATTAAGTTGTACTACTCTCTATAGGTACGTTTGCATGTCATTGTGGTCAAGTTTAAGGTTTCTAGAGTTTAACCAATTGTGTCGAGGTTAGTTTTTCTTAGAGTCTTAGACTATATCTATCACATCAAAAGCTTCTTCAATATCATTGTATATATTTATTTTTAAATTGTAATATTATTTTCTAATTCGTTAATCATCATAACTAGTTATTAATGTTTTCTTTGTTCAACTCGTAAATATAGAGTTTTTAATTTAGTAATTTAGTAATATAATGTAAAGCAAATTCCAAATAAAGAATGGGAGTTTATATTGATAAGTACCCAAAAATAAATCTACAAATTTTGACGTAACCAAGTTTTGGGTTTAAGGAGTTCTATAAATAAAAGTTAGGCTAAATGGCTAATTTTATGCTAAATTTCATTGCGATCTTAAATGATGACCAAGGTTAACGTACGTACACTCAGTTGCTCAAATCACAAATCTATGTTCTTGAGTTTTTTTTACGTGAGTTTTTTTTTTACGTGAGTTTATTTACATTATGTGCCTTAATGAATATTATATTTCTCACATGCGTCATGTGTTTGATTTAATTATAAGAACACATGATTTCAATAATATTTCGTTTTGAACCTTAATTTTTTTATTAGAAACGACTATAACCATTATTTAAACGTGTTTAGAAATTAAATAATCTAAACAAATATAGTTGACTTATTTAATTTCTAAACACGATTAAGCAATGGTTATAATCGTTTGTAATAAAAATCAATAAAAAATTAAGGTTCAAAACATAATATTATATAAAATTTAATTAATCAACTTTAGGAAAATCTACTCACATGCATGAAATCATGTGTACTTAATAATTAACGATCTAGCTACTTCCGCATCTCAGATTCTGATTCAACAACCTTTGTGTGTCGCGTATAGGTTAAAAAATAGAATTCTATCACAGTCTGCAATGTAATTACGAGGAGTCGGTATGACGTACAGTTATATGACGTGTATAGTGTTATACGAGGCGTACAAGGTAGAGACTTTTTTTGGTAGTGTTGGTTTTTTCATGGGATTTTGCCTTGCGTATTAGGCTATATGCCACACCCTATATGTCACGTAAAGCCATATATGAGGCGTATAGGTTCAATAATTGGTGGAGTTAGGTGGTGTTTTCTGGAAACAACCTATACTCGCCGTACAGAGTTTTACAAGTCTTACTACATTGTACTCGGCGTATAGGTTCAATAACTGGTGGTTTCAAGTCTTGCAGACTATACGGGGTGCATACAACTATACGCGACATATAGGAAAAAGTGAATTGATTTATCCTCCAATTGAAACATGTTATTTATTGAACAATTTCGTTCGATATTTCTCAAACATGTAGCCCATCTCCCTCTTTGCTTCCTAATTTTTGAAACAATTCACCTCCCAAAACCTTCATCTCTCAGAAATACCAATGGCTTCCAACAACCGATGTTCATGTTCGATTCGTTCGATAAATGAGTATGATGAAGGGTTAATTGTTGATGATGTATATTCATAAATCCGGATTATTTTACCCTAAGAATTTTCATTATAGTAACTTCACAATGGAGGACATACGAGAGCGGTGTATGTACTCTCGTTGACTACCTTGACGCCAATATGTTTAGATTTTCTTATATGGCGTTAATCATACATGATATCAGGTATGAAAATACCAACAACATGTGGTTTTATTTTAAGACCTCTAGTAGTGATCTTCACAGGGGGTTGCAGCCGTTAAAAAACGATGAAGAGGCATGTTGGCTATTCGTGTACAATAGTACAAACGATAACAGGAGTATAAGTATTTACGTTGTGCGTAGTGAGTTAGGTGCCATCACCTGCAAAGACTTGTCGAGGAGCCGTCGAACCGTCCAGGTGAAGACTCTGCGGCCAAACGAAGGTTGTTTGTAGAGTTTCAAGAACGGGTTGGATGAGGCTCTTCTTTTAACTGAAGCCTCTTCAATTTTATTAATTTACGTTTGTATGTTTGTACTGTTTATAACTACAAAGTGAAGCAGAGTAATACAACAATTCTTGTAGCCATTTTCAAGAAACATTGTGACATTGCAGACAGATGTGTATTCAAAACTATAACACCCAATTCTATTAGTACCATTATAATGTTTGCGGAAGATAGCTAGGCCCAGATTATTTTTTTACATTATTCAAACGAGGTGTTCACCTTGAAATATATTTTACTATCTCAACTCATAACAATAAAATGTTTAAAGTAGAAGTTTTATATAAATTTCAGCTAGACCTGTTCGTAAGTATGAGAATCCTTTCGAATGTCAACCTGTGTAAATCATATCATAAATTCCAGTTACACTTGACCAAAACAAAACATATGTACATGAAATCAAATGACCAAAATTCAATGGAGCTTAACTCCAAAACACGAAAAAGGGTTTCCCAACCCATTAAGAAAAACTACACGTTCGGAGCATGACATTACACTGTCCTTAACTATGTTGACCCGTTCCAAGACTTGATCTCGCGAGCCATGACCCTATGAATTTGTAATATGACAACTTAGTTACATTAGATATACTATGGTTAACAACATGAAGATAAATTATAACATGATACGCGTGACTTTTAACCAAATCATGGATCTACATCGCCATGTCCAACCCGGTCCAATGCCATTATCCTGTCTTGTAAGGCTTGACCGCATCATCCATCATTCATGCATGGCACCACCTACAAGTTTCACCCAATACGTTAGCTAAAGCTAAGTAAGGACTTTTCATAATATATGTGCGAGATTATAATATAAGGTACTTATCCAGCAACATTTGATCGTACAATGTCTTGAACTTCATGTCACATGTTGGGTCCCGTAAGGGTCTCTTTAACAATATAGGTACAACTTAATTTAAACAAGATATACAAGTTACGAAATATAAATCAAATTGGAAAACAACAATTCATAAAAAAAGTTATTCTGTATATCTAAAATGTAAATAATGGTTTACACGAGTTTATGATAAGATAGTTTATCAACAAAAAGATTTTTCTACAAGAGTAAGTTGTAATTGCTTTTGAGAAGCTTGTGAATTGTGTATTAATGTCTTGCTTTTTGTTGATGAATAGCACTTGCTATTTATAGGATGTCGTACCAAGTTGTAAAGGAATAATGTAATTGGGGCGGTTGAATTTGGAGTGTGTTAGAGTATATAGAGATAAATTGAAAGTATTCAATTTATCTCTTTTCAACCATCTTCAACTACCTTTGCATTAATTGTCAAGTTGATATTCTTCTTTACGTTTTTTTCATACTTAGGCATTTTGTTCTTCTCGTAATCTTTATCTTCTAGTAGTCTTAAACTCCTTCAGGACTCTTCTTTGAATACTAAGAATGCTTCCCATTAGAAGTCTTTTACAGAAATGAGGAGTTCTGTAAAAGTTGAGTTCTACAAATCTACTTCGGAAATTCCGAAGTAGTTCTGTAAAACTACAGAAATCTGTAAATGGTACAAATTCTTTGTCCTTTCTCTTTTGATGATGTTTTTGATCTTTTCTTCTAATACTTGATTGTTTTCTATTACATTTGGAATTGTTCTAACAATCTCCCCTTAAGTATTTGAAGAAAATAAATAAAAAAAGAAAAATGATCATTTCATTGATCAAGACAAAAGATACAAATAGTTTACACATTCGTTTCTATAGTGGCTCTACCAGTTAGTGAGTATATCTTGAAGTTGTAAGGTTTTCTGCATTCTTCAAGTAGAGTGTAGAATATGTTTCTTTCTTTTTGGAGATTGGATATTCTTGTCTTGATCTTATCTTTCACCCCTTTGTCATTTGTTTCACATTTGTCCAGAATGAAGAGGAAGGAGTTCAGAGCAAGATTTGTGTATTTCAGTTTCTCATTGAGTCTGAAGAGTCTTCTTTCCTCTTTGTGATCTTTGAAGCAAAGTCTAGAATGTTGACCAATCGCTGCTGTTCCAGATCCTCTCCACGAGACCCCGGGAGGGAGATATTCATTTGGTTTGGTTAAGAACAGCTGAGGTGGATCTATCTCTTTAGCAAGTTGTATATCTACTTGTGCTTGCTTTCTGAGTATCCTTTTTCCGGCTTCTATTCCTTTATACAGGGTTATACTGACTCTTTCAGTTTTTGAGGTTTGATCAGAGAAGTATCTCAAAAATAAGATTAGCTGAACATGATTCATTTTTTCAATGTCATGATCTGTGAATTCCCTTGAGTTCCCATCGAGTGTAATGACATTGTAGTAGTTGAAGTGATCAATCCAAAGATGTTTGGGCATTGATTGAGCATTGATACGTGAGAACTCTTTTATTTCAGGCATGGTGTATATTTGATCCTCTTCAACATGTTCTTCAAATGCTCTGTCATATACTCTTTTTGAAAGAGGACTCATAGGAGGTCTATCTTTTTCTCCTTTTAGGAGTTTTTTTGTAGCCCTCTTACTTCTTCCCATATTTTTTGTTGCATGCTTTGTTTTTCTGTATAATCATCTTCAAAAGTAGATGTAGATATGAATGATCTTGCTAATGAAGATGATTGCTTTTGTTTTTGCACATAGGGCTGAGAAGTCTGTTTTGGTGCTTTGGTTGTAGGGGGCCTTGAGGGAGTGGGTTTTTCAGCTGCTTTTCTTGAGGATGAGAATGTAAGAGGAGGAGGAGGAGGCATACCTTCAGAATTTGAAACTGGAGGTCTGCATCCTTTTAAGTTTTTTTTTTCAGGGGTTGTTCCTCTTCTTCTTGTTCCTCCTTTTCATGTTCAGTTTTGTTTTTCTTTGAAGGTGGGTGAATTGGAGAAGTGTTTGATTGAAGCTATTTCAATTGACATGGCTTAGTATGTCTTGTGGCTCTTTCAGTTGACTTTTTTAGGTTTCGTCAAGAATCTTCCTCCTGTTGACCAGCTCTGTAGTGAATGCTTTGATTTTGTTGTTTTCAGCTGAAATATCCACTGCAGTTTCCTTTAATAGACCCCTTTTGATTCCTTCAGATACTTGGGTGAGTTCTTTATTGAACCGGGACTCCCAAGTGTTCAACTCCTTTTCCAATCCAGATATCTGGTTAGAACTTTGAGCTATGATTTGCTCTACCTCTTTTAGTTTTTGAGAGTTGGAATAATCAACTTTTTCAATCTCAAAGATGGCACTTCTCTGATCTCCTTTTAGTTTAAAGATGTTTTCTCTGAATGATTAAGAGAATTTGAAAAGATCAAATTTAAGCAGAATTTTGGGTAAGTTTGAAGAAAAATTAACAGATAATTTTTCATTATCTAACAAACCAGATGACAACACATGTCCTGCTGTTTTACTGAGAAAAACTCCTAAGGGAGTTTTATCAATGCCTGAAGGTCCAGTATTATCTGGTGTTCCCAGGTCTTTCACAGTCATTGTATTTCAATTCTCTGTGAAGGATCTAACTCTTGTGTTGTTGGGATATTTTTTTTTCACAAAATCCTTTTGGTGAGTCTTCAAAGAACCAATCCCTGGGGTCACCTTCCAAGTGTCCTTGACTCATGGAGTCTCCACTTGTTGTTGCATGTTAATGACTTTCTGAGTTATCAAACAGGCTTGGCTTGATTACTATTGTGGGGAATTAGATTTCAAACTAAGGATGGTTGGTTAATGTTGGGATTGAAGTCTTGGTAAAGGGGGGGGGGGGTGAGTGGGTTGATGAAGGTGAGTTGGATGTTGCTCTGTTCATATTAACGATTCAGAGAAATGAGATAATTGTGGGATATAACAACATGAATGTAAATTTTTGTACAATATTTATTGTACAAAAACTGAAAACTGCTATGTATTGTGATTTATGTGAAAACTGATACGTGAATTTAAATGTATGATCGTAAATCGTTATGTGACAAGTTGATACTTGATTTTATTGGATTTAAACTGACAAAAATTGACTGGATAGGTTTTAAACCAAATAAGTATCATTTTATTAAAACTAAATAAATATATGGTTGGGGTTTAAAATAATTCAAAACAACCCAAAAAGGTTGGTTTAGTGTTTTGTATCATAGTGGAGGATCTAATATGAAACTTTGGATATAAATGGAAAGGAATTCAATCCCTTCTTCTTCTTCTCTTCTTCTGCAACAAGTATTCTTCCGTTTCCGTTTGCTTCTTAACGAATATGATGATCATCAATTGTAATCAACCATCGATTTAATGTGATATTATGATTCATTTATAACTATGGTTGTTAAGTGAAGCTCGTCTTCCCTGTTTCTTCTCCTCCCATTGACCTATTAGCGAGGTTGGAACCAAATCAAGATTAGGGTTGTTCAAAAAGTTCGTGGCTCGGAGCTCGCTCGAAGCTCGCTCGGAAATAGGTCGGAAGTAGCTCGCTCGAAGGTGGCTCGTTTTGTAACCGAGCCGAGCCGAGCCAGCTTTGTTTGTAAATGAGCCGAGCACGAGCCAAGGGTGGCTCGGCTCGTAGCTCGCTCGGTTTTGGCTTGTTTGCTCGCTCGGTTTTAGCTCAATTTTATTTACCTTATTTTAAATCTTATATACAATATTTAAATATATACAAGCCCATTTTACAGAGAGCCCAAACAAAATAACTCGTGTTTTTACCCTAAAACCCTGATACAATATAAGTATACACCATAAATCCCTAAATGCTTTCAGTTTAGTCTTTCTCAATCTCCGCTTTAAACATTTATCTTGTAATTGTTACCTTGTTGGATTTGATGTGAGGTGTATTTTGTACTTGGTCGTTTATGTGTTGGACATGCCTTTTATAAACCATAGAATGATTGTTAAACCGTTTTACTTTAATGTTTTGTCTACGATTTCTTTTTGAAACCGAGCCAAAACCAAGCCGAGCTCGAGCTCAAAATTTTAGCTCGGTTAAGATTTCGAGCCGAGCCGAGCCAGCTCGGTTTATAATTCGAGCCGAGCCCGAGCCAGCCCTGGCTCGGCTCGGCTCGGCTCATGAACAGCCCTAATCAAGATATTATTATATATATACATTTAACAAAAGTTTTTGTGAGTTTCATTACTGTTAGGTTCGCAGCCAGTACTTGAATTACATATGTTTTAGTGGGCTAATGGTTTATGCCATGTCACCACCTCTATTCGATTTTTTTTTCTTTTGTGAGTTTTGTGTTTAAATCAAACAGTTTTTGATAAGTAACTGATTGTGATTTTTTATTTGGTTTGTGTTTCGCTTCCCTTCGTCTCCCGTCCATTGCTCCCCCCCCCCCCCCCCTCTTCTCAAAACCCCTTCGTTCAAAACTACCGACCACCACACTCTTTCTCTTGCCACTACGATCGGAGGCCAAATCGAGTTTGCATGTTCCGATCTGTGACCAAAGACACGGCTTCTCTCTCAGCCGCGCTCTCTCTCTCAGCCACGCTCTCTCTCTCTTGCTGTTACTCCGATCTGAGGCTAAATCGGCGATGTGAGGCCAAACGAGTTTGAATGTTCTGATCTGAGGCCAAATCGGTGATCTATGGGGTTTTCTACCGAAGCAGCCAACGAGACCTGAAATCTTGAGTCACTACTTCAGGCTTAATCTCGATTTGGTTCAGTTGCGATGTGAGGCTTCAATCTCTTCCTCAGGTTCGGTATATCTCCATTCTAGGGCTTCAATTTCAAACTTTATTTTCTACTGATGCAGGCAAAGAGTCTTAAAAGAAGAGGGCTGATGTGTTTTGCGGTTCAGGTTTTAAGAGTCTATAACCCATTGATTTCGATTGATTTCTATAGGTTTTTTTCGAAGATGCATGGATAGGATGTGGCTTCAAGAACATTAACACGATTGAAGCAAAGAGAGGGCTGATGTGTTTTGTAGTTCATCGCCATCGGTATGTTTCTCTCAATTTTCTCATGCTTAAATCGTCTCATCTGTTCTTTTTGAATAGTTAATGTACGTTTTGGGGTTTGCTTTATTCAAGTAATTGGTTATTGTTTCTTTAGGTTACCTATTGCATAACATGGTAAAATTCTGATGTGAGTATATTTTGTAACGGTTTCTCATAATTAATCATATAATTTTAATGGTTACAATATATTAATTCACATGATATATCTTACATTTCGTACTTGATGTGTTTTGAGTTTAATTGTCATAGGTTATGCATTTCGAGGTGTTTTAGAAGCATTGGTGACTAAAGGTGAAAAGACGCAAGCTTTGAAAGAATTAATCAAGCAAAATAAAGACAAAGTCTTGAATGTTCAGGAGTGCGGAATAGAGTTGTTGGGATTTGAAATAATTCACATGGGTCAAGGATTGAAGGAATGGGCTTTAAATATATCAAATTGGGTTTAGAAAGGAGATTGGGCTGAATTTGGAGCATTGGGCCGCGTCTGATCAGATTTTGGGCCAAAACAGTGAAGCCCAGGACCCCCGGAGTGTCGCGAGGAAAACTTCCAAATCCCTCGCGACACGATCCGGGTCGATGTCGGCAGATTTTCGAGATTTTTGGTATTTGACGTATTTAAGCAGTTTTTAGGTTTTTTTCTAAAGAAACTTCAGCTGTAGCCGACCAGAACTCCCCAGAGACGAACTTTTTCATAGTTTTTCATGGTTTTCTTAGTTTTTAATCATTTGGAGATGTTTGTGATGTCCGGCTAAGTCCGCGTGATTACCGACGGTGAACGGTTAGCGTGTTACTATTCTTTTCAGTTATTCTTTGTCTATTTTCTGATTCTATAAACATAGTGACAATGTTTGATTCATATGGATGTTCAATTTAAGTTTATTTATCTTGCGTTTTGATTGCATATGTGCCCCCCGCTCCCGGACTACCTTTCATAGCATAGCTCTAGGACTATCTTTAGCACGTGTGTGATTTGAATGTTAGGTGAATAGATTTTACAATTCAACTTAGGGTTTGTGAATGTGTTTCGCTCTCCGCTCCCGGACTACCTTTCTAAGCATAGCTCTAGGACTATCTTGTGATGCATGTGAATAGATCATAAGTTGAATTGGGTTGAATTGATTAATTGAATTGGATTAGGAATTAGCTAACCGGGATCCTAAGGTTGTCACGTTTTAGTTTTCTGTTTTCTAATTCAAATTAGCCGTAGTTTTCTTAGTAATTAATCCATTCAAATTAAACAGCCAAGAGGCACTTATTTTCAGTATTTAGGTTTAGTTTAGTTCATCTGAGTTAGTGACAGTAACTTAGGTTAGATATTTAGAGTCGCTAATAACCACCAACTCCCCTGGATTGATACCCGACTTACCCTGTCTATAGGTTAGTTAGGATTATTTGTATAGCGGTCACGACACCCGTTATCAAATTGGCGCCGTTGCCGGGGAGTACGTGCGCTTGTTAGTGATTTTAGTTTTTCTTAGTTAATTTTTTGTTTAGTTCGTTTTTCTGAAAACTAAAAAAAAAAAAAAATAGTTTCTGTAATTTTAGTTTTGCTTGTCTAGTCATAAAAAAAAAACCAAAAAGATTTTTTTTATTTATTTGCAATTTTAATTTTTATTAGATTTGTTTAATTTCGAAAAAAGAAAAAAAGGTTTCATAAAAATTGTCTAGATTGCTAGTCGTCGATTCCATTGCATCTATTTTATCATTTAGATCAGAGCTACGCAATTGGTTTCGTGTTTGTGATTGTTTGCAGAAATGGTAAAAGAAGAAAAGTGTTACAACTGCGGGAGTTTTTATCACAGAATCAAATTTTGCCCGACGTTACCAAGTGGAATTCGAATCGTAGAGGATTCGGAAGACGAGGAGGAGTATGAAGACTCAAACGTATATTCTCAATATCAGAGACCGTCTTCATCTTACAATCAGGGATATTCTCAATCTAGTAATTATAATTATTTAAATCGTAATGTTCATTCTAATAATAATTATAATTCTAACTTTGAATCGTTTGCAGGATATGAGGATGGATATGGGAACAATTACTCCCAATCGGCATATGAGGATCCCCAATATCAGTCACAGCAGAATTACAATCAACCTCCTCGGGGTGTACCACAGTTCTCTTACAACCAAGGAGGGAATCAGATTCGGTTTGAACACGGGGTACCAAGAGTTATGACACCAGCCGAAGTTCAAAGGGAGGAAGAGTATGCACGCAGAAGAGAAGCTGCTCAAAGACTTTCACGAACGAGAACTGAACATGAAAATTCAGTTTACTCGCATTTTAGAGCACCTCCATTGGATTCTCTAAGAGGTTACCAATCAGGTTATGGCGACGAGTGTAATAAGTCATATCAGGTATACCGGGACCGTCAGACGTATAGTCAAGTGAATTATTTAACATATCCAACGCAACAACCAAGGTCGGGTCCAAATGTTTATCAATCTGAAGGTGTTGAGAAATCTCTAAGAAGATCGCATTTGTCCCAAATCGAGCAAGAATTGGCTAAACCTCATCATTCAAGGGAATACCGCATACAGTTGCTAGATTACAAATATGATATTTTATGGAAGGAACAACAAATTGGTGAGCAAGGCTGGTCAGGTTTTGAAAGGTTCCAGCAAAAACAAGCGTGGATATCCTCACAAATTGGGGAGGAGGTGGTGGAGGCTAATACCACACCAATCCCTCAAGTGGTGGAAGAATTAAAAATTGAATCCACCATGGCTGAAGAAGAGGTTAGAAGTCTTCCTGTACAAGAAACTGATTGTTTAAACCTAGATGAAGACATGTGCTTATCAAAACTTGAAGGAGAAGTTTGGGAAGAAGATGATGAGGCGATTGAGGTTGAGTGTGAAGTGGTGCATAAGGAAGCTGAGGTTGTTGAGGAGATAGTAGTAGAAGTTGAGAGTGACACAAAACAAGCTAAGTGCGAGATCGTGGTTAAAGATGTAGTTGATGAGCAAGAGGTTGAGATCACGACAGGTACTTTTAATTTTCATTCTTTATTTATTATGCAGGTAACCGGGGGGAAGCCGGTAAGGAAGAGGAAGGTGGTCGAGGAAGATGTTGGGCAAAAGCAAACTAAGAAACTCTGCAATGATGATCTGGAGGTGCCATGTGTGAAGGTTCAAGTTTTAATGCGACATATCAATTATCGGGCACATGTTGGTAATTCGAAAGGTAAGTGCGCGATTCATGATAAATTTGTTTTTAATTTTCAGATTAATTTGTTTTACATGTTGAGCAAAAGAAAATTTAAAAGACATGTGAATTATCGAGCGTGGATCGGTAATGTGCTCGGTAAGCATGGATTGAAAAAGCTGAAGAGAAATGTCAAACACCGAGCCTACATCGGGAACTCGGTTGGGAAATGTGGACTGAAGCCACCGTGAGCAGAGAGGATGGTCTGGCTGAAGACCATAAATTTAGCGCTTTCTGGGAGGCAACCCAGCGGTAAGTTGTGTTTTTTGTGTTTGTTTTTTTGTTTTTTGTGTTTTTCAGGAATTGCATCGGTTTAGGGTTATGAAGTTGAGCAAAACAAGGTTCCAAGTATGTCTAGGTTAATATATATTGGAACTTGTGTTGGCATAAAATGAAAAAAAAAAATGATCAAATTTTCGGTGACATTGCTCCCTCGCGGCACGTGAGGGAGGTGGAGTGAACTGTCGCGACACGCGACGCTCTCAGTGGCCAGATGTTTTTGCTTATTTTTATTGCTTGAATCCGGTACGTTTCCTATTTATATTTCTTTTTATTTCTTTGTTTTACTTCTTATTTATTTTTCGTTGTTCTTTTTAACACATTGAGGACAATGTGTCACTCAAGTGTGGGGAGGGGGATAACACATTCGTGCTTTTTTAGTGTGTGTTATTTTTGTGTGTTTTAAAAAATTCCAAACAAAAAAAAATTAAAAAAATTGAAAAATGTCTTTGGAATAACTTGCAAAAATCATGGAAAATGATAGTACAATTGGGAATCGGTTTTCAAAAATAAAAATAGAGAAAGAAAAGGGAAAAGTGGTAGAAAATGAGAGAATGGAAAACATGACTAATCTGTGATGTGTCGGTAGGCCCAACTGACCTAGGAATAGCTTAAAATGCCTATTGTGTTTATTGTTGTATAAATATGTAATTAAATCAGTCTGATAGTGGGTTCCCATTTTAGGGGTGATAGGGAGATTGAAACTGATGATTAGGAGGAAAAAGACCACTTTAAATTAGAGACTTATATGTCCTTAGAATAACTTGGCACGTTATGATCTTTTTGCGAAAGCAAATCCGAGAAATAATGGCGCCCCATCGTTCCATCTTTGAGCATATTAGGTAAATAATTTGGTTAATAATTTTAGAGTGAAGGGACAAAATACTCATGTACAAACTAAGGATAGTATCCCGTGGTGCGTGCCTCTGATGATGTTCTGGATCTCGGGGGCAAAATACTCACGTATGATCTCGGGGGTAAGACCTTGTGAGAAAATGCCTCTGATGATGTCCGTTGGTAATAATAGTTAAAATTGACCAATTATCAATTAAAAAAAAGGAAAAAAAGAAAAAAAAAGAATAAAAAGAAGAAATATAGCAAATTAGAGAAATAAATGCTTAAAACTTCGCCATCCATCTATTCCATCATTCTGTGGACATATGAGTATCTAGTTTGAAGGCGGGTGGGGAAAATCTATAAATATCATCTTGATTACCCTTTGTTTTGACTGAATTTGATTCGGAAGTGGGTTGAACTTGAACCTTCTGAATGTGGGACACATAGGCAGATTGATAACTATATTCGGTAAATTATAAACACTTTGGGGGCGAAAGAAAAGGTCGGTGGTTGGGTTTAGTCGGACCGAAATACTGGCAATTGCAGTTAGTCTATGTGATTACATTAGGGTTGTGGAATTGATTTGGTGGATGAGTTAAAAGGTAAATGATTTTGAGATTGATTTCCCAATTATGATTCCATGGCAGTTTTTCCGAGACGGAAAAAAATAAGTGTGGGGATGTGATGTGAGTATATTTTGTAACGGTTTCTCATAATTAATCATATAATTTTAATGGTTACAATATATTAATTCACATGATATATCTTACATTTCGTACTTGATGTGTTTTGAGTTTAATTGTCATAGGTTATGCATTTCGAGGTGTTTTAGAAGCATTGGTGACTAAAGGTGAAAAGACGCAAGCTTTGAAAGAATTAATCAAGCAAAATAAAGACAAAGTATTGAATGTTCGGGAGTGCGGAATAGAGTTGTTGGGATTTGAAATAATTCACATGGGTCAAGGATTGAAGGAATGGGCTTTAAATATATCAAATTGGGTTTAGAAAGGAGATTGGGCTGAATTTGGAGCATTGGGCCGCGTCTGATCAGATTTTGGGCCAAAACAGTGAAGCCCAGGACCCCCGGAGTGTCGCGAGGAAAACTTCCAAATCCCTCGCGACACGATCCGGGTCGATGTCGGCAGATTTTCGAGATTTTTGGTATTTGACGTATTTAAGCAGTTTTTAGGTTTTTTTCTAAAGAAACTTCAGCTGTAGCCGACCAGAACTCCCCAGAGACGAACTTTTTCATAGTTTTTCATGGTTTTCTTAGTTTTTAATCATTTGGAGATGTTTGTGATGTCCGGCTAAGTCCGCGTGATTACCGACGGTGAACGGTTAGCGTGTTACTATTCTTTTCAGTTATTCTTTGTCTATTTTCTGATTCTATAAACATAGTGACAATGTTTGATTCATATGGATGTTCAATTTAAGTTTATTTATCTTGCGTTTTGATTGCATATGTGCCCCCCGCTCCCGGACTACCTTTCATAGCATAGCTCTAGGACTATCTTTAGCACGTGTGTGATTTGAATGTTAGGTGAATAGATTTTACAATTCAACTTAGGGTTTGTGAATGTGTTTCGCTCTCCGCTCCCGGACTACCTTTCTAAGCATAGCTCTAGGACTATCTTGTGATGCATGTGAATAGATCATAAGTTGAATTGGGTTGAATTGATTAATTGAATTGGATTAGGAATTAGCTAACCGGGATCCTAAGGTTGTCACGTTTTAGTTTTCTGTTTTCTAATTCAAATTAGCCGTAGTTTTCTTAGTAATTAATCCATTCAAATTAAACAGCCAAGAGGCACTTATTTTCAGTATTTAGGTTTAGTTTAGTTCATCTGAGTTAGTGACAGTAACTTAGGTTAGATATTTAGAGTCGCTAATAACCACCAACTCCCCTGGATTGATACCCGACTTACCCTGTCTATGTTAGTTAGGATTATTTGTATAGCGGTCACGACACCCGTTATCAAATTCTCAGATTTGGTGCCGTAATGTAGAAGGATTTTAGTTTTCGTTCAAAAAAATGAAAGAAGATTTTAGTTTGCTACACACAGTTATAATACACGACAACTTGGATGTATTTTGATGCAGTTAACTTAACCGTTTTATTAAATGCTCAAACAAATAGACCAACCTTGGTAGATATACCACCTACATATATATCATCTCTAAATAGAAAGCACGGGTCTAATACCAATACATACTTCCTCCTCTAAGATTATGGTTTAAGTTGGATAATTTATTCAAACTCTAAAATAATGCAACAGCTAAGAGGAACAAATTTATTTCACATTCAAAGATTTGGCTTAATTAGTGTTGGCACTTTAAACCCATGGCTGCAAAAACCTAAACCCACAGAATTTGGGTTAATTGGTGTTCTTTGAAAGATAGAGTAAGATTATTGATTCTTAGATAGTTGGATACGTTTGTTTATCTTTTTAAGTTAAGTAATCAATAATTGTCCGCATTATTTTAGCAAATTAGAACATTTTACCTATGAACATATTATACAGAAGACAAATTATGAGTCTAAATTCCACCTGCAATCTTATAAGTCTCTTCAATATGAATGTTTGAAGTGTCTTTGAGTTAATTAATTCTCTCCTTGATTATCTTTCTATTGTGTTGTATGTGTTGTAGCTTAAAGATAGAAGAAGTAACACGGTGACCCAATTCATGAGCACAGTGGAAGGACGATGGATATCCGATTGAATATGGTGCATTTGAAGGACTTGCAGATTTAAATAGAGAGAGACTAAAAAAATGGCACGTACGAGGTGTTTGAGAAGTACAGGAACTGATGTTACGTGTTTTGAAAGTAATGTGATTGAGCTTAGTCGCATCAACACGTGTTCGACCTTTTGCGTAATGACGGTGTAATTCATGCTTATCTATGGCTAACAAATTGACAGTTTTTCAGTTCGAGAGATGAATCATGTTACAAGAGAGATGATTGTCACTGCAGGTATAACATAAGCTACGCTTCCGTGTTGATTTTCTGAAGTGGGTCAGGATATTTGTTTGAAAGATCTATGTATGGTGAGGGGATGGCATGAGGTATGTAATCTCATGAATCACTGTGTATCTGCATATACGCATTCATAAGTAGATCTACGACAGCTATTTGTTGAAAGCTTTGTGTCTGATGTGGGGATGGTATGATATTTATAATCTCATTACCCACTATGTATTTGCATATTGACATTCATCTCTCTGTAGATACTTCCTAAACACACTCTTTGATTAGCATGATAATAAGAAATTGTTTCCCTCTTTGTGGCTATATGTCACACCCCCAAATAACCACTAACGGAGTTTATACCGTTAAGGGGTGCGAACAAACCAGGACCACAACCATTAGTTACAAATACTAAACGAATCAGAGTTAAGTCCAATGTTCATAAATAAAACAGTTTAAAATACGCAGCGGAATATAAACATAAGTGTCTTAGCACTAACCACGTGCTTTACAAAGTCATTGTATTAAATTCCCAAATTAAGTTTAATAGAAATAAAGTCTTCACGTGTCATGCCAAGCTCCAGCGGATACTCCTCAGCGATCTGCAAAAGTGAAAACCACACAAGTGTCAACCTAACGGTTGGTGAGTTCACGGTGGGCATGACATGCATTGGCCCGGTCTCTTAATCGTGTTTATCAAATCATATAAATAAGAAGTAGTTTTGCAAAACATTTGCCAAGTGTTGAATTATCGAATATGCACTAGTTAAGTAAAAGTTAAAGCGGTCAACCGATATTGCGGGTAGCTAATCCGGTTTCCATGCACTAAGGAAGTCGTACTAGGGCTGAAAGCTGACGTAACAGAGTTCGGCATTTGCCGATGGTTCGTGCCTCCAGTTGTGTCCCAATAGGGAGGCCCACAACTAACAACAGGCTGATATTGTACTCCGTTCGGCCCCCGGCCGGTTGGTTACACATTTGTGTACCGCGGAGCAGGGTTTGTCAAACCCTCAGTAGATCTACCCAACATCCCCTCGCTTTCCAGATCATCAGTACTAAGTTGAGGTCTTTAAGTTTTTAAGCATCCTTAGAAATCATGTGATATCATTTGGTTTAGACTTTAACCTACACTAGTCATATTAAAATGTTTATTCCGGATTTCATCTGAAATCCCAAAAAGAGTTTAAGTGTCATAATAGTTGGTTCCAGATTTCATTTGAAACCCCAAGGATGGACAGTTGCAAGTGTTCCCCATAAAACACTCCAACTTCCATAACATGTATCCCATTAGGCAATACCTCAAGTTGTCAGCGTTGTTTTCCGTTTAGTATGTTTGTTGTGACCCAAACGGGCTCACAAGTAAAGGGTTTGTGAAACTCACCTTAGGTTGCTCAGCTACACTTGTTAATCCAATTTATGTTTGCTAATGAAGACCTAGTAATCACATTAAGGTCTTAGGTGTTAGGTTGTGTCTAAACTTTAACTTAACGTCACTATGGCCCATAACATAGCACGTTGCAACTAAGACTCGACATACCGACACACGATACCGATGGTTGATCATAAACAAGGGTTCACATATTACAGAAATCAAACATGTATCATCATAGCATAATCATGTAAGTCATGGCATAATATTCAAGCAAATTGCACAAGTTTGGATTCTGGTCATAGTTTCGCTAGCAGTTTCGCTAGGTGATTTCGCTAGGTGCACGGGTAGCACTTTCGCTAGGCTGTACCCGATGACACAGTTTCGCTAGGCTAGTTTCGCTCGAAACTGTTGGCACAGTTTCGCCAGCCTAGTTTCGCCCGAAACTGGTTTGAACTTTCGTTCAGGAATTTCGCTCGGTAGTTTCGCTCGAGCTGGTCTGGTTTGGTTTACCCGGCGAAACTATAGTTTCGCTAGGCAGTGTCGCTCGGAGGAACTATACAGTTTCGCTGGATAGTTTCGCCCTATGAACATACAGTTTCGCTAGTCGCAAGAAAAACCCGAAAAACTAACAAAAATCTTTCTAACAGCCTCTATACATCATGTAATTCATTTCTAAGCATATATAGGCATTTAGGAACATCACAGGAGCATTTTAATCATCATAAACATGGTTTTACATCATCAAATCTTCAAAAACACTCTAAAACTCATTTTCAACATATTTTGACCTAAATTGCATGAATCTTCAACATGGATGGATTTCAATCGTAAAGTTTGTGACTTTATAACAGATCTAACCTTCCTAAACATAAATACAGAAGATCTAACGTTTATATGCAGGCTTGATCATGCTTTTCAAAGAAAACACATAAAAGGTGCATGTAAAGGGTTTTGGAGACTCACGGTTGATCGAGGATCGATGGATGCTCTCTACCAATAGTGATGATAGCAGCAAATGGTGATATCTCAGCTGGTCCAGAAATCTCAGAGAGTGTGTGTGTGTTTTTGGAGAAAGGTTGCAAATGGGAGAGCTAGGGTTTATTAAGATATTATATATCAGGGCCTAATTTCGCTGGCAGTTTCGCTGGCTAGCGAAACTGTCTCTGATCTCGTGTGAGTCAGGCAGCTTAGCTAGCTACCGGGCGAAACTGTAGTTTCGCTCGGTAGTTTCGCTGGAAACTAAAATCATACAAATTTATCACAATAATCCATAATTCACAATTCGTCATGCTATTCATAATATTAAATCATGCCTTCAAATCACATTGCACATAATGACAATAAACAATCGCACACCTAACATGTATGGACAGGTTCGGTGATCAACCAAAGGACGTGGACGTATTCGGCCTAGTTAAGCATTAGTTACTAAGTTAGCACTTATAACGTAACCAACGGGGTTTGTCTAACGGAAGTTAACCTTGAAATTCCCGGATGTCACATCCTTCCCTTGTAATTGGAATTTTCGTCCCGAAAATTATTCTTGTGTCGTAGCGTTCGCAGTTTCAGCTGTCGTCGTTGCTATCGTCGCTGGGGAAAGAAAGCAAGAGTTTTAGGGTTGCCACATCCTCCTCCTGTTAAAGGAATTTTGGTCCCCAAAATTAAATCATACCTTGAGTTTCTGTGGACGTTTGTTCGAACAGGTGAGGATACTTTTTCTTCATCTGATCCTCTCGTTCCCACGTATATTCTGGTCCACGCTTTGAGTCCCATCGCACCTTGACGATCGGAATCTTGCTACGTTTGAGGGTCTTCTCTTCGCGTCCCAAGATTTCTACCGGTTGCTCGATGAATCGCAGATGTTCATCAATTACCAATTCCTCCAAAGGAATTATTTCTGTCTCTTGAGCCTGACACTTTTTCAGATTTGAGACGTGAAACACGTTGTGAACTCCATCAAGTTCGGCTGGGAGTTTTAATCGGTAGGCTACCGGGCCTACTTCCCCAATAATTTCAAACGGACCGATGTAGCGAGGATTCAACTTTCCACGCTTTCCAAAGCGTATCACTCCTTTCCAAGGAGATACCTTCAATAATACTTTGTCACCTACTTCGAACTTTAGAGGTTTACGACGTTTGTCGGCATAGCTCTTCTGTCTATCTCGTGCTGCAGCTATCCGCTTTCTGATTTGGATTATGCGTTCAGTCGTGTCGTGAATGATCTCTGGTCCAGTGAGTCCTTTCTCACCTGTTTCGGCCCAACACACGGGCGATCTGCATTTTCTGCCATATAGTGCTTCAAATGGTGCTGCATTGATGCTTAAATGATAGCTGTTATTGTAGGAGAACTCCACCAACGGAAGGTGAGCTTCCCAGTCTTTTCCGAAATCGAGAACACAAGCTCGGAGCATATCTTCTAAGGTTTGAATGGTTCTTTCCGTCTGACCATCGGTCTGCGGGTGATGAGCTGTGCTCATATCAAGTCTGGTCCCCAATGCTTCTTGCATAGATTGCCATAGTCGTGAAGTGAATCGTGGATCTCGATCGGAGATAATGGTCTTAGGCACTCCATGACGCGCCACAATTCGGTCGATGTACAGCTTCGTTAGCCTATCCATGTTGTCGTTTTCCTTCATCGGGATAAAATGTGCGGATTTGGTTAAGCGATCAATGATAACCCAAATCGCATCTGGTCGATTCGATCGATGAGGTAATCCCGTAACAAAGTCCATGGAGATATCCTCCCATTTCCATTCTGGGATCTTTGGTTGTTGTAGTAGTCCCGAAGGCTTTTGGTACTCGATCTTTACCCTTGAGCACGTTAAACACTTAGCCACATATCGCGCGATGTCGGCTTTCATATTTGGCCACCAATACAGGTTCTTTAAGACTTGGTACATCTTACCTGATCCTGGATGTACCGAATACCTCGACTTGTGAGCCTCGTCCATCACGAGCTCACGGAGATTTCCCAGCAGAGGAACCCAGATTCTGTCGTTATAATATCGGAGTCCATCGGACTTAATTTCAGAATTTCCATCTACCCCTCGCAGTGCTTCAGCTGCGAAGTTTTCTTCTTTCAGAGCTTCTCTTTGAGCATCGCGGATTCGATCCGGCAGTCCCGAATGAATGGTAAGTTGTAGCGCTTGTACCCTTCGAGGCTTTTCGTACTCTTTTCTGCTTAAGGCATCAGCCACTACATTGGCTTTTCCCGGGTGATACTTGATTGCCAAATCATAATCGTTCAGTAACTCGACCCACCTTCGTTGTCGCATGTTAAGATCCTTCTGATCGAAGATGTGCTGCAAGCTTTTGTGGTCGGTAAATATCGTGCACTTTGTTCCGTATAGGTAATGTCTCCAAATCTTGAGTGCATGAACAACGGCTCCCAATTCCAAATCATGCGTTGTATAATTCTTCTCAGTATCCTTTAGTTGCCTGGACCCATAGGCAATCACTTTGTCCCGTTGCATCAACACGCAACCGAGTCCTTGGATAGATGCATCACAGTAGACCACAAAGTCGTCAACCCCTTCAGGTAACGAGAGAATTGGAGCAGAACATAACATGTCTTTGAGAGTTTGAAAGGCGCGTTCCTCTTTTTCACCCCACCTATACTGCACTCCTTTGTGCGTCAAAGCCGTTAAGGGTTGAGCCAATTGGGAGAAACCCTTGATAAACCTTCGGTAGTATCCGGCAAGTCCCAAAAATTGTCGGATTTCGGTCGGCGCTCTAGGTGTAGACCAATTCTTGATAGCTTCTACTTTAGACGGGTCGACATGAATTCCTTCTTGATTAACAATGTGTCCAAGAAACTGGACTTCGCGAATCCAAAAGTCGCACTTTGAAAATTTGGCGTAGAGTTGTTCCTTACGAAGTAATTCCAAGATAAGACGCAGATGATTCTCGTGTTCTTCCTTCGTTTTGGAGTAGATCAAAATGTCGTCGATGAAAACTATTACAAACTTATCGAGGTACGGTTTGCACACTCGATTCATCAAATCCATGAATACGGCAGGCGCATTGGTTAGCCCAAACGGCATAACCAGGAACTCGTAATGACCATACCGAGTTCTGAATGCAGTCTTAGAAATATCCTCGTCTCGAACACGAAGTTGATGGTATCCTGACCGTAGATCAATCTTTGAAAAGTAACTTGAACCTTGAAGCTGGTCGAAGAGATCGTCGATTCTAGGTAGTGGGTACCGATTCTTGATCGTGACTTTGTTAAGCTCTCGGTAGTCGATGCACATCCGGAACGTTCCATCTTTCTTCTTTACAAATAACACCGGAGCTCCCCACGGAGACGAACTTGGACGGATAAATCCCTTGTCGAGTAGCTCTTGAAGTTGTGCAGATAGTTCATTGAGTTCACTTACAGCCAAACGATACGGAGCGCGCGCAATCGGTGCGGCTCCAGGAGTTAGATCGATTCCAAGCTCAACTTGTCGGAATGGAGGTAAACCAGGCAGATCTTCAGGAAATACATCTTGGAAGTCGCGGACTATCGGGTAGTCGTTGATTCTGTGCTCGGGAAGTGTCGAGTCAGTGACGTTTGCAAGAATCGCGAAGTGACCTTTACGAAGGCACTTTTGAGCTTTGAGATACGAAATAATTCCGGTCACTGTTCCACCCTTTTCACCTTGAACCGTTAACACTTCTCCTCCTTCGAGTGGAATACGGACCACTTTTTCTTGACACAGGATTTCGGCTCGATTTTCAGATAACCAGTCCATTCCTACTATAACGTCAAAACTACCAATCGGGAAAGGCATGAGATCGATTCCTAACGTATGGCCGGCTAGTTCTAACTTACAGTCCTTCACTATTTGAGTTGTATCATGAAGTTTACCATTCGCTAATTCTACCACATACTTAGCATCTAGGTCAATTGGTTTAGCCTTAATTAGTCTAGCAAACTTATTGGAAATAAAACTTCTTTCAGCACCAGAATCAAATAAAACAGCAGCAAAGAAACCATTCAATATAAATTTACCGTTGATCACGTTGGCATCGTTGCGAGCTTCTCCTTGGCCCATGACAAAAGCACGACCTCTACCATTCCCACCATTTCCATTTCCACCGTTTCCATTCCCATCATTGTTTCCCTGGTTCCCATTGTTTCCATTTCCCTGCCTGCGCAAACGCGGGCAATCTTTCCTCATGTGGCCCTGCGCACCACATTCAAAACAGCCGCGGGCTCCACCATTGTTGTTGTTGTTCAGATTGTTTCCTTGCCCGTTACGGTTGTTCACATTTCCCCTGTTGTTATTTCCACCTTGGTTCTGATTGTTGTTGTTCAACCTTTGTAAGTTGGTCCAGCAGCTGTTGGCTTCATGACCCAACTTCCCACATCTTCCACATTCCAGACCCTTGCTACACATACCTCTGTGGTGCTTCTCACACTTGTTACAGAACGGAGCCTTGCCTTTGTAGTTCCCATTCCCGCCTTGGCGGTTGTTGCTCCCACTGTTGCTGCCGTAGTTGAAAGTGGACCTTGTGTTGTCAGGCCGCTTGTTTTGATACTGGGAGTTCGAGGATCTCCCGGATTGGTTCACAGACATTGCTGGAGCTTCTTCTTCAGTGTTTCTTTTGCCACTTAAGGCGGTCTTTTCAGAGTTTCTGGCAGGTAGTGTACCCCTTTCAACCTCTTGATCAGTTAACTTGTGAGCCAGACGGATGGCTTGCTGTACGGTTACCGGGTTGCTAGCAGTTACCAGACTCTTGATTTGGGGTACGAGACCCTCCAGATAATGCTCAATGCGCTTGAACTCAGCGTCGACCATAGACGGACACAGTGCTGTGTACTCGTGGTATCGTGCAGTGTACGCTTCGACTTCAGACCCAATCATTTTGGAGTTCAGAAATTCTCCTTCGAGCTTCGTGACTTGATCGCGTGGACAGTATTCCTCCATAATCAGTTCTTTGAACGCTCCCCATTCCATGTTGTTAGCCGCATCATTCCCAATCATTTGAATCTCAGCGTTCCACCAAGACAGAGCTGCACCTTCGAATGTACCAGTAGCAAACTTCACTTTGTTTTCAGCCGGGCAGTTACACATGGAGAAGACTTTTTCTGACTTCTCAATCCATCTGAGGAGACCTACCGCTCCTTCTTCGCCGGAGAATGTCATCGGCTTGCAATCCATGAAAGTCTTAAAGGTACAGTGATGGGCGTTTCCTGATGCAATTAATAGTTCGGGTTTCAAATTTAAACAGGTCAAAATATATATACATCGCCCTGTGCCTTAACCGGCATAATTATTACCATGGGCAGCAATTGTAGCTTGCACGGCAGCCACGGCGGCTTGCACATGCTCGTTGATCATTGCTTGCAATTGTGCAGGCGTCAAGTTGATGTTGTTTCTTCCCGCTCTTCCAGACATTTTCTGGACAGTTAAGGTAGCCAGTGTTCAGTCACAGTTATAATTTCATACATATCCCATAATACGTATGTTAGCCATTTCCCGTTATCCCTCTATTAGTCCAGAAAAAAAAATTTGTGCATAATCGAGGCGTCGTCGAAGAACGTCGGAATTCGTAAGTACTATCGTCGAAAGTCGGCCTCCCCATGAAAGTCACCGTCGGCGTAGTCGTCGTAGCAGAAATCAGGACGTAGCGTGTGGCATCGTTTCGTTGTCGCTTTCTCCCGGAATAGTGCGCGTGTTATCGTTCGCGTTTCGTATTCGTGTGTGTAAACATCCTAAGGTCTTTCCGTTAGACTACTTAGACACGGTCTATATACATTTCTATATATAGGTATACATATATGAAGTATTACTTACACAGCAGAGCGAGTATCCCAGGTTGGCACGTAAAAATTTTGTTTTGGGAATTTGGTTGTTCGTTTGTAACTAAGGTTTCAAGTTGCAGTTTCCAAATCGTATTCAAAAATGATTCCAGTTCTCTGCAACTTATGGCTCTGATACCAATCTGTCACACCCCCAAATAACCACTAACGGAGTTTATACCGTTAAGGGGTGCGAACAAACCAGGACCACAACCATTAGTTACAAATACTAAACGAATCAGAGTTAAGTCCAATGTTCATAAATAAAACAGTTTAAAATACGCAGCGGAATATAAACATAAGTGTCTTAGCACTAACCACGTGCTTTACAAAGTCATTGTATTAAATTCCCAAATTAAGTTTAATAGAAATAAAGTCTTCACGTGTCATGCCAACCTCCAGCGGATACTCCTCAGCGATCTACAAAAGTGAAAACCACACAAGTGTCAACCTAACGGTTGGTGAGTTCACGGTGGGCATGACATGCATTGGCCCGGTTTCTTAATCGTGTTTATCAAATCATATAAATAAGAAGTAGTTTTGCAAAACATTTGCCAAGTGTTGAATTATCGAATATGCACTAGTTAAGTAAAAGTTAAAGCGGTCAACCGATATCGCGGGTAGCTAATCCGGTTTCCATGCACTAAGGAAGTCGTACTAGGGCTGAAAGCTGACGTAACAGAGTTCGGCATTTGCCGATGGTTCGTGCCTCCAGTTGTGTCCCAATAGGGAGGCCCACAACTAACAACAGGCTGATATTGTACTCCGTTCGGCCCCCGGCCGGTTGGTTACACATTTGTGTACCGCGGAGCAGGGTTTGTCAAACCCTCAGTAGATCTACCCAACATCCCCTCGCTTTCCAGATCATCAGTACTAAGTTGAGGTCTTTAAGTTTTTAAGCATCCTTAGAAATCATGTGATATCATTTGGTTTAGACTTTAACCTACACTAGTCATATTAAAATGTTTATTCCGGATTTCATCTGAAATCCCAAAAAGAGTTTAAGTGTCATAATAGTTGGTTCCGGATTTCATTTGAAACCCCAAGGATGGACAGTTGCAAGTGTTCCCCATAAAACACTCCAACTTCCATAACATGTATCCCATTAGGCAATACCTCAAGTTGTCAGCGTTGTTTTCCGTTTAGTATGTTTGTTGTGACCCAAACGGGCTCACAAGTAAAGGGTTTGTGAAACTCACCTTAGGTTGCTCAGCTACACTTGTTAATCCAATTTATGTTTGCTAATGAAGACCTAGTAATCACATTAAGGTCTTAGGTGTTAGGTTGTGTCTAAACTTTAACTTAACGTCACTATGGCCCATAACATAGCACGTTGCAACTAAGACTCGACATACCGACACACGATACCGATGGTTGATCATAAACAAGGGTTCACATATTACAGAAATCAAACATGTATCATCATAGCATAATCATGTAAGTCATGGCATAATATTCAAGCAAATTGCACAAGTTTGGATTCTGGTCATAGTTTCGCTAGCAGTTTCGCTAGGTGATTTCGCTAGGTGCACGGGTAGCACTTTCGCTAGGCTGTACCCGATGACACAGTTTCGCTAGGCTAGTTTCGCTCGAAACTGTTGGCACAGTTTCGCCAGCCTAGTTTCGCCCGAAACTGGTTTGAACTTTCGTTCAGGAATTTCGCTCGGTAGTTTCGCTCAAGCTGGTCTGGTTTGGTTTACCCGGCGAAACTATAGTTTCGCTAGGCAGTGTCGCTCGGAGGAACTATACAGTTTCGCTGGATAGTTTCGCCACTATGAACATACAGTTTCGCTAGTCGCAAGAAAAACCCGAAAAACTAACAAAAATCTTTCTAACAGCCTCTATACATCATGTAATTCATTTCTAAGCATATATAGGCATTTAGGAACATCACAGGAGCATTTTAATCATCATAAACATGGTTTTACATCATCAAATCTTCAAAAACACTCTAAAACCCATTTTCAACATATTTTGACCTAAATTGCATGAATCTTAACATGGATGGATTTCAATCGTAAAGTTTGTGACTTTATAACAGATCTAACCTTCCTAAACATAAATACAGAAGATCTAACGTTTATATGCAGGCTTGATCATGCTTTTCAAAGAAAACACATAAAAGGTGCATGTAAAGGGTTTTGGAGACTCACGGTTGATCGAGGATCGATGGATGCTCTCTACCAATAGTGATGATAGCAGCAAATGGTGATATCTCAGCTGGTCCAGAAATCTCAGAGAGTGTGTGTGTGTTTTTGGAGAAAGGTTGCAAATGGGAGAGCTAGGGTTTATTAAGATATTATATATCATGGCCTAATTTCGCTGGCAGTTTCGCTGGCTAGCGAAACTGTCTCTGATCTCGTGTGAGTCAGGCAGCTTAGCTAGCTACCGGGCGAAACTGTAGTTTCGCTCGGTAGTTTCGCTGGAAACTAAAATCATACAAATTTATCACATAATCCATAATTCACAATTCGTCATGCTATTCATAATATTAAATCATGCCTTCAAATCACATTGCACATAATGACAATAAACAATCGCACACCTAACATGTATGGACAGGTTCGGTGATCAACCAAAGGACGTGGACGTATTCGGCCTAGTTAAGCATTAGTTACTAAGTTAGCACTTATAACGTAACCAACGGGGTTTGTCTAACGGAAGTTAACCTTGAAATTCCCGGATGTCACATCCTTCCCTTGTAATTGGAATTTTCGTCCCGAAAATTATTCTTGTGTCGTAGCGTTCGCAGTTTCAGATGTCGTCGTTGCTATCGTCGCTGGGGAAAGAAAGCAAGAGTTTTAGGGTTGCCACACTATAGGCTTTTCATTTTATGCAATTGGTTCTAACATTTGGTTAACACCCATTTTTTAAGCACATGTGATTATTAGATGGCAGGCGACGTTTACCATTTGTTTTATATATTTTGTATTTGAATCTCTCAATAAATTTGTATGATTTATTTGTTTCAGTAATTTCCAAGATCGCCGAGTAAGCTACAACTTGGAAGGCAAGTGATGTTTACCAAGATCGCTAATTATTTGAAGGCAAATCATGTGTTTTGTACATTGTTAGTCTGTTAGAAACAATTAGAATAGACATGATCAAAATGGTCATAACAACCATAAAACTGTACTAAACAACCAGCAACATGATTTTGTGACCAACAACTAATGAATGAATCAATGGACCAAATATAACAAAACATGCCAAGAACACAAGTGAAGATGGTGACCCGCTGCAACGCGCGGGTGGGTCACCATCTAGTTAGGTAATAATCATAAGTTTTGGTTTTATGATTGTTACGAAATCAAAGTTAGAAAACCTGCAAATCCGTTTTTGAATTTGGGATGGGGACACGAATTAGTTCGGGTTTATAATGGAAGATGATGAACCGTGCTATGTATTCAAACTAAAGCACAAAACTGGAAATAAATTCTAGCTTATAGTTTGATTTTTTTTTTTTAGAAAAAAGATAAAACAAAGTTGTCAAATGTATAATATGGTAATAATAATTTTGATAACTGACTTTAAGCAACAAGTTTCTATTAGCTGGTTAGACTACCCGTAGTGGGGCGTCACTGGGCGAATTTGGGCTCTATAACGCCCCCTATAACGCCCAACCCCACTACGGTGGGGCGTTATAGGGGCGTTATAGAGGGGGATCGGGCGGGGGGCGTTAGCCCTTTAACGCCGAGAAGAGGGGAGAATGGTGGGGAATATAGCCGTTGAACGGCTATATAACGGTTATATATATATATATATGTTTTTTTTTTCAATTTTTTTTAAATCTTACACAATATATATCACACATAATTTATAAAACTCACACACTCATTCCTCTCATACTCTCTCATACTCTCTCAATTATCTTCTTTTTTTAAAAAAAATGGGCTCTCCCTCTTCCTCCACTCGACTCGGTCTCTTCGACGATGAAGAAGACGAGGTTGTTTCCGCCGCAATTCAACTTTTGGACATGCCGGTTCCACGCCCAGTTATTAAGCGGAGACACCTCGAACGTGATCGTAACGCGGCCAATGATAATCTGATGAGAGACTATTTTGGGCCCAACCCACTCTACGACGACGAGACGTTCAAGAGACGGTTTCGAATAACCAAACGGTTATTTTTGCGTATAGCTAAGGATTTGGAAGAACATTCTCCTTATTTTAGGCAACGGTTCGACGCCACTGGAAAGCTTGGGTTCACTTCTATTCAAAAGTGTACGTCGGCGATAAAAATTCTTGCGTTCGGCAACACTACGGATATCAACGATGAGTATTTGAAGATGGCCGAGAAGACGACGAGAGACACGTTGGAGGAATTTTGCAAAGGCCTTGCCGACTTGTACACGACGCGGTATTTGAGAAAACCAACCTGGAACGACATGCAAAAGCTATACGATCACCACGAAGAAGTTCATGGTTTACCGGGCATGATTGGAAGTATAGATTGCATGCATTGGACTTGGGATAATTGTCCAACCGAATGGCGAGGACATCACACGAGGGGTGACCAGAAAGGTCCATCCGTTATTCTGCAGGCCGTATGCTCAAACGATCGTTGGATTTGGTACGCCAAATCTGGTGTCGCGGGGTCTCTTAATGACATCAACGTCTTGGAAGGTTCTTCTGTGATTGATGATTACGTATCTGATAAGATGGTGAAGATCGGATTTTACGCGAATGGAACCTACTACCAACATGGATATGTCTTGGGTGACGGGATATATCCGGAGTACTCGATGATTGTGAAGACATTCAAAGACCCAATTGATGAGAAGCGGCGATATTTCAAAAGGGTTCAAGAGGCGGCTAGGAAGGACGTCGAGTGTTGTTTTGGAAATCTTAAAAAAAAATGGCACTTTCTTAAAAATCCTTGTCGATTGTGGACGAAGGATAAGATGGAGGATTGTATGCGCGCAATTATCCTCATGCATAACATGAACAAAGAGGATAAGGGTCATGCGATATGTGCCGACTTTCGCCCCGAACATATCCAAGTGATGCCACCTGCGACGAATGAGAAGCGACTTCAAAACTACGCGATGTTGCGTTCTAGAGAGATACACAACTCTCTAAAAGCGGATTTGGTTGAACACACTTGGACCTTTAGGCCAATTGATTACGTGCCCGAACCGGTTGTGCAACAAGAAGAAGAGAGTGACGGTGAAGAAAACGAAGAAGACTACGACGATGTCCAATCCGATGATTAGTTTTTTTTTTTAATTTCATCGTCTTTTGTTTTGGTTGTATCGTGTTTTTATTTTTATTTGTAACCTTTTTTTTTTAATGAAAGTAGTTTGTTTTAAAAAAAAAGAAAAAAAATAATAATTAAGTAATGATGGTGGGGCTTTATGGGGGCTTTATCCACTACACCATAAAGCCCCATAAAGCCCCTTGCCCAGTCAGCTGCCACGTGTCAGTTAATGCCCCATTTGGGGCTTTATGGGGCCTTAACAACAACACATAGCCTTAGAGCCTTGCAATCACTTCAGACCCGGGTCCGATTCTCGCCCCTGGCAGTCTGGTTATTCCCATCTTCTTTTCTTTTTTTTTTATTCGCAAGAATATCAATGGACCCGGTGGGTCTAGACATAGATCTAGGTTTGGTTCTTGTGTGGGTTACAAGATGTTCTACATATTATATTGATATATTCAAACAAAAATTCCTTCTAATCATTTTATCATAAATAAATTAATTGTTTTTAAGTACAATTATTTTCCTAATGCTCATATACTTATTATAAACTACTTATTAAACTATGTTTATTGGATTTCTAATAATTACAAAACAAGATGGTTGACCACCCCCGCGCGTTGCTGCGGGGGTGACAACTAAATGTAAGCATGCGAGAATGTAAACAGACAAACACAAAAGCAGTAGTAGATTAAGTTTGTTACAGGCATGGCAAGTGAACATGGATCATCGTTAAGTCGTTTACAAAACATCAGCGGAAGCTAACTGACAGTTATATCACAAAAGAAGTTTTTACATAAAAAAAGTAACCCCTGGAATTTATCACATGACGTGGGATATGTGTAGTGCCTTCACTTCAAAGTAGTACCTGATGTGTATTTCCTGACCAATGTGGATATCATGACGATCGGCAAAAGACTTCCACTCATATATGCTGAACCTGTTATTTTGAAAGGTAATGTAAAGGTACTATATAGTAAGTGAATATCAGAGGTATGTATATGTGTATGTATTTTCTTATGTGTTTACCTAGTGTATGTTGCCATGTTAGTCTCAGCATGCAGTATGTAGGCGGGCCACCTTTTTTCATGGATGTATGATAGCAGTTAATGTGACGCCGAGACGACAACCACCTCAATATGCATTTATTTAATGTATTAATGCAGTCTCGTTATGATTTTTTGTAGCTACTTCACTCCATCTTGTATAGTTGAAGATGTCAATACTTTTAATTGTAAGTAAATCATCCAACCCCATCGGATCTTCATCAACATCAGAATGTTGTTACAAAAGAAATGTTGCATAGTGATAAAGAAGGCAACATAAGTAAATATGACTTACCATCTCCTGATTTTGAACCATCCTTTCATTCTTGCAGCTATCTAAAATGTTAACAAACTTCTGATCCTGAAAATTTTTCATATTAAAATGTCATAGATCACATATATTAAAACATTTGTACTTTTGTTTATTGCATAATACAATTCACAATAATAAGTGAAGTCAGATCTAGAGAGAATGTAGATATGTTCTATAATACTGAAATGAACATGTATAAGTAGAAATTAGTAACCCAAAAATAGCCAAAATCATATACCAAAAAACAACAAATTTTAGTTTTGGTGTTTGGACTCTATTTTCTAATATGTTCAGAGCCATTGTTAGGCGAAGAGATGCGAAAAAGATGTTAATTAGCGGAGATAAAAAGAAGAAGATTGGTAGGGAATGTAATTAATATTTTTCACAATCAGAAGAATAAGGAGACAGTAATATAGTTCTTCAAACCGACCCACTAATACATTAAAGATAACTGATCACTATGCATGCATAAAAATACTACGTATGAAATGAAATCAATGTGGACTCTGCACACAACATTTTCTCCCTTCAATATGGATACTTATCAGATGCAAGCCTGTCAATTGCACTATATTTAAATATTTATTTCTGGAGGTACAAAAGTTTTGCCTTGAGAATGTAGAATCCATGGTGGATAACTATTTTCTAAAAGTTAGCATCACAGATGTTTTTGTTAACTGTCTTATAGAGTATTTTTTTCTTACTTTCTAATGTCATTTATTACTTCTTTGTAACTTGTTACCATAAGCAAACCTAAAACTATTTGGTTGTAGTATTTTTAGATAATTTCCATTAATTCGTTGATGTTTTAAGAATAATTTAAGCTGATGAAAGGTTAAAAGGAAATCTTGGATGCAACTATGCGGCATTAATAATTGTAATGCAGCCTTTAACTTATTCAAGAGACAGGGCCATAGGCAAGAAGAATATTTTTAAGCAAGACTAATGTATGAGGGAATTATAGGATAGCTACCTAAAAGACAGGAGCAATAACGATGCGTATGACCGTACAGTGATAATATATGACTTAAAGACACCATATAAGATCTAAGAAACAGTAAGAGGAAGCATGGTAATAGCTGATGGTTGATGAGTGATGTCTAGACATACTCAATTTTATGCTAATTCTCTTTTAAATGCACCGGTATAGATACAAATTGTACTACTTTATATAATTATTGGTGCTGAGTATGATATGAGTAAAGTGAGCTAAAACTATGTAATTGAATTAAACATGAGCCAACTATAAACCGAGCTTCATATTTATTATTACATATGTTTGTTTAGAAGAATTAATGAGAGTTCTAAAAAAAAATTTAATTTAAATACATTTGATCTCCTTTAATTTTCCTGTTGCAGGTTCGTAAATACATATCATATTTTAGAAATTGCATTTAAATTGGGCTACATAATAAATGGTGGGTGTACGTGGACTTGGATGGAGGAGTACACAAATAGATCATGCACATGGGTTTGGTAACAATGAAGAATTTACATGGGCTTAAAAGTCCACGAGATCCAAATGTGATGAAAAAAAAACAATTAAAAGGGTTTGGACGTGAACATTGGGGGAGGCATGACATTCTGACGGAGGAATTGGACAAATCAGAAGGCTTGTGACGGCAGCTTTTGAGTTTTCTTCGCTAAAAAAAAAGACTCAAGAAAAGATTCAACGATTCTGTCCATCCAATGATGCCAATAAAGATTGAATCGATGATTGCCACTATGATGTAAGGCTAATCTTCTCAAGATCATCCTATGGGCTAGGGTTTGTGTATTTTTTTTATGTTTAGTTGTATATGCATCTTGGATTGAACTATAGTTTTCTGCATGTCTTGTTAGAATTATAAAGTTTAAACGCCTGATTGTTTTGAATTGAGAATAATTCTTTTACTGGTTCAATTGTTGTGTGTCATGAAATAGGATTAAGTTCTTGTTAGTCAATGCACTATATATTGAATTATCATTTGAGTTTGATTCTAGCGTAGCAACATCCTAGCACACACCCTTGGTCGCGATTAAGTTCTTGTCTTGTAGTGTGGCCGGATTACTTATGCTTGTTAGAGTCCCTTTCATTATAATTAGTGGGTTATGTCTATGTAACTCTTTGAGATTCATTACAACTAAGTTGCATGATTAGTCACAACGCCTGAACCCTAGGGATGATCTGTTTTCCAATCACTGTTTTTAAGTTTGTTTACATTGTCTGTTTGTTTGCTTTCAATTTAGTTTAATTCAAAATCAAATCAAAATCCAATTTTCTTTCAGTATTTAGTTTAGATAATTAATCAAGTGAAAAAGCCGCATCGACCATAGACTCTTCGTGGTTCGGCAACCCTTACTTGCCCTAGCTAGCCTAAGGTGAATAAGATCCCGAGTACAATTTACTCATCTTATTTGGTCGGGACTTCGACCCCGATCAATGGTTCAAAGACGAACTAACCTTTAAACAAAATCATCAACCAAATAAGAAAGCAATGTCCACAAATCTGACATAATACACCATATTCTTGTTAAAATGGCACACATCAACTCTAATAAAAATGATAGAATAGCAAGTCATGTAAGAAAATAAAGAAAACAGACCTGAAATTTAGATATCAGAAAAATTGAAATTAATTTTTTTAAGATGTGGAGAACAACTAATATATAATTTTTGAACTTTATTTTCTAAAAAGATAAGGCTAATTAGTGTAGCACCTGTAACTTTAATTAGTACTCTACTTATCAAAATCTAGATTAACAGAGAAACAACTAAACTATCTATTTTTTCACAAATAGAAACCACAAAATTGGAGTTATTCTAATAGCTTCTGATGATAAGCAAGTCTAAGTGATAGGAATGTATTGATACAAATTCATACAGAGATTAGTTCCTAAATTAATATCTAAACAGTGGCATTTATACGGCGTCTAAAAGGTCTAGATAGTATGCAGCACACATGCAAGGTTTTAGTAGGCAAAGAAAGTTTAATAATACTCATGTTAATCATACCTTTTTGATTACTTTTTTACATGTAAGAAGTCCATTTTCATGTGGTTGAATCTGCATTGTTTCTGAATCACACCACACATTAGTGATAAGAAAATTCCAACTTACATTATTCAATATATGATACTTTTATCATTTCAAATAGGGGAGGGAAGAAGCATACAACTAACATAATGGAAAACTCAAATATGCAAAAGCGTTTTCCAAAGCTGCAAAAGCTAAGATATACCAGCACCACCACTACTTTATACAGCTTTCCTTCATAGCCTTGCCACCGACATTTACCTTCATAGCTTTGCACATGATCCATAACATCTGCATCACAAACTCTTTTTCCAAAGACACATGTATTTAGTACGCTTCAAATTCCTTGAGTACACCCTACTTAAAGATTAGATAATGATTTGCTTGAATCTATGATAGGTAGGTAATTTAACATTTATCTTGTTTATCAGATTAAACAATTTTATAGAACTAATTTGGTACCAGATTGACTCAACAAATCAGTAACTCATGAAAGTTCATACATAAATCAAAATCCTACAAAATATCATTGATCTAGCAAAAATCGAGTAACATGGGCACAAAATGGAACATAAATTGCTAAAACAAAGACCTTCGAAACCCTAACTTCAATCGTAGTACACTAAGAAACATCAAACTTGAAAAAAGTACCAGTTTTATGAATTCAACGCTAACTCAATAAAATCAATTCAGAGATTAAAGCATCATAAACCGTAACCTCAATTATGTATGCTACAACACAGGACCGCTTTCTCTCTATAATTCGCCGGTGGCCACGAACATCATAGCAACCACGGAAAAATAGACAGATTCAAATCGAACGGATAATCTCAGATCGTGACCATGCATTATAAATCCAATAGACATTAACCAACATGCATCACAAATCAAACGGTATTAATTACAGATCGTGACCATGACAACGACATAACGCCACGCCGGCAACCATAACCATGCAGGAACTGATGAATGGCAACACCATAGAAAACCGAACAGATAAAACGTTTAATCAGAATCCATCGACCATCAACATAACCACAGGAAAAACCCAAGCTATGGCCAGAGATCGATCTTTCTAAAGCTCCATCAGGTTTAATGTGAAGTTTATCTCAGATCGTGACCACGGTTGCGATAGAAAACCCATCCGGCGGCCACAATCATGACGGCGACGGACGAATGTCACCACCGGAAAAACCTAACAGACAGGAAGGTTTAATTGGAGCCGATCAATGATACACGTAACCACTAACATAAAGAAACGCCCTTTCTTAGAGAGAGAGAGAGAGAGAGAGAGCTCGAGTCTTGTTCTTGGGGTTAAGGCTATTCGTAATGGGGCGTTTTTGGGCTCCATAACGCCCCATAACGCCCCGTATAACGCCCCGCCCCACTACGCTGGGGCGTTATGGGGCGTTATGGTGCCCAAATTCGCCTCGGGCGTTAGGGATAAAACGCCGAAGGAGGGTTTAAAAGTAATGATTGTGGGGCGTTATAGGGGCTTTATCCACTACACCATAAAGCCCCATAAAGCCCCTTGTCCAGTCATCGTCCACATGGCGGATAACGCCCCATTTGGGGCTTTATCCACTACACTTAGCCTAATGGAGAAAAAAGAGCTTGAGATATTGACAGCCATTAAAGCTGCAATTTAATGGGACAATGTGCTTCTCTTGAAAAGCAACATAACAGCTGTTACACACGTGAGAGACATGTAAAAGTAGGTGGCATACACCCATTGGCCGGAAATAACCGTTGTTGATATATGAGATAAGGACTCATTTGCTGTTATATATATAAATAAGGGGTAAAAACTATCAAAAGTTCAAGGTCCTGTGACCAAACTATAAGAAGCAAAAAGCTTCCTATTCAACAACCAATTTCCATTGTTATATTAATAAATTTAATAAATCATATGTTTATGACTTTAAGGGCTCCTTTGTTTTTCACAAAAATATCTGAATCTCCCTACCATACGACACATTTGACCACATATTTGTTTCGTATCAGTTACATTTGTTATCTTATGGTTGTTCGTATATCAGTTACATTTGTTTCGTATCAGTTATTGTTGTTCCGCATCGGTTACATTGGTATCGCATCCGTTACGTATGCATATGTTATGCTTCCGCTATCTTTCACCATTGTTATAACCATTACCACCCATTTGATTCAACCACCTCTACTATTTTCTTTTCCGGTATTTTTTTTTTGTGTCTTTCTTTGTTTTACGACAGGTACATTCGGGATTCTAGGGAGAATGTGTGAAGAGTTGCTAAGAGAAGCTAGAGAGATTAAAAGAATTGAATCGGTTGTTAAACATGTAATTAGGGTTTCATTTACCACTTAGACATGTAATTTAGGTCTTTGGACCGTTATAATAGTAATTATGGATTGTTGTCTTTAATTATGATGTTCGTATAGTGATATGTCAGCCTAGCCGGCTTGGGGTGTTACATTTATACATGTGGTAAGGACTTGGAGACACCAGGTCATTGTGCGTGAGGTGTGTGTGGGTCTTGTAAATGCGGTTATGTATCAAAGACTAAGATCAAATAAAAAAAATACATATTGTGTCTCTGCATGCCACGTCACATAACACCCGATGGTCCTCGAGGACATGAATATTCGATCGGGCCAGGGGTGTGGTTTGCGTGAAGTCCAACATAATATCTTGAGATATTTTCGGTACGTGGGGTACGTGATGACCCACTGTAGGTCCGGATGGTAAATTCGTAACTATCGTCTTCACTAACTAACGATACCATTATAAGACCAAGTGATTCCAAAATGGTATCTAATTATGGTATGCTTGTATTAGAATGATTTTGGCTTATTTGCTTTGACTTATGGTATGCTTGTATTCGAATGATTTTGGATTATGTGCTTTGTCGTAGCTATGAGTTGCTTAAAGGGTATCATAATGGTTTTGAGTCAAATGATTCTATAATATTTTGATATGATCTTATCATGAGGCGGAGCAAATCTTGAATTTAAATAGGTGTATTTAATTCATGCACATGCATTATTATATTTACATGTTTCTCGTCCATGACCTACGTCCGCTGAAACACTTTGTTATTTGATCACATAAAGTGACTATCGGATGATGATATTTGATCCTAGTCACTAAGTCATTCTAACGAATGATTTAACTTGTGGAAACTATTGTGAAGTGTTAGAGACTTACATTACAAGAACTGGAGTCTAATAGTAGCTGTGGGTGTATGGGTCGTTGACAGATACAGATTAGAAGTTATATAGTATTTAAAGCTAAAACCGAGTTGTGAATCTAGAATTTCATACCTTAACTATGTTCTCGTTACACTTTCATCTGCAACTGCAACTGTATTCTTAATTTCTTATTAATAAAATCATTAGTTCGTGTTTTTTTCAATACCAAAATATGAGGCTAATGTAACACTTTTATAATTTTTTTACTGACAAAAAGGTTGCATTAGATCTAATGCAACCCTAATGCAACCCTTTTGTTAAATAATACAACCTTTTATACCTAATGCAACCTTTTTAGAATGCAATTCTTTGAGGAAAACGTTGTATTAGGTAGTATAAAGTTGCATTTGGTCTAATACAACTTAAGCTAATGCAACATTTTTTATCAATAAAAGTGTTGCATTATGCTTATTTTTTAGTTCTTTCTTTTATTTTCTTTCATTCTAAACAATCGAATCGTTACTAGTTTACCTCTAAGCGATAATTTGTTTCTTCATGATTATATACTTTTCTCTTAAAGTATGAGTATCATACATACATATCTATATCTATCTACTTATGCTATATTCTTATATCCCACAAAAAAAAATGAACATATTATACAATACTAAAAAGAAGCAAATGTGAGTAAAGTAGTGATGAATCCAGAAAATTTTAGTATGGGGGGCAAAATATGGTTTGGCTCAAAACGTGTCCGATAAATCGGTCTCAAACTGGTATTAACTCTGGTATTTTAATAAATGGATATAGAACTTATAAAAAGTCAATTAAAATCAATAAATCCACATTAAACCATTTTTTTATTTTTATGACAGCTAAATCTTCACACCTATCTTTAACAGGATTTAACACACAACTTTTTAGTTGTCAAGCTACCACTCTACCATCAAGCTATCTATTTGGGACCCATTAAACAAATTAATAATTCGATTTCACAAAATAAAAACGTAATAAAATAAAAGATACTAAATCAAACGAAAATATAAATGTGTTATAGGTTGTATAATTTAAAAGACAAATACAATAAGTTGCCGATTAAAAAAAGATAAATATAATAAATATTATCTTTGATTTGATGAATCTTATTTAATAAGTAACGAGATGTTTACCACCCCGCGAGTTGTTGCGGTGTTAAATTTATATACTGAAGAAAGTCAAAAAGTTAAGTGGTATAAAACGTAAAAGTCTAAAAGTCTCGTGGTGAAAGTATAAAACTATAAAAGTATACTAAAAACGAAAGTAGAAAAGTTAAAAGTTTCGTGGCCAAAGTAGAAGACAACAAAACTTAAAAAAAAAAAACTTTAAAAGTTAGAGGTTAAAAAGTTAAGTGGTATAAAACGTAAAAGTCTAAAAGTCTCGTGGTGAAAGTATAAAACTATAAAAGTATACTAAAAACGAAAGTAGAAAAGTTAAAAGTTTCGTGGCCAAAGTAGAAGACAACAAAACTTAAAAAAAAACTTTAAAAGTTAGAGGTTAAAAAGTTAAGGGGTATAAAACGTAAAAGTTTAAAAGTCTTGTAGTGAAAGTATAAAACTATAAAAATATACTAAAAACGAAAGTAGAAAAGTTAAAAGTTTTGTGGCCAAATTAGAAGACAACAAAACTTAAAATAAAAAAAAACTTTAAAAGTTACGGGTACAAAACATAAGAGTATGAAACATATGTGACTAAACTATGAAAACCAAAAGTTTACTATTTCGTTAAAAAAAAGTGTTCAACAGTTTAAGGGGTAGAAACTGTCAAAACTTAAAGTTTTGTGGCCAAACTATGAGAAAGCTGTAAAGAAAGTAAAATTACAGATCATAACAAAAAAAAAATAACAAAAGGAAGACACATAGGCAGAAAAACGAAGGGCTAAAGTTGACAAACAAAAAAATACTATAAAAAAAAACTATAACAACATTATAAGAAAGCAAAAGTCTCCTATTTACCTAACAATTTTCATTGTATTATCTAATAATTATAGCTGGAGTTCTAGAGTTATAGCAATGAAAAGTTCTAGGATTAAAAAATTAATAAAAATAAATGGCTTACTTGTTTCTCCTCTTCTTCCTCATTTAATCCCTGAATCCATTTTTTCGTTCTACCCTGAATTTGATTTTCCCTTACAAGTGTCCCAGTGAAGATAATCTATCAACAAAGGTCCCCTATTAACTCAAAATCAAATTTAACTTGCTAAAAACCTAGATTTTATACAGGATTTGAATGGTTTCTAAACTTCTTATGGGGTGACTTTCCATCCCCTACTCTAAAGGTGGCTCTGCCACCGGAGTAAAGAAGAAATGTATCACATCATCTTGTAGAACATGCATTAGGAAAAGTAAATTTGCAATTGTGCTCTTGTTCTAAAAGACTTCTATAAACATAATTATATATATAATTTATGTATATAACTAGATGTGTAGTGTGTGTTGTCATGGAAAAAAAACGGACACAATAAAAGTGACATTATTAAAATTAAAAGTATAAAATGATTACGTAATGACATTAAGGTTAAAAGATAAACAAAGTATCAAGGATATGAGCTAACAATTAAAATCAAAATCAACAAGGAAACATTCAAATTTCTGGAACTAAGACCTAAATCTATGTTGTATTGTGTTAGGATTGGAAGAGAAAAAATAAAAAAAAAATTAAATTAAATTGTGTCACGTGACCCTATCAGAGACCGCCCACGTATTAAAAAATTATTCATACTTGTAATTTTATACAGGTAAGTAAATAAAATAATTAATATAAATAGTGAAAAGCATTACAAGTTTCACCGAGTCAGAAAAATTATTTATGAGAACTTATTTATGATTGGAGCTCGAGATCTTTTATATAAATAAACTAGTCAGTAACCCGGGTAAATACCCGAGGCTGTGACTTTGTTTTTTCATTTGTTCACCATCATTCGTTGATTAAAACCTAAGCAATATGAATCTAGTTTTGTTGGGTTTTCTGTCACGAATCCAAAGCAATTTACGGATCGAATTTTTGTTGAGAAATAAAAGAGATATGATGAATTAAAGTTGTGTTATTTTAAAAATAAATATATATATGGATAGTTTTTATGTGAAAAGAATTTAATTTTCTATTGAATCATTTAATTTAAAAATCTCACAAATTGACACATAGGATTTATCCTATGTGGCACACTTTAAAAAATGACATTTGTACTTTAAAAACTTGTGTTTAATAATAGTATAGATGAATAAAAACTTCAAACAATTTAAGCTTAGCTCAACACGTTTACCTCAAAGTTAAAAATAATATCTAATTAACTAGTAGGACTTATCCTAGTAGTTATTGGCGATGAGGGGAGACTTGGGACTGAGAGGTCATAAGTTCGATCTCTGAGCTCCCAGGGTTTACCACCCGGTCGCTTGTGAATATGGATTTTTCCTGAAATAAGCTCAACTGGTATAAATACTGCCCGGGTTTTTCGGAAGATTTGTTGGCCGTTAAAAAAAAGTAATATCTAATTAATATGTGTATTGTTTTTGTCATTTTTTTTTATCTAAGTTTAAAAGCCAAATCGAGTTTGTAGGAGAACCGTTCGTAAATTTAATTAAAATAAATACTTTTATTTAAGTACGATTACAACAAAAGAAATAAATCTAATCTATTACAATACAATGAAAATGAAATTCTACTCCTATCAACAATTACAAGGAAATGATTAAAGGTTACACGGAAATGATATACCATACAGGGAAATAAATAAGAATTACAACGAAATGAAATTGCAATACAAATGAAATGAAAGCAAAGTTTAACAGATGCTTGTAAATAAAATATTAATATTTTGAATGAAAGAAAACAAACAGTGAGTTATAGAAAATGTTTTAAATGAAAAAGGTTTAAGGAAAACAATTTTGATATTAGTTTAATAAAAACGATGAAGATTCCAAGGAATCTTTGGCGAAGGATTCGGGTCAAAACCCGGGTCCCTTAAAACAAATTCCGGGTCTACCGAAGATCCGTTTTGTTTCCCAGGGTACAATCGCCTGAACCGTATTGTACGGCCGGGATAACTCTAAGCTTGAAAATACCTTGAAGCTTGAAGAGCAAGAACGATGAAGAAGATGAGAGAATTATTGAGGAGAGGCAGAGAGAAAGAATTCTGTGAATTCTGGTGTGTCTAGCCTCAACTAATGAGGCTGTATATATAGTGGTGGGAATGACTTGTTGAGCACACAAAAATAATTCGTAGTCAAACTTTGCATTAAACGTCTTTAATGCAAATTGATTTCTAATTAACGCGGAATTACCTTATTTAGCTCAAAACGCGTTTACAGCTGTCAATCCGGAGGAATCTCCGCGTAACAGCTGTTTCCGGAAGAACTGATCTTCCGCTTGAACTTCAAGCTCCTTTTCAGCTGAGCTTCAAGTTCAAGCTCCTTTTCCAACTGAGCTTCAAGTTCAAGCTCCTTTTTCCACTTGAACTTCAAGCTGGAATTTTTTCCGGTTGAACCCAGTTCCGCTTGATCTATCTGCCCAGACCACACAGGTCCGCTTGGACTTCAACCGGAACACCTTCCGGTTGAACCCAAAAACAATAAGGCGGCTCTCAAGCGGCTCGCGGCGATGCGAGCGTGCGAAGTGCAAAGTGCGCCATCAAAGCGCCACATTGCGCCTCATACGCCCACGCCACGCGCGCGTGCGTGTGCGAGTGCGAGTGCGAGTTAGGGGTGCTTCGCACCCCTCAGGGTCCAAGGGATGTGTCCTACTAAAGGAAACAATAGTTGGTAAGGTTCCCACCTTATAAACCACTTTTGGTTTCAATCCCCAACCAATGTGGGATGAGTTAACATGCTATACTTAGCATTTTTCTCTCTAATTTTCGCAGCTTCACAAGTTGCGAGACCTCAACTTTGAGCTTCGATATCTCATTCATACGAGCTCGGATTTGGACGTGGTTTGATGCGTTGGAAAGCCCTCACAACGTACTACACAAACCCATTAAATACAGAGGCAACAACCTATGTTATCTGTATTTTATTTTAGTCCAAAGTTGGTGAAAAACTCATTTTCACACTTAGTGAAAAAACTCATTTTCCACTAGTTTTTCTCCCAAAATTCCAACAATCCCCCACATGAATGGGTATCGATCTATTCTTCAAGAATCAAAGGCAATTTCGGCAGTCCAGTATTGCAGGATAGGTAGGTGTCCCCTTTGAACCTTCCTTTGTGAAGCATACTTGGGTTACTGGTGTTTGGTAGACGCGATGTCTTTGAACCAATCGACCGTTTGTGTAACCGTTATTACACCCACACAACACTTTCCCTAACTTGGTTAGCCCTCATTGTCGTGTCCAATCATGGTCCTGGAACACTCGCCTGGTTCTGCTAGAGCTCTAGGATTTGTGCCCAACAAATCCATTCGAAGCGACCGCACTTCTCTCTTGCATAGGTGATTACCACAATCATTAAAAGCATTGGTATTATGATTTACTCAAAATCATCTATGACTTACACAAAGTCATTGACCATCGTATGCTTAACCTCACACATTTCACTGTTTGGTGATAGGAATGGACTAGGAAGTACACAACTCCCTTTTAAGATTTTAGGGTACTCCCCCACAGTGACCTTAGCCAATGCGATTAGGTTGTCCTATTGAACCTAGAGCCTGGGATCTCCATTTTCATAGGTTAGGTTTTCCTTCGCATCAGCTTTCAACCCAATGGGCTTTAGTCCCATTCCCCTTGACGACTTCAAAACTAACTCTTTGCTTAAGCCTTTTGTAAACGGATCCGCAGTGTTATCTTTTGACTTCACATAGTCAATTGAGATAACTCCGGTAGAGATTAGTTGTCGTACCGTATTATGTCTACGTCTAATGTGCCTTGATTTGCCATTGTACATCATGGATTGAGCGCGCCCAATCGCTGATTTACTGTCACAATGTATGCAAATAGCCGTCATTGGCATAGGCCACCTTGGAATTTCTTCCACAAATTGACGTAGCCATTCCGCCTCTTCACCAGATTTATCCAAGGCGATGAACTCAGATTCCATTGTGGACCGCGCTATAACAGTTTGCTTAGCCGATTTCCAAGCAATAGCCGCGCCACCAAGCGTGAACACATACCCGCTTGTTGATTTGGAATCCTTTATATCCGAAATCCAATTCGCATCGCAGTATCCTTCGATAACTGCTGGATCTCGGGTATAATGCAGTCCATAGTCTCTCGTGTATCTTAAGTACCTTAGTAAACGAGTCATTGCTTTCCAATGTACCGCGCACGGATTACTCGTGTACCGGCTTAGTCTGCTCACAGCATAAGCCAAATCTGGTCTGGTACATGTCATAAGATACATGAGACTCCCAATCACCCTTGAGTACTCTAACTGAGCAACCCCTTTTCCTCTATTCTTAGCAAGATGAAGGGTAGTATCAACCGGAGTTTGAGACACACTCTTATCTCCCGCGTTGAACTTCTCAAGGATTTTGTCCACATAGTGAGATTGACTCAAGACAATACCGTTTGGGGTTCTGATGATTTTTACACCGAGTATCACATCTGCGAGCCCCATGTCTTTCATGTCAAATCTCGCTTTCAACATGTCTTTAGTAGCTTTGACCATCTTATCATCACTCCCGACGATAAGCATGTCATCTACATAGAGACACAAAATCACATAACCTCTAGGTGTGTCTTTCGCATATACACACTTGTCGCACTCATTTATTTTGAATCCGTTGTCAAGCATGACACGGTCAAACTTCTGGTGCCATTGCTTAGGAGCTTGCTTCAAGCCATACAAAGACTTGACGAGTCTACACACCTTACCTTCTTGGCCAGGAGCGGTAAAACCCTCAGGTTGTTCCATGTAGATCTCTTCTTCTAAATCACCGTTTAGAAACGCGGTCTTTACATCCATTTGGTGAACCTCCAAATTTCGTAAAGCCGCTATAGCAAGCACCAACCTTATCGAGGTTATGCGAGTAACAGGTGAGTAAGTATCAAAGTAATCCAGACCTTCCTTTTGTCTGTATCCTTTGATCACTAGCCTCGCCTTATACTTGTCAATGGAGCCATCGGCTTTCAACTTCTTCTTGAATATCCACCGATATCCAAGTGGTTTGCAACCCTTAGGAAGATCGACAAGCTCCCAAGTGTGGTTCTGCAAGATAGACTCTATCTCACACTTGATGGCTTCTTTCCATTGAGGCCCATCTGAAGAGGTTACCGCCTCGCGGTAGGTATTGGGATCACCCTCAACCATGTAAGCCGTGAAGTCAGGTCCAAAGGATTTTCCAACCCTTTTTCGCTTACTTCTTCTAGGCTCACCCTCATCAGATGCAGACCGTTTACGAACCTCGTTACCAACCGATGGTTGTTCATAAACCTCGTCACCAACAAATGGATCTTCACGAGTCTCGTCACCAACTAATGGTGTCGATGAACTCGCGCGTTCTCGTGACAAACACGGGAATACATTTTCAAAGAATGAAGCATTCCTTGATTCCATGATAGTGTCTTCGAGTATATCGGGATTTTTCGAGTCATGAACAAGAAACCGATATGCACTACTGTTTTCTGCGTATCCAATGAACACACAGTCCACGGTTTTGGGTCCTAACCTTTGCACCTTAGGCAAAGGAGCTAATACCTTAGCTAGGCACCCCCACACTTTGAGGTATTTGTAGGATGGCGTTTTGCCCGTCCACAATTCATAAGGAGTCTTATCCTTATCTTTGCGGGGTATCTTATTCAAAAGATAGTTAGCCGTCAAGATGGCTTCCCCCCACATGTCTAGGCTCATCCCAGAACTATTCAACATGGCATTCATCATCTCTTTCAATGTACGGTTCTTTCGTTCCGCAATGCCATTGGATTGTGGAGAATAGGGTGCGGTGGTCTCATGGACAATTCCACTTTGTGCACATAAGTCCGCAAACGGTGAAACATATTCACCTCCTCTATCACTCCGCAAAACCTTAATTTTCTTGGTGAATTTATTCTCAACCAAGTTCTTAAACAAGACAAACTTGTTTATTGCTTCATCCTTACTCTTAAGTAAGTATACATAGCAATATCTTGTACTATCATCAATAAACGTGATGAAGTACTTGTGTCCGCCACGCGTGGGGACGACTTTCAAGTCACACACATCAGTGTGAATTAAGTCTAGGGGTTCGGTTATTCGTTCAACCGATTTAAATGGTTGTCTTGTAAGTTTGGATTCGACACACGTTTCGCATTTTGATTTCGAGTCTATTTTAAAATTTGGCAAACATTTTAAATTCATTAAACGGCGAATTGAATTAAAATTGACGTGTCCTAATCTACCATGCCACATATTTGAATCATAAAACTCAATCATATAAGTAGAAGAGGAGGCTTTCGCCATTTTATTAATAACCATGGTAGACAATTTAAACATAGAGTTTTGGGCATAGCCCTTGCCTACAAACATGCCGTTTTTGGTCAACACGACCTTATCAGACTCGATCACAATGCGAAATCCAAACTTGTTGAGCAGCCATCCAGAAACAAGATTCTTCCTGATTTCTGGAACGTACAAAACGTTGCTCAACGTAAGCTCCTTCTCTGAAGTGAACTTCAAGACCACATTGCCTTCACCCATGATGTCGGCAGTAGCTTTATTCCCCATATAAAGCTTCTCGGTCCCCTTCGCCTCTTTAAACGTACTAAAGAGGGACTTGTCTCCACACACGTGGCGGGTGGCACCGGTGTCAACATACCAGCCAGGGTTCTCCCCCACAATGTTGACTTCAGAAATGAAGGCAGACGCCTCCGTGATCATGGCCACCAGTGGCATGTCATCCTCCATCATGTGAGCGTGCTCACGTTGTGGCTTCGGGCACTGATCCGCCCGATGACCATGCCCCCCACAGTTGTAGCACTTTCCAGAAAACTTTAGAGGCTTCTTTTTCACAACCCCTTTCTTCGGTGCCAAGTGCTCAACCGCTTTGCCTTTGCCTTTGGCTTTGGCCCCACCATTGCGCTTGCTTCCCTTGGAAGACTGACCAACCTCCACCATATTCACCTTAGCAGAAGGTTGCATGGTGGTGGCTTTTTGAGCCATCTTATTGTCCTCCTCGATACGAAGACGGACAATGAGATCCTCAACGGTCATCGCCTTTCTTTTGTGTTTAAGATAATTCTTAAACTCAAGCCACGAAGGCGGGAGCTTTTCAATCATTGCCGCCACTTGAAATGTCTCACAAAGGGACATACCCTCTGCGTGGACCTCATGTAGTATAATCTGAAGCTCCTGGACTTGACTCATCACGGTTTTATTATCAACCATTTTGTAATCCAGGAAACGGGCTACCACGAATTTCTTCGTGCCAGCATCCTCCGTTCTGTACTTCTTGTCTAAAGACTCCCATAATTCTTTGGAAGTCTTAAACACCGAGTAGACATTATACAGAGAGTCCACTAGGCCGTTCAACACATAGTTACGGCACAAGTAGTCCGAATGTTTCCAAGCGTCAACCGCATTAACGGTTTCAGCGTTGGCTTCCCCTTCACCGAGTTGGGGAGCGGACTCCGTGAGACACCTCGCAAGGTTCAAGGTGGTTAAGTAGAACAACATCTTCTGTTGCCACCTTTTGAAGTGCAAACCCGAGAACTTCTCGGGTTTTTCGGCATGACTGGCGATGGTGTTGGCCGTTATGCCAGTGGAAGTACCAACCGATGGTGTTTCCTTAGGCTTTTCGGTCGTCTTAACGGTTTCGTTAGTCATTTTTCTGAAATATAAAACTACACAAGTTAATGTTCAGAATTGTTATTTAAACGCGCACGTTTAAAACGTAAGAAAAAACCTCCAACTAATGGATGGTTTTCAAGGAGTAGAAGAGAGTTTTAATCTCTAAACGCGCACGTTTTGAAGAGATTAAAGTCCAACAAATGGATGGAATTAGAGATGTAATAAATTTTATAACTTCCAACTTATGGAGGTTAGATTGTTTTAAATAAAATTTATAACGTCCAACTAATGGATGTTAAAGTTATGTCGTAACCGACAACTCGTTTAACTCTAAGTCCAACTTTGAGTCAAAACTAGTTAAAAATATTTATTTTTTTAAAACACTAAATCACCTCGAGAAATCTAAGTCTAACTTTGAAACTCGAGGTAATGAAGTTTTTATAAAACGAACGGTGTTTTAAAAATTTGTTTTAAGTTTGTAGGAGAACCGTTCGTAAATTTAATTAAAATAAATACTTTTATTTAAGTACGATTACAACAAAAGAAATAAATCTAATCTATTACAATACAATGAAAATGAAATTCTACTCCTATCAACAATTACAAGGAAATGATTAAAGGTTACACGGAAATGATATACCATACAGGGAAATAAATAAGAATTACAACGAAATGAAATTGCAATACAAATGAAATGAAAGCAAAGTTTAACAGATGCTTGTAAATAAAATATTAATATTTTGAATGAAAGAAAACAAACAGTGAGTTATAGAAAATGTTTTAAATGAAAAGGTTTAAGGAAAACAATTTTGATATTAGTTTAATAAAAACGATGAAGATTCCAAGGAATCTTTGGCGAAGGATTCGGGTCAAAACCCGGGTCCCTTAAAACAAATTCCGGGTCTACCGAAGATCCGTTTTGTTTCCCAGGGTACAATCGCCTGAACCGTATTGTACGGCCGGGATAACTCTAAGCTTAAAAATACCTTGAAGCTTGAAGAGCAAGAACGATGAAGAAGATGAGAGAATTATTGAGGAGAGGCAGAGAGAAAGAATTCTGTGAATTCTGGTATGTCTAGCCTCAACTAATGAGGCTGTATATATAGTGGTGGGAATGACTTGTTGAGCACACAAAAATAATTCGTAGTCAAACTTTGCATTAAACGTCTTTAATGCAAATTGATTTCTAATTAACGCGGAATTACCTTATTTAGCTCAAAACGCGTTTACAGCTGTCAATCCGGAGGAATCTCCGCGTAACAGCTGTTTCCGGAAGAACTGATCTTCCGCTTGAACTTCAAGCTCCTTTTCAGCTGAGCTTCAAGTTCAAGCTCCTTTTCCAACTGAGCTTCAAGTTCAAGCTCCTTTTTCCACTTGAACTTCAAGCTGGAATTTTTTCCGGTTGAACCCAGTTCCGCTTGATCTATCTGCCCAGACCACACAGGTCCGCTTGGACTTCAACCGGAACACCAGTGCAAAGTGCGCCATCAAAGCGCCACATTGCGCCTCATACGCCCAGGCCACGCGCGCGTGCGTGTGCGAGTGCGAGTGCGAGTTAGGGGTGCTTCGCACCCCTCAGGGTCCAAGGGATGTGTCCTACTAAAGGAAACAATAGTTGGTAAGGTTCCCACCTTATAAACCACTTTTGGTTTCAATCCCCAACCAATGTGGGATGAGTTAACATGCTATACTTAGCATTTTTCTCTCTAATTTTCGCAGCTTCACAAGTTGCGAGACCTCAACTTTGAGCTTCGATATCTCATTCATACGAGCTCGGATTTGGACGTGGTTTGATGCGTTGGAAAGCCCTCACAACGTACTACACAAACCCATTAAATACAGAGGCAACAACCTATGTTATCTGTATTTTATTTTAGTCCAAAGTTGGTGAAAAACTCATTTTCACACTTAGTGAAAAAACTCATTTTCCACTAGTTTTTCTCCCAAAATTCCAACAGAGTTTAGTTTTAAAAATGTTGATGTATATTGTTATGTCATTTTTTTAAAGGCTGATTTGGTATAAAACGGAACCGCCATATTAAACCAGCCAAATTAAACCAGAAAAGAAAGTAGAAGAGAGTTTTTAATCCACTCATCCCAGGCATATATAATTAATTTCGTGTTTTCTATTGACAAACCATAAATGAGAAAAATGGACAATTGTATCAAAAATTTATGCGCTCCTAACATCATCCTGATAAAAATGATATTGTTCCTGAACCGTCAAAGGACCCGTCAAGTTGTAAAACAAACCGCCTCAATCAAAGACTTGATCTTGATGAAATATCTGACTCATGAAGCAATTCCATCATCAACTTAGTCCACACGGATAAACGAAAGAAGTGTCTAACCATCATGTTACAAGACGCCAAGTTTTACTAGCAATAGAGCAATTTCCAAAAAGAGCAATTTCCAAAAAGATGTTCAGTGGTCTCAATAATTGTTGCCATTTAAAACTGTTTCTTATGCAACGACCTAATATTATTATTATTATTATTTTAAATGGCACCTAATATATATTATTATGTTAGTATTATGCTTAATTAAGAGTTGTTTAATATCGTAAGAACAAAAAGGTTAGAAGAAGGATATTTTATTTTATTGTTAGTTCGTCTTTTGGTTGATCGTAATAGTCACTCTACAATTTTCATTCATACTCTTTTCTTTTAGTTCGTCTTATGATTGATCATAATAGTCACTCTACAATTATCATCCATACTCTTTTCTTTTACTTCCGCGTTATGTTATAACCTCAACTTTTTTTTCATCAACTTAATATTTATTCTATATCACACTTTACTTCTTTTTAATAATATAAAATTTAATAAAATAAGAGAGAATACAATGAAGGAAAAGCGATTATTGTGTAGCAGCATCACCTCGCAGCCACATCATGAAGAGTGAAGACAGCAAGGTGTGAGTACCCATTACAAATGCCCGCATATAGGATTGATTCTAGAGGTTGGTTAAGGACAATTATAAAAAAAATCTTGATAAACACAATTATTAAGGAAAATTGGATTTAAATAATACGAGTTTTAACTAATTGGTCGATAATAATACGAATTTTGACCTTGGCGTACAATAATACCAATTAACCATTTCGGTCTCTAGAATGATACACCCTTAGTTTTTCACTAACGATGTTAGTGGGTTGCTGATGTGAAATTAAATGTGTTCTTTTAACAAAGTTATTAAAATAGAGGGGGTGATTTTGAAATACCTATAAATATATATAAATATAAAAAGAAAAAAAAAGAAAGAAAAATGGAAGAAGGATTCGACTGTCCTCCCCCCTAACGTCGTTTCGGTGACCTCCGGTACCCTCTCAACGGCGAAACCACCGACCGGGCTCTAATCGGCGGCGATTAGGGTTTATTTAACCCTCTCAACACACGTAACCACAACACCGATTAACAAGGAGGAATCTCAAGATGATTCAATTTCTGAACCACAACACCGGTCGGGCTCTAATCGGCGGCGATTAGGGTTTTTTTCACTTCCTGCAGGTGATGTTGTTGACTGTGGACGGGAGATGGGACTGATGATGCGGTGGTTGTTCGCCGGTGGCGGCGATGATGGTGGTGGGGCCGTCGTTGCCTTTGGATGCGGTGGCTCACCGGTCACCAAGAAACACGTCCGGTGAGGGTCGCCGGTCACCAAGACACCGTCCCCGTTCTCCAACAGTTATGGGGTTTTAGGGGTTTTTTTTTTTAATTTTATATTAAGCCCTATTTTTTAATGTATTACAAAACCAGCCCCTTCATTTTAATAATTTGGTTAAAGAAACCATATAGATTGCCACATCAGCGAGAGACTATATGATTTCTGCATTAAAAAGTTACGTATATAAATTTATGCATTAACGTTCTTGTTTACCAACTTTATGAAATTAAGAAAATGCATAAATTTATATACGTAACTTTTTAATGCAGAAACATATAAAAAAATATGCGAGCAACATTTTAATGAAATTGATAAACGAGAGGCGTTAATAATCATGGATATCAAGATCTTTTATTTCTTATTAAAAATAAATAATAAAATATAGTAACAATATGTCTCTTATAGTCTAATTACCTATATATTATAGGACAAGTCAACACAGGAACATGTCTGCTTGACTGTTTCCTGTGTTGACTTTTTGATCTAAATATATACTTATAGGACAAGTCAACACAGGAACATGTCTGCTTGACTGTTTCCTGTGTTGACTTTTTGATCTAAATATATACTGAAGATTCCAGTGACTCAAATATACGGTGCGAATGGCTCACTGGTTAAATGCTTCTACTTACAAGGAGGGGACCCGGGTTCGAAACTTGCGATCCCCATTTCGTTTGAACAATTTTTTTTCTTTTTGTTTTACCTATTTCTTTTAATATATACTGAAGATTCCAGTGAATAGCAGGTTTCCTGTGTTGACTTTTTGATCTAAATATATACTGAAGATTCCAATGAATAAACATACGGTGTGAATGGCTCACTGGTTAAATGCTTCTACTTACAAGGAGGGGACTCGGGTTCGAAACTTGCCATCCCCATTTCATTTGAACAATTTTTTTTTCTTTTTGTTTTACCTATTTCTTTTAAATATATACTAAAGATTTCAGTGAATAAACATACTGTGCGAATGGCTCACTGGTTAAATGCTTCGACTTACAAGGAAAGGACCCGGGTTCGAAACCTGGGATCCCCCATTTTGTTTCAACATTTTTTTTTCTTTTTGTTTTACCTATTTCTTTTAAATTATATCAATCTTTTCCACTTTGTAAACCAATTGAGGTTATGTTTATGTGAACTATTAGTATAATTTTTAACAAATTTCATTCATTGCTAATTCTTTTTCATTTCAACAGGGCATTTGTTTCTTCTAAAAACAGAGCAATAACGAATACTTTAGGCATAAGTTTTCGTATGTGGTTCTGATTCATGAATTAAACGTTATTACAGTTGACTTTAAAAGATCAGCAACTATTTTCACAATTTAAAGCTTATACCACTTAACAATTATATTTTTTTTAATTTGAATACTATATTGTTTAAAAAATTCGTCTTAATTTTTTTTATAAATTAGATAGATATTTGGTATATTAAAAAAGCTCAGTGGCTTGAATGTATTATATTTTTTGTACTGCAACATTTTTATATGAACTTTTTATGATGTATGTTAAGTCCTTTGAAATTTTTTCAATAAAACTCAATTGTTATGCAGGGTGATGTAGTTCAACCTCTTATTCGTGGAAGAACACCAAGAGCATTACAATGACGTCTGAAAATATACTCTTGCTACAAGATTGAAGAATATGCTTGCGCTAGGTATAACAAATACATAAACATAGTCAAGCATCCTATATACCTAGAAATAGGTGATGCGGCAAAAATTGAAGAAATCAACGATACCAATGAGATTCCGAATCACTACTTTGAGTTTGCCCCTTTTGATGAACTTTATAACTTTTATTAGGACATTATGAATAATATTCCTAATTAAAATGACACAGCCATATAACAATTGATAAAAGAAGTAGCTGCGAAGTGCGACGGATTAAACAACTAGTTACATATATAAAATGGGATTGGAAAGGCATAGTAGGCTTTTGCTTTTTTATAGTTTGGTCACGTTAGTTTATTATTTTGACAATTTCTACCCAAAAGCTTTTACACTTTTTAATTAGTTACTTTTAAGTTTTTATAGCTTGGTCACGTAAGTTTGGCACTATGCATTTTCTATCCTTAAACTTTTATACTTTTTTCTAGACCTGGCAATCTTTACCCATCAAATAAAATTTGGGCGATTTTGGACTTTTAAATAAAACTTTTGAGCTGTTTTGGGTGATGCAATATCTGTGTTTGGGCTAGGGTGGACTATAAGAAAATAAAAATTTACCACCACGGGTCAGAATGGGTCATTTAAAAAACAAGACCGGGTTAAAATGGACATGAAAGAAACACAGAGATGCCAAATTATCCATTTACCTCCCAGCTCCCCTCGTCACCCACGTGATCTCTGTCTCCAGTTCTTTGTTTAGCTAGGATTTTGATGTGTCCATGGCCACGTGTAACAATCTTTTCGTGAACTATTTTTTTTTTTTGGTACAGCTCTTTTCGTATGTTTTTGGTAAGGTTATTGTGAGAAGTTTAGTTTAGATAAGAAGGACAAGAAGTAATCATAGCCATTAGATCTTCAATTAAATGAAGATCTATGACTTAAAATTTTCCTGGGTAAATTAGAAAGAAAAACTAAACAAAATAAAAGATGGAAGGGTATTTTTGACTTTTTATCAAATTCCCCCCATTTTTTAAACCTTTATAACTTTTAGATACGACATTATTTTTTTAAAAAATTACACCATAAAAACGAGCGTTTTTTATCTTTAAAACACGTATAGTGTTGCTATATAAAAAATTAAATTTTTTTTACTCTTTAGATTGTATCAAAATGTTCAAATCATTGTGTCATTGTGTCATTGTGTCAAAATGTTCAGATCATTGTGTCATATTGTGTCAAAATGTTCAGATCATTGTGTCATATGGTGTTAAAAACCGAAAGAGTAATCTTTTTTTAATTTTATATATAGCAGCACAATATATATATTCTTGACACGACAACACAATGACACAATGATCTGAACATTTTGACACAATGACACAATGATCTGTCAGAATGTTCAGATCATTGTTTCATATGATGCCAAAAACCGAAAGGGTAATTAATTTTATATATAGCAACACTATATATACTTTTGACACGACGACACAATGACACAATGATGTGTCAAAATGTTCAGATCATTGTTTCATATTGTGCCAAAAACCGAAAGAGTATTTAATTTTATGTATAGCAACACTATATACTTTTGACACGACGACACAATGACACAATGATCTGAACATTTTGACACAATGACACAATGACCTGTGTCAAAAATCGAAAAGTTTTTTTTTCTTCATTTTTTATATAGCAACACTATATACGTTTTAAAGATTAAAAAATGCTCGTTTTTATGGTGTATTTTTTTTAAAAAAATAATGTCGTATGTGAAAGTTATGAATGTTTAAAGAAAATGGGAGAAGTAGATAAAAAGTTAACAAAAGTGGCTAAGACTAAAATACCCTTCCTTCCTTTTTTATTAGATCAAGATCCAATGGCTGAAATTTCTTCTTATCCTTCTTACCCAAAACAAACTTCTCATTTGAACCTCTCCCGGCAAATTTAATTAACTGTTTTATAACTTTTTGTCTTTTTGCTCTGGTAAGCAATATTTCAATTTTAAATTGTCGAATCTAATAAATGAAAACAAATAATTAAAAGAATAATTTATTAGTATTATTATAAAATTGTGATATTTATCAAATAAGCAAAATAAAATATTTTATTGTGTAACTCTTTTTAGATCTCAACGAACAACGAGGCTTGTAAATGAACCGAATGAACACGAACTTTAGCGTGTTCGTGTTCATTCATTTAACTTTAAGCGAACACGAACATAAACATTAGTCGAACAAAATATTTCTTGTTCGTGTTCCTTCATTAAGAAAATAAACATGTTTGTATTCATTCGTTAAGAATTAAACAAACGGTTCACAAACGTAAACGACATAATTTTAAACGAATATAAACCAACACAAATTTAACCGAGTATAAACAAATTTAATATGGCCCGTTTTGATCCAAACCCGTTCTGACCCGTGCCCGTTTTAACCCGTGCCCGTTCTGACCCGTGCCGGTTTTAACCCGTGCCCGTTCTGACCCGCCCAAAATGACCCTCTTTTTAAATTGGCCCATCTTGACCCATGCCCATTTTGACCCATACCCATTTTGACCCATCACCCAGTCCGACCCGGACCCGCCCGTTTTGTCAGGTCTACTTTTTTCTAATGGAATAGTAAACTTTGAGTTTTTATAGTTTAGCCATATATGTTTCATACTTTTACGTTTTATATTATCTTTTAAAGTTTCTTTTTTGTTTTATGTTTTGTGGTCTTCTACTTTGACCATAAAACTTTTAATTTTTCTACTTTTGTTTTTACTATACTTTTATTTTGTGGCCTACGACATCAAGTATGTTTTGTTTTAATTTTTCTACTTTAATTTTTCTTCTTTTTTGTTTTATGTTTTATGTTTTGTGGCCTACGACATCAAGTATGAACCAAGAACAACGATCAAGTCCCAAGCATTAGCTGAGTTTGTGGCGGATTTCAGCAGTGACATTGAACCGGAAGTTGAAAAGGAAGTCCAGCAACTTGAGAAGCTCAAGGAAGACTGGATCCTCTACACCGACGGCTCCTCAAACGTCAGAGGAACAAGGCTGGGAATCCTGCTAAAATCGCCACAGGGGGACATAATACCTCTATCCATATCCTGTGAATTCTAGGCTACCAACAATGAAGCCGAATATGAAGCTTTAATTGCTGGATTACAGCTGGCTAGGGATATGGGAATTCTATCTATACAAGTGTTTGTTGATTCTCTCTTGTTAACTAACCAATTTAATGGCTCTTATGCAGTGAGAGGGGAGAATCTGATTAAATATCTTGAAATTGTTAAAAAATTGTCTCTATTTTTCGAAAATTTTAACATTTCGCAGGTACCAAGAGAAGATAATGCAGAAGCTGATGCCTTAGCAAACTTGGCCTCGTCGCTCAGGATTCCCGAGGATGTCAAGATCCCAATAACTCACGTCTTGACGCCAGCAATAGCTCAACAGGAAGCTCAGGCTATTGACAATAATGTAGGAGTAAATGCTGAGAATCCTGAAGATGCTCAGGAATCCTGGACATATCCGATCCGGAAATATCTCAAAGATGGGGAGATTCCCAAGGGTGAAAACCCCAAAGCTTTTCGCACAAAGGTAGTACCTTATACTATTATTGATAACATCCTATATAGAAAATCTCTCGCAGGTGTCTACTTAAGGTGCCTAGAAAAGTCAGAAGCTCTCGAAGTACTTGAAGATATCCATAGTGGAGATTGTGGAAACCATACCGGGGGCAGGGCATTGTTCTCTAAGGTTCTTAGATTCGGATATTATTGGCCAACCATGAAGAAGGATGCAGCAAGCTTCTCACAAAAATGCGATGCTTGTCAAAGGCATGGCAATATCCTTCATCAACCCGCTGAGCATCTGTATCCTATAGTATCCCCATGGCCATTCATGAAGTGGGGCATGGATATTGTGGGTAAGCTGCCAAAGGCTCCTGGAGGAAAGGTATTTATGCTTGCCATGACGGATTACTTTTCCAAGTGGATTGAAGCAGAAGCCTATGTTCAAGTAAGAGAGAAGGAAGTGATATCCTTCATCAAACGAAACATCCTCACCAGATTTGGGATTCCGACAGAGATTATATGTGACAATGGCTCCCAGTTTATAGGTAAAAGGACTACAAGCTTTTGTGAGAGCTGGGGCATCAAGATGATCACTTCAACACCTGTCCATCCTCAGGCTAATGGGCAGGCAGAATCCAGCAATAAAATCATCATCAACAATCTCAAGAAGAAGTTGGGCTCCAAGAAAGGAAAATGGGCTGAGGAGCTGCCGTTTGTTCTTTGGGCAGACAGAACTACACCCAAGAATGCTACTGGCCAGACGCCGTTCTCATTGGTGTTTGGGGCAGAAGCTGTAATCCCTACAGAAATGGTAATCCCGACAGCCAGAGTTAACTGCCAAGATTCTGAAACCAATAGTCAGAATCTCCTTCAGGATATCGAAACGATTGAGGAGCTCAGAGATATGGCCAAAATCCGAATGGCTTCTTACCAGCAGCGGATAGCAAAATCTTATAACAAGAACACCAGGCTAAGAAGATTCCAAGTAGGCGACTTGGTTTTGAGGAAAGCTTTTCAGAATACCACTAACCCTGCTGACGGGAAGTTGGCACCCAAATGGGAAGGCCCTTACCTTATAGATTCTGAAGAAGGTAAGGGGGCATACCGTTTAGTAAATATGGAAGGAGAACTTCTGCCAAGATCTTGGAATGCCATCCACCTTAAAGCGTATTTTATGTGAGAATCTCATTGAGAGACTCAGGCAGAATCCCAAGGATCCTCGCTATGCAAATAATCTAAGGTACGTATACTAATCCCATTTCAATAAATTTCTATTATTTCTATAATAAGATTACTGACTTAAGCATCGGAGTGGTGTTAGTTAGGCTAACACCCACCCCTCACCAAGCATTGAGTATTTTGCAGATTTTGAGAATCCTAAGTATTTTGGGTATAACCCCAGTTAGAGGCTGATCACCTCTCCTCCGTTTAAGGTATCCTGCATACCTTCTAAGGTTTAAGAGGATTTCACCTCTTCTAAGTTTGGGTAATCGCCAGTAGCGCACGACCCTCGCCAGTGGCGCACGTTGTCCCCCGGTACGCTAAAGGTGGCCGGACCAGTCCACTCCAGGGGTGGCTGACAATCTTGTTACTGGAGGCTGCTGGGTGGATTCTCAAGGTTTATAACACTGACGTGTTATCTAAGGTTTTGACATTTTCATGTCACATACGTTTGGGCTTGTCCCCAGGATATCGGGCTTGTCCCCAGAATTGCACGGGCTTGTCCCCAGAATTGCACGGGCTTGTCCCCAGAATTGCACGGGCTTGTCCCCAGAATTGCACGGGCTTGTCCCCAGAATTGCACGGGCTTGTCCCAGAATTGCACGGGCTTGTCCCCAGAAATGCACAGGTCTATTCCTGGCTTATTATTAAACTTAACGTATTTTTGGAAGCTTAAGCTTCGGCCGGAGGCCAAGAAGCTTCTTATGATTGTTTCAGGATCCGGAATCAGTTAAGACAAACGCTGAAGGGAGTGTATCCAGGATTTCTAATTCCTGTTAGAGTATGAGGAAAGCTCTTCCCAAGATCACAAGTTTGGGTGAAAATGGGATTCTCGTCGGAATCCCGGAATCAACGGTCTGAAATTCTATAAGGTAACCTGTCAGGATCCCGGTAGGGTTCTCTGATAGGATTCTCGACTTTATACAAATTATTATCTGAATGACTTTCTAAAGGGTAGAATGGTATATTTAATCGATTGGCCTTAACCCTATGAGATTTTGAGCTTCGCCATCAAATTAATAACTAAGTTAGGCGAACTTTTGTCACCAATTCCAAACTTATGAGGTTATACAAAGTAAATAACAAACACATCTCAAAATAATCAAAGTACCATAATATTATTAACGATTGCGGGGTTTGAGCTTCCCAAAGTTCGTCCTGAAAACCTCAGGATCCCTCCCCTTGGGAAGCTCACAGGTCAAAAGATTATTGGGAACCCTGGTTTCATCTTGCAAACTGCAAGATCCCTCCACCAGGATCCCCAAATATTGTTGTTGTTTGTTCTAACATTGTTTCAGCCAAAGACAAGAAAAAGAAACTGTTTAGAGACATACATCAAAACAAACTGCAGACTAAAAAAGAGGGCTCAGACCGTTGCAATATCCTCATCGCCCATCGCCTTCTCGGGAACCTCCGGATTCCCGCCCGCATCTTCTTCGTCTGCCTTCTCCGCAGACTTCTCCTTCTCACCCGCATCAACGCCAGCAGCCTCGACCAAGGGAAGCTTGTCCCCACCAGTTGGGATCCCAGCCTTCTCCAGCTTCTCCAAGGATAGCTTCCAGGCATCCACAGTCCATTTCGAGCAAGTAAACCCATCAGCCTGAGCTTCCGCTGCCATCCTCAGCATTGCCTGGAGCACGCTGCGAGCAGCTGATTGCTTAGAGACAGCATCCTCCACCTGTGCAGCAACCTGGAACTTCAGCTTCTGTTCTTTCAGCTTATGCTCGTAATCACGGGTTTTGCATTCGGCTAACTCGCCCTGGACCCTGATGGTGTTGTTTGCCTCATCAAGCTTCTTCTGGACCATGGCCAGCTTGGTTTCAGCCTCAATGCATGCAGTGCTAAGCTGCTCGATGCCCTGCAAAAGAGAATTAATGGGGGCAATTAGGAATCTCAGCCATTTGCCGGATGCCGGTAAGGTATGGGAATCCTATGTTTACACTCACCAGTTTTGTCGTTGTATGCAGGCTTAGAAGCTTATTGCCAGTCTCCGCGGGGCTCAAACCATCAAAGCTCTCCAGGAACACAGTGCCCTCAGAACCTTTCCTCTTCTTGCTGGAGGAAGCCGCTTTAGCCCTGGTTGTGGGAGGACGGATACTGCTCAGGGGCTCAGGCTTCTCTTCCTTCATCTCCAGGTAGGAAGTCAGGTCGTCCAGGGAGAATCCGGTTGCAGGCTTGGGAGCTGTTAGTTTGAAATAAAGAAAGCAGTCAGGATTGGGAAGCCTAATTCAAAACACATGTTCGAGAAGCTCAACAACTTACCAGACATGACGGCTTCTGAATGATCGATTGAGAAACTTTGTTCGCTGTTGGCACTCTCGATGGCGAAGGTCCTGTCAATAGGTGGGATTTCCAGGAAGGTAGCGGTTCTCTCCACAGCTTCTTCGGTTACTTCAACAAGGTCAGAAAACTTGAGAGCTGCGAGAAACAACAAAATGTCGTTAGCAAAATTCAGAGAAACATCAAATATAAAACCTAATTCAGTTTCCTACCCTTCAAAACCCATTTCATCGGCAATGAATCACCCCCAACAATGGATTCACGCTTCACAAAAAAGAATTTCCTTTTCCAATCATGGTCATTGTGTGACGCACGAGGAATCAGTTGGGAGTAAGAAGAGCGGGCTTGAAGAACAAAACGACTGAACCCGTGGGTTCTCAGGTTGTAGGCAGCACAAACTTCAGGAATCCCCATCTCAAGCTTCCGGGAATTGTTCAGATTATCAAGCGAAAAGAGAATCCTCCACACCATCGGCATTGTTTGGGAGTAACAGAGGCCGGTGATTTTGAAGAACTCGTTTACGATGGCCGGAAAGGGGTAGGACATCCCAAGCAAAAAAGGGTAATAGAGAAAACAGACCCAGGTGTTGGACATGCAGTCGGCTTTCAATCGGGAGTCGAAACGCCGAATGATGGCCGACGCCGGAAAAAGACCGGATTCCTTCAACTGACGGATGTCGTTGTCGGAAAAATTGCAGGTTTCTTCTTCATTGGAGGGGAGAATCCCCTGATCAACGAAATCCTCAATGCCTAACAAGGAAGAAGGAGTGGCGGAACGAGTATTCTTCTTCGCCATGGTCGAAATAAACGAAAAAGAAAAGGTGCCGGAGGAGAAGAAGAAGAACTGACCTGCGACGGTGAAGAAGCTCGAAAGGGTTTTTTGGAGAAGATGGTGAGATTATGATCTCAGAATCTTGTATTTAAAGAAGAAGTGATGATGGCTATCCCATCAATCGGACGCCGAAAAAAACGTCCCATCCAACCGAATTTACCGTGATAACGCCGTAAGTTTCTCAAGTTGAGCGAATCTCGCCAGCTGTAAATCTTATCCACAAGCAGCCGAGATTCGGGGGCAATTGTTAGGGGTCGATTTCAGGATGCTTACAGAGAAGCTGCGCAATACTAGGAATATCACTACGATTTGGGAATCCCGTCTAGTCAGGTATCCTGAAATTTTATTATCGACTAACCCTTATTTTTGCCATGTGTTTTATTCGTTTTCAGGGACGTTAAGGGACTTAACCAATTCCTGAAGACCCGGTCTACAACTAACTGGCACGAGGAGAAGTGGGTCGTATCTTCCTCAAACGGTCATGAGGAGTGGGGAAAGAGGATCCCGAGAATCTCGGATAGTTATTTGATAGTTATTTGTTATATAATTGAGGACTCGATCAATAGGAACACACACAAGCTCTCATACTCACACTAGCTGATAGAAAAACTCTGTACCACTTAGTCTTGATCGATCAATCCTCCAAACCGTTGTAACGAATTACTTGTTCATCAATAATATTGACTTGGTGGCGGTTTTCCAGCCGGCACCCGAGGTTTTTATCCAGGATTCCGAGAGGCAACTCAAAGGATTCTGGAGTTTTCCTCGCTAAAATCCTTGTGTTCTCATCATAGCTTGAATCATTTACTCGTTTGAACGCTAAGCACTCTACCTCACAATCTAAGTTTGGAATACAGGATTCCTAAGTGAATTTTTGACCAAAACACTCACCATGACCCATGAACAACTTAAATCTGAGCCTTATATGCGTTCATAGTTTATTGACCTTTTGATTGCTTAAATCTGAGTGACTTGGTCATGATTTTTGTTTAAATCTGAACAACTTAGTCATGATTTTTTTTTGTTTTATTGACTTTTTGAGTTTTGATTGCTCTAATATGCAGATCAATCACCCTTTTGGGTATAAGGGCCAACCTTCACTGATCATGTCTTTAAGATCGCTAGAGAATTGTGGAAAGTTAGATCCTTGGTGGGCACCGTCAAAGAAGTGGCGTTCGTGATTTTGGTAGGTACAGTCTTAGTTGTATTTTGTGAATCTTTTGGTGAAGTAAATTGCTAGCCACTATGACTGTCAAAAAAATTTGGGCTTTATTTGGTCAATTTAATACATTGACAATAATTTAAAACTGAAAAATGGTTTTCGCCTATGTTCTAACATATAGTCATAGGTTGAAGATGTTATAGCTAGCCCCAAAATATGTCTTCAGCCAACCCTTATATACACACACTATAAAACATAATTTCTACTCTAAATAAAGCCTTTTTTTCATCGATGAAATTATCAAAGTGGATGATGGTTTATGCAGTGATGAATTTCATTTTAAGCATGCTTTTATATTTATTATTGCATTATTTATCGTGCATAACCGAACATGTGTCATCCTTAAATCAAAATTAAGTTGCTTTGTCGATCTTTTAATCAACTGTTCAATACTTTATATGATTTTGATTTCAAGTTTAACGCCTATTAAGTTCAGGTCTAGCACAGAGGAGAGTCTTTGAAATCGGTTAGAAAGTAAGTCGGTGGGAAGTGATTTATTGCATCAATTAATGATGAACCACTAATCTTAAAATTAATTTGTATTACCTAAATAATGTGATTAATATCATTCCCAAATAAAGAAAGTCACCTAACTTGCAGTATCTACTATAACACTAGTCAGTAACCCGGGTAAAATGCCCGAGGTTATGATATAAAAAGAATTATGCAAAATAAAAGATCAACCTAAATTGAAAAAAAAATTGAACTGAATAATACAAAAAGCGAAAGAGCCGATAAATATTCAATAATATTTAATTTACAAGTTTAAAAAAAGATTTGAATACAATGTTTTTTGTTACATTCTTCTGGCGACCATCTTTATCTAAAATTAAGATTATAAGACATTTTTTTTTGTTTTTCACTCTTAATAGAGCAACGTACAGCTGACCAGCTGACCATAGAAGAATACCTGGTTCTTTAAAAATAGTCAAACTCTAGACATTGATTGACCTTAGCTTTTTTTTATGGTCATTGCAAAAAAACCAAAATTAGAAATTGTCTTATTTGAAATCCGAGGGCAATCCACTTATCTGTTGGAATCAATAAAAGTCTTGGAATAAACGTCTGATTCGTTGATCTAAACCTAAGCAATATGGATCTAGTTTTGTTAGATTTTCTGTCACGAATCCAAAGCAGTTTACGAATTGAATTTTTGTTGAGAAATAAAGGAGATATAATGAATAAAAGTTGTGGTATTGTAAACAAAAATATGAATAATTCTTTTATGGAAAGAATTTAATTTAATGTAATTTTTTTAATTCTAAATTATGAGAAATTGACAAGTAAGCAAATCCAATGTGGCACACCTAAAATTGTGCCATATGAACTTTAAAAACTCATGTTTATTATATAGATAGATTATGAGAAATTGACAAGTAAGCAAATCCAATGTGGCACACCTAAAATTGTGCCATATGAACTTTAAAAACTCATGTTTATTATATAGATAGATTATGTGCATGAATTTTGAAAGCTCTACCATCACACATAAAAGTAAAATCATATTGAAAAAAAACGTCTAGCTACACTTGCATAATGATTTCTTATGTTAAAAGACCCTTTATGAGAATTTATAGTGACACACATGAATCATCTTTCACTGATGAGAGAATAAACCTATGATGAACATAAGAACACTGTACGTCAATAATGTTTACATATGATATAAAAAGCTACGACACTTAATCATCTTTTCATCTCTACAACATTTATTAAAGAATTTTGAAGACTAACCACCAATCAACTAAGAATGTAATATTCAGTAAACTAAATGCACCCCGCAGCAACGTGCGGGTCGTTTTGCTCGTTTTATTTAAAAATGGAAACCAAATCATGAAGATACCTGGTTTTTCTTTCCTTGAAAAGTAACTAGTTTTAAAATTCGTATATATGCTACTTGTTCTAAGTGATAATTTGCTTAATTATATGATGTAAAATAATTTTAAACAAATTAATTATAGAACTATTAAAGTAGCTGACGACTTCATGATGACATTATCAATTCTAATATTTTTTTTTCTTTTATTATAAGCTTTATATATTCAAATAAAATTTTAATATTTAATTTTAGGATAGACTCTTAAATGTTAAAATTGTGAAGGTTATAATTTTTTGAAGTTTTAATTTTAAAAGTTAAGTTTTGTATTAAGTGGCTTTGAGCCCAATGACACAAAAGCTCTGTCCATTTATGATGATCACGGTTGAAGCCTGTTAAAAAAATGTACAGATTTAACAATATATTAAAGTGTGTGAATTATTGTGTTTATAAAAAAAATTTATGTTTTTTTCCTCTATAAAGTGAGGGTATAAAAAAGTTGGATAACTGTTGTTTATTTTGAAATAATATAAATTTATAATATTGTTAAGTGTTAACTAACTAAGTATATATATTTATTTGTAATGCAGCCTTGAAAGGGACAATCCGACATGCATTTACCTGCCTCATTGTAGGCCTAAAGACAATTGTTTGGGAAGAATAATAAAAGTTTCAAAGTGATGCATTGGATTGGAAGGTGGATTTGGAAATTAATATAGTTTTATTTATATATTTTTATTTATTATGATTTAAGTCTTTTTTTCTTTAAATTATGAACTTGGATATTGTAACTATCATGGCCATGTTGTGTTTTACAATTTTACCAAATCAGTTTACCCAAATAATAAAATCTAAAAACAATCAAGCCCAATCCAACTCAGCTACAAGCCCAATAAATCTTCTAGGCACTCAAGTACAGCTCCACAATCTCAGCCCGGTCCAGTCCAAACTCACATAAACACAAGAGATTATTAGAGTGTAAAAGTGTTTTTAGTAAAGTGCTTATTAACTTATACTTTTTGAAAAGGAGTTTAAAAAACAAGTGTTTGGATTAGCTTTTATAGTGAGATTACTTATTTTATATGTAAAATGACTAAAAAAGGGTTATATGGTTATAAGGTTAGGTGAATATAAAGTTAAATAAAAGTATATTAGTAATTATCCTTTAAAAAAGGCAAATGAAGTTTTAAAAGCCAAGAATTCTTGGCTTTTGTAATAATACTTTAAAAAACAAGTGTTTGGATTAGCTTTTATAGTGAGATTACTTATTTTATATGTAAAATGACTAAAAAGGGGTTATATGGTTATAAGGTTAGGTGAATATAAAGTTAAATAAAAGTATATTAGTAATTTTCCTTTAAAAAAAGGCAAATGGAGTTTTAAAAGCCAAGAATTCTTGACTTTTGTAATAATACATAAACCTGTTTCTCCAAAAATTATTTTAAAAAGTGCTTTTGCACTATGCAAGCATAAATTTTAACTTATTGACTTTTTAAAAACCCAATAAGTCACTTTTAAATGGTTAGTCAAACATCCTTGGAGCAAAATTAAACTATAAAACAAACCATTAGACTATTGAAATAAACAAGAGTAATTGGATCTCTAATAGGCAAATAATTCGTTCTTGAATCCGGTCTATCCTGCTAGATAGCATCGTTTTTTCTTCATATTTGTGAATCGGTTTTCTAATTACCGATTTTAGGTTTTACCACCCGAATATGGACCTAGACAATGTCAAAATGCTTCACATGTCATGAACTAGGACTGTGTTTATTCATAAAATTGGATTGGGATATAGCTTGAGACAAAGAAACAAAGTGTTTGTTATAAGGTTTTGTTGGGGCCACAAGTGGGCATACGATAGAAAATTGTCAAACTTGTATCTCAGTTGAGATTTAGAGGAACACACACTTTTTATCTAAAGTTATTGATTTTAAGACAATCGAATCTTGTAGGCCAAAGGAAATGAACAATGAAGCCACATTAGTGATGTTACATCTGTACACACAATACATTCATCAATCAATACATGTATGATGTATTTGCTAATTAAATAAACATCATTTTCGACAATCAGGCATTGATGGGTGCTCAACGTCACTCAACATCATCTTTAACAATATCCTTTTATATTGGTTTTCTCATGAACTTATTATGTATAAACAAGTAAAAGTTTAAATACAATGTCTATTTTTCTTCATACAAAGTGTAAGAAAGAGTTTGGGCCATTCATCTAGGAAATAAATAGTTTAGATCTAGTTGAAATCTAAAGAAAGAAGTTTCAAATGTGAAAAGGTCTCGAAGGGTAAAATTAGAAAAGCTTAAAATTGTCGATATATTCAAATTTCCATGTATATATCTATATATATATATAGGTAAAATTTAAAATACAAAGTATTTTTTATAGGATCCAAAAAGTTGTTGATTTGTTAAGAAAGATCATGTAGACGACTACATTGTTAGTAATTTGATATGTCCACAAGAAATTGATGTGGTCATCAAGAAACAAGACATAATATCAATTACCTCCTGAGTTGGTGACTGGGCAGGTCCATTCAAGGAAGATATGTAGTAGACAAAGAATCATAAAGCAGCAATTTGACAGGCTTTCCAAATACACAAGATTGAAATAAATGTTTAGCAGAAGACTTTCCAACAGACATAAAGTTTTGTTTATTCAAGACACGTAATGTATACGAGCCGAGAGGACCTAAAAAATGGTGCCAAAGGTCTTGAGATAGAGCAGCAAAGGTGGATGGACTTGTAAAACGAGCAAACCACAGTGCAAGAGTGTCAAAATACATTGATCAAATAACTAGAAACTCAGATCCGAATAAATTCAACCAAGAAATATCATCCAAATACAAAGAAATCATACAAACAACAAACCAAGCCAACAATATGAAAGAACAGATATGAACTAATACATCAGATCATCATTATGATGACCTGGAATAACTTGATCAACCAAGAAAACACCCAAGGAAGAGAGGGGTTGTCCTTAGGTGACGCTAGATGAATAAGACAAGAACCAGAGAGAACAATCGAGATAGAAGATGTAAGTCAAGAGAGCAAGGATGAAATTCTCTCATCTTAAGTAACCTAGTTAAGTAACCCGTTAGTAACCCGCGTGCACATCCAAAGTTCCTTAAGACCACTGCTCTAGCCCAGCAATCACCCCAAACAAGATCCAAGCCCAGGTACAACAATCTTTTAACCCAAACATCAGCTTTCACACAATCCTCATCCACAAAATACAAAAGAATCAAACACAAAAACCCAACATTAGAAATATTAGACACATGAAAAAAAAAGCATAAATAATATGCAAGTACTTGTAGTTTGAATTTTCTTATGTTTAAAAAAGTGGACAGAGATCTCCGATACTATTACATCGAAGGATAGGAATCTGCATCCATTAGTCATTCAAAAGAAAACCAATAGGTCAAATTCAATGGAAATTTATTTAAGCGATGGACATATATTAAAATTTGGATAAGTTTTGGTGCAAAAAATAAGTTGTTGACTTTAAATGGTGGCTTAAGGGTGGAGAAACCAGTGCCGTGAATTGGTATGTGGAATCCGTTGGCAACAATATGGTTTGACACGCTATTATTGAAATAAGTTAAGAGGTTACATGTCGTGTTGTACATATGGTTAGTGGCTCCGTAGTCGAGATACACTACTACAAAAAAAGCCTTTCTTGACGCTTTTTGCGCGTCAAGAAAGGGCCTAGATGACGCACAAATATATGTCAAGGAAGGCAGGGTCAAAAAGCTTCTTGACGCGCAAAATGCCCTCATCCCTCTCTTGATGCGCGAATGATGATGCTACAATTTTGACGCGTAATTCATGTAAAAAATGCGTGTCAAGGAAGCCCACATCATAAATCCGTTTATGACACGCATTATTGCGCGTCATAGATTTTAAAATATAAAATATTTTTTTTTGTGGAATCACTAATTTTCACATTAAATGACAATTAAACTCATAATACAAAATATAATATACATAACAAAATAATACATTTCATATATATATATATATATATATATATATATATATATATATATCAAAACAATGCATTTCATACAACTATAAAAATTCGATACAATATTTCCTAATGATTATACTCCATGCTTAGTGTGTCAATTGATAGCAAGGATGTATCTATTCAACCATGAACTTCTAGCCAACATACATTCAAAAGTTCAGCCACCTCAGCAAACCTGTCATTAGGGTAGCAGAACTGAGAACTCACGTGCTTCCATATCAGTCAATTCTTGATGGGAGATAGCAAAATTGAGAACTCTCAAGGAGATGAGCAGGTTACCTCCCAGTGAAAACAGGTCGTGCTTTGTGGCAAGTTACCTTCCATTATTTTAGAAACTAAAATACTCATGGAGATCTAAGAAACGCTACAAAATAGATCGACAATTTATATGCAGTTATGCACTCCATTTTTACTCGAGCATCCAGCTGCAGTGCTAGTTTACGATTGATCAAACTAAATTTTAAAACCTTGTTCAGAGACGGAAAATGTCAAGGATCTAAAACATACCATATCGCAACAAGGTGATGATGAATAGTACTATCAGGCCGTGCAAACCCTACCCGCGTTAGTCGCTCTAACTTTTGTTGTAGCCCAAAACGGGTACATTATTGGCCTAATTTACATACGCATGTCTGTGATAACATGTTGCATAGGGGCATTCATGCAGTCGAGCTTCGATTCAGTGACTCACAGTAATGGTTATTGTGTAGGCCAACACATATAATGTAAAGAAATTATTGTGGCCCATTACGAGTTGTTTTCAATTACATTTATATTACAAACCTATGAACTCACAAACATTATTTGTTGACCATTTAAGCATGTATTTCTCAGGTAACTAAGCTGCTGCATTCACGAGCATGCATCAGGACTCCATCATGTTAGGAGTATATCATTTGGGACATTCAATTTCATTTTTATGTCGTTCTCTAGGAAAACGTTTTCATTCCACTTTGCATCCACAAACTATTAAGACTATTTCAAATGTTACCGTTTGTTTGTACTTTTAAATTATGTAATTCTTTTTGAAATTCATGTTGATTCATTCAATGTGATTGCATATTATGATCCATGACCGTCATGATCCCCGCGGGAGACAACCCGTGGTTGGGGTGTGACATCATACATATTCACGTGAATCGTGTTAACATCATGTAGCATTTTGTTCACACATCATCTAGCAATTACGGAGGGGATGTTGAGAAGGTTCGGACATGTGAGGAGGAGACCATTGATGGCACCTATGAGGAGTGTAGAAAGACTAAATATGGAGGAAAAAAAGAATAGAGGTAGGCCTAGACTAACGTGGGAGGGGCAGATTAGGCATGATTTGATATACTTGCACATTTATGAGAGCATGATCGGTGATATGGGAGTTTAGCGATGTAGAATAAGGGTTAGGGACTTCTAGGTTTGTCTATTTAGTGCCTCCCCTTTTCCTACATGTGGGGTTGTCTATCTTGCTAAATGTCATGGGTGTGTGTGTGTTTCTGTGCGGGTCTACATTTGGGTTTTTCCTTTTAGTCGAACTTGACCTTATATATGTGGTAATTATCATTATTTGTGGCTTGTTTTTCTTGTTTGGGTGTTTTACGAGTCGGGGGACTCTTTGGGTGCAACCTTTATATCCCCCAGGTTAAAGGTAAGGTTTGTCCTCTTCCCTCCCTCCCCAGACCCTACCCTTTGGGTGGGGTTTCACTGGGTATGTTGTTCTTGTTGTCGCATTATGTTCACACAAGAATTTATCTAATTCTACATTTATCAAATCAGCATTCAATGAGGCACTTGCACAAACACTTGGTGTGTACTAGCCTACTCATGTTAAGTTCAGTTCTAATCATGAAAGAAAATTTCCATATCACATGAATCATAATCACATATCAATTTTCTCAACATTATATGGTGCTTTTAACTATCACATTAACATTTACTCTTAGATTCAATCATCTAGGATTTCCTCCTCATATTCTCTATGAACCATATTCCTACGTTAACACACCTCATATAGAAAGTAATCATGAAATACACACATAAGCTAGCATGCATGTAATAGAGCTATTACAATTCCATGAGAATTTAGTGGTTTAGGGTAATAATCATAGTGAAAACCCTAAATTTTGTTGTCAACCTAATTACCCAAAAGAAATTAATGTGCTCTAAAGTACATATCTATTTTATAGTTAAACTCTCTCATTTGTTGGTAGTTTATGTATTATTGGTCCATTTTACCTTTGTTTGTTGTAGGATATCATAAACAGGTTCTCAAGGGTGGCCAAAGTGATAATTGCGGATTTTAAAAGGTTTTGAGGTGAAAAATGATGATGATTCGGAAGTCTGACTTATTCCACACGTCATGACTTGTTATGATATAACGAACCATTACAAGACTTTTGCCAAAACCCTAATACGTTGATTTTGGCGGCCCTCACGACCTGTTACGGTCATAACGGTTCTTTATGCTTCATTTCTGAAACCCTAAATTGTGCTTATAAATACATTTCTTTCACAACCATTTGAGGAGTTCCACGAAGTTCGGTTCTTGCAACCTGTGTTGAAGCTAGATGAGTCATTTTCCGTCGATTAAAGGCCAATTGGAGTGCTAATCAAGTCCTGAAGCCCTCCTAATTGAAGATTCGACTATTGTTTCCTCTCGGTTTGCGTTTAATATGTTTAGATTTGTCATTATTACTGCTGTTAGTTTATGTTTTACAACTATGAGAGGCTAATCCTCTTAGATATTGTCCAAGATAATGTGATCTACTTAGTATTTACCTATGATTTAATATTTGATCTATCGAATTACACAATGATTTGAGTATAACGTATGTGATTCTTATTCCATATCAAATTTGTGTTATTGATTCATGTTTGATCCATTCCTAGTAGTACTTAGTTTGATCTTTGGTATAGACGTATTTTGCTTTTCAAATTGATGCTATTTCTTAGTTGTTATCTGACGATACAATATTTGTTTAGGAACTATAGCGAGCCTAGATAGAAATTGGTGATAATGTATTCTCAATAATCCATTTCGATTAAAGTATGTGTTTATGTTTAGTCACCAATATTTCTTCCATGTATTGGGTCAAAGGATTAGTGAAGCTTCTAGATATAATGTATTGGGTCAAAGGATTAGTGAAGCTTCTAGATATATTGCATATGTGATGGTATGTAATTTGGTCATAATTGTTAGTCTATCATGTTTATTCGGAATATGATTGGTCTATGATCCTAGGTCTTAGATCATGTATTTGGTGTCTTATAACTAAGTCATTAAATTAGTGGATACTTCGTTGTGGTTGTGATTTTAACTGATTATTCAGGTGTCTAGCGATTTTGTATCCATAAGACAGTTTGGTTGCGATAGTCAGTTGTCAAGTTTAGGTAATGCTAAGTAGTGAGCAATCTTAGATGATATATGTTTTCTCATTATTGTTTTCATTCTATGTTATAATTTATTCTAAGTTAGTAAGCACTACGACAGAGTCTTGATGATTCCTATTAAGTTAGCCTTAATTACACCATTGCTTCCTTAGGTCGACCCTGAGTTTTCTGAATACTGTTGTACGATAGGTTCGCTTTCCTATATGCATGCGTAGAAGATAATTTAGGTTATAAATTTAAAGATCATATTTTCAGGCAATTCGATATACATATCGCACACACCAAAGGCTTTTTGGCGCCGTTACCGGGGAAGCAAGTCATAATTTCTAGCTTAGTAGTTACCGTAGGTTAGTCAAAATTTTCATTCTCAGTTATTTAGTTTTATTTTTTCTTTTTCACCATTTCAGAAAAACCAAAAACATCCAAAAAACCAAAGGAAAAATGGACACTATTAATCCTAACTATTAGGTGTTGGACAAAAATAATCCTACCTATTTTTTTGGACATTATTACTCTTATCAATTGACCCTGTTTTTACTAATAAACTTTCCGTCCATTTTTCTAACCCACCGTTAATGAAGCTTACGTGGACGACTACGTTTTCAACCAGGTGCTTTTGAGATAATTTAGAAACTTTGTTTACCTTGATTATAGCTTTAACTGATGACTGCCACTCCTCATCATCAGTATCATCTTTAGATCCAACTATCTCCTCATCCAACCTAACAGATCTGTCTTCTTCTTCTAACTCAGATTATGTACCCTCATGTGACTCATCTTTACCACTATATTCAACATATTCTAAGTCAGAACCTGTTTCACTTGGGCTTGAATGGGCTTCACTGTTGGGTTGGGGTTTCTGGGTTGATTGCACTGGAACAACTATTCCTTTGGTTATGGGCTCAACTGATTCGGGTGTTATTGGGTCCACATACAAATTGACGGTACCATCCCATTCATCCCTCTAAAATGTCTATCATACCAGCAACAACACTATCATCATTCAAAGGTAATAACCCACCATCAAAAAACATACCTGGAACAACCCAATGGAGAGAAAAGCAACCTTTCTGGTACTTGCTATATTCCTGAGCATAGTCACAAAGCTCGAAGTAAGATAACTTGTCAGCAACAATCGCGATCCCAACTGAGAGTCCTCCGCAGTACCATAGGTCCAGTTTGTATTTAATTTCACCGGCGTAGTGTAGATTCAAGTAGAATCGGTCGATCATTGTGTCGAATTTGGGTGTCGGAGTAAATTAGGGTTGGTGTAAACGGTGAGAAAAGTTTTAACTGAATGAATGATATTGATGAGTTAGGGCTTTTTTAATGTTCTGGTCCAAATCATCCGGTGACGAGGCAAGAAACAAGCCGCGTAGTCGTCCACGTAAGCTTCATGAACGGTGGGTTAGAAAAATGGACGGAAAGTTTATTAGTAAAAACATGGTCAATTGATAAGAGTAATAATGTCCAAAAAAATAGGTAGGATTATTTTTGTCCAACACCTAATAGTTGGGATTAATAGTGTCCATTTTTCCAAAACCAAAAACCCAAAAAATAATATCTTCTTCTGTTCCTACTCGTGCTAATAAACCTATTATCTCTCAACCGCTTCAAGAACCTGAACGCACCATTTACAAGTCAACGAAGATGGGAGATCAAGCATATAGAACCTTTGCAGACTATGCAAAGCCGACGCTGAATGAAGGTTAATCAAGCATAACTCGACCCGCCGTCGTAGGCCAATACGAGATTAAGATGAAACTTTTGAAGAAGAGGTTGAGGTAACTGAAATTGTTGAGAAAAAAGGCTGAAGAAGAGCCTAAGGTTGTTGAAAAGGTCTCTGTACCTAAGGAGGATGAGGTTATTATACCTCAGGTTGAAGAATTTGCTGCTGTTCCTGCTAATCATGATGCTAATGTGTCATCTGTCTCATCTGAGAAGAAGACAGATGAAGAGCCATACATTCTTGACAGTGACATAGCATATCTACAGGTTAGTACAATTTTGTTGTCTTTGAAAAGCCAGGAAAAATTGATGAGGAAATAGTTTCTCCGAAAGAACGTACTCCGGAAGAACCTGCTCTGGAAGAACATGCTCCTATTATTCTGAGAGAAGCTCCGGAAGAACCTTCTCCGACACAACTTGTTCTTTCGGAACCTGCTTTTCAATCAGAAGTCTCTATAGAAAAGGTTGAAGATGCTGTTGATGCTACAATAGCTCTAAGAAAAGTGATAGATATGCTTAACCTCACCAAGATAAAGATTACAGTCACATAACCTAGCACATCTTCCAAAGCAACTAAAGTAGAAGAAGAGGTGGAAGATGACTTTACCAATCTCTGATTTCTCTGACTCTAACCAAGAGAATCAGGATGCAATCAAAAATTTGCTGAGGCAAGATGAAGAAAAAGATAAACTTCAGGCTGAGCAAAGAGAGAAGCAAGAGTTGGAAGACAAAATCTTGCCATGAAGTTAGATGCTAGCTTTGAAAGATACAAGGATGATGTTGAGTTCAATCAGATGTTGGATTATGCAAGGGAGAAGTTTGATGAAGAGCTAATAGTAAAATATGAAGTTGCCAGGGCTGCCAAAGCATTGAAAGACGAAAGGAAATATGCTTAGAAGTTGGCAGATGATAAATGAAAGATCAGACTCAAGAATTACTTGGACAATGGCTTGTTCTTACTTGAAATGAAAAAGGCTATTGCTGCAAGGGAACTTATGCCCATGGAAGCTCTTGACAGGATGAATGCACTTGATGTGTGCAAACTCATGGATGTAGTGCTGGAAGAAAGGGCTAACTATGAACTAAGCCAAAAGTTGAAGAGGGATGTAGAATAAAATCTTTGAAAGCAAGAGGAAGAGCTTAAGGGAAGAAGATTTCAGAAGATTTCACCTGCTGAAGAAAAGGAAATTCTCAAGCGGTATTTCATCAAGAAACTGAAAGAAAATCCTAGGAAATCAATCCCTGCAAATTGCAAACCCTAAGAAACATATATGATGACATAAGGAAGGAGCAAATTGAAGTTGCTATACTCACTGGTCAACCTAAACCTCTAGGTGTCTATGACAGCTATGACATTAAGAATCCTTTGTCTCTAGGATCTCCTCTGATTGTGATCGACTTCACACGTTCAAAGACAAAAGCTTCCAATCCCTCCACTCAAACTGTCAAGAAGCCAAAGCCAAACATCAGAATTATTAAGTCAATTTTTGATAATGTTGATGCTCCTATCCAAACAGACTCACCCACTCCCAGCTCCACTCAAACTCCCTATCCTACATAACTTTAACCAGAAACCACCCCTCAAACAACATCCACCACTAAAAAAATAACCAATCAACCAATTCCTACCTACCTCACCACCTTCACCTCCTCATGAACCACCTTCCACTGATAGATCTATTCACTCTCCAATTCCCAAGCCTGATATCCAAACATCAAGCGAAAGAAGGAAGACTGTAGCCAAAAGGAAGAATATTGTTTCTTCAAAATCTGAAACAGAATCATCTAATGATGATGATCAGCATAAAGAACATGGTGTTGAATTTGAGAGAAGAACAATAGATTCCTAGAAGTATGATGATGAGGGTGATGTATTCCTGCTGACCACAAGCTCAAAGGAAGAACTCAAAATGTCACTAAACAACATTTTGGATACTCTATCTATAGATAAGTTGTTTGATACCTTGAATCGGCCTGGTGATTTGATAGGCCTTTGTGCTCAAGAGGGAATGCTGGTGATCAGAATTAGATTTCTTCTTAACACAACTCCAAGGGAAAGCTCTTCTGCTCAAACAATCACTTCCCACTATCCCATAGTCAAAATGGAGTATAAGCTTAAAGAAAGGAATGTGCATATCTTCATGGTAGATGGAAGTTTTACCAGGCATTTAACAACCATCCCTGGTAAATGGTGTGTTGTGGACAGAGTTCAGATTATAGATCTCATGCGAAGATCTATGGAGGAAGGTGATTCTTCAAACTGAAGAAGAAATGTGAATCTTGTGTGTACATACGTCAATACGTAGTATACTAACTGATTTTGGAAGCTCTACAAAATGTTGGTAGCACCATCTTAGGGGGAGTTTTACCGCCAGAAGTTCAGTCGGAAGAACTTGCCAAGAGAAGTGTTATCCCGGAAGAACACTTTAATCGGAAGACCAGATTTCTATCGGAAGAACTAGTTGTCCCGGAAAGTGCATGTTTCGTATGAACTTGAGTTCTTCCGGAAGGAGAGTTCATTCGGAATTTTTAACTACTCGAAACTGACAAAGTACTGTTGGAGTAGTTTACTTGACACAATGCTCCATGCCACTTCAGAAGACGACCATTCAGCTATTGTAACAAGCTTACCCGCGATATTTTAGTTAGTAAATCCCTTAGATCATGGGATTCATTTGTAATTAATGGTCAAGTTGATTGTCAAGGAAATCAAGGGTAGATCTTGATTTCCTCCTAGCACTACTTATATTGTTGTCATTCTCCCGTTTCATTATCGCTTTTACACACTTCGCTTACTTGTAACTTGTAAGTTGTAACATTGAGAATCAATACAATAGTAATGTTTTGTTTATTCCTTGTCAGTTGCTTTGTTACTAAGTTTATCAAGTGCAATTGGTGAGTATATGAGAGTTGAGATTAATCTGATTCCGTCTTTTTAATCTAGTCAAGTAAATCTTTTTTGGTTAATTAAGTGTTTTAACCACGATCCGACAACCATGATTCCAAATCAGTCACATGCCTCCGTTTCAACCGAATTCAGGGTGTGACAGATGTGGATGATTTTTGGAAGGATAAAGCCTTCTGGAATTAAGCATTCAACTACTACTTGTTTGAAAACCCATCAGAAGAGCCACTAAAGAGTATTATAAGCTGGAAGTTGAAGTCCAGTTTGAAGGAAGAAAATCCAATGGATGAATAACGACTGGCAGAGGAGTACATGCCTCATGATCCATGAGACACTGTACAAAGATCACCAATGTGGAATACAGGGGAAGAGGAGCACGACACTGATTCAAATTTCTGGGATGATAACGTTTAATTAGGTTAACCTTTAATTATGTAATTAAATGTTTAATTAGTTTTTTCTATTTTAATTAAATGAAGTGGGCTCCACATCAACCAAAAACCATCTCATCTCCCTTGTTCAAGGGTTGCGGCTCTTCTTAATCCTCCATTGCAACTCATATGAAAGGGCTAAATCCACGTTGGCGACGGACTGGGAAGGGCACCGCATTGGTGGTGGTCTAAACTTATTAGTTCTCTTTAGTACTCACTAAGAAAAATATAATAGTGCGACGAAATAAATAAACTTATAAGTTCTGTTCAGTACTCAGTTATATAAAATGATTATATCTCTGAATTGTTATTTTTTTACTATTTATGATGGATCTATAAAGTACGATTGAAGTGAATAGTTTAAAGCTTTGAAAAATAAAAAATAAGTATTTAAACTGTTCTTAAATGTGAAAATCTAATATGGGACACCACAAAATATGCTCCAACAATGTCATAGATCTAAAAAGCGTGTGTCACGAAAGCAATTAATTTTGACATTTTGTGATCATGTTTGATAGTAACCCACTTCCCATCACATCCATGCTATACCATGAACCTATCTTCACTTCAAAAGTCCAAAACTAAGTTCATATTTGTGCACTCCATTTGGGGAACATATGATATTACTCTCTTCTAATTATCGTTATAAGCATTAAACATTATCTATATCTATCTATCTATATCTAGGGAGAGGATCATTTGAGAACCAATTTGATTTGAGAACTAAAAAGAACTAATTTAAGCCACATGTTTATTACACGTATCCCCCTCCCATGAATTGTAGTGGTCCCCCCCTGAAATTTGTGGTTGAGATTTAGTTCTCAAAAGTTCTCAAAATAAAAAGTTCTCGTTTGAACCTAACCCTATATATATATATATATATATATATATATATATATATATATATATATATATATATATATATAGGGTTAGGTTCAAATGAGAACTTTTTATTTTGAGAACTTTTGAGAACTAAATCTCAACCACAAATTTCAGGGGGGGACCACTACAATTCATGGGAGGGGGGATACGTGTAATAAATATGTGGCTCAAATTAGTTCTTTTTAGTTCTCAAACCAAATCAGAGTTGTGTATAGGAGAGGAAGAAAGATATTGTATTTGTTGTATCCTTACAATGAAATGACTCCCCTATTTATAGGGGAATACGAGTACACAAGATAAAGGAAACAATGACAGTCTGTCTAATTGCTCCTAATTGACAGCTAAAGATGAGTACCTCACCCCATGATTTTCTCTATTTTGACTTTCTATTCCAACACTCCCCATCAAGTTGAGTAGTGGGATCTCCAATACTTAACTTGGCTAAACAATCACTGAAGATTCTACCATTGACTGCTTTTGTTAAGATATCCGCGAGCTGATCTTTTGATGAAACGAATGGAAGCTCTATTATGCCCGCCTCTAACTTTTCTTTTATGAAATGTCTGTCAATTTCAACATGTTTTGTCCGGTCATGTTGAACAGGATTCTCTGATATTTGAATTGCGGCTTCATTATCACAGTTGAGCTTGCTCGGTTTCTTTGGGGTAAAACCAATTTCTTTTAGAAGCTTCCGAATCCACAATATTTCAGCTACGCCACGAGAAATTCCACGGAACTCTGCTTCAGCACTTGAAAGCGCAACCACCTTTTGTTTCTTGCTTTTCCAAGTGACTAGGTTTCCTCCGACCATAGTGAAGTAGCCAGAGGTTGATCTTCTGTTTCCTTTATCCCCAGCCCAATCTGCATCTGTATACCCTTGGATCTCAAGGTGTCCATTTGATTTGAAGAAGATACCATGACCAATAGTTCCTTTGAGATATCTAATGATTCTCCATACAGCATCCATATGAGTCGCCTGAGGTTGATGCATGAACTGACTTACCACCCCTACTGCATATGCTATGTCTGGTCTTGTATGAGAGAGATAGATTAGCTTCCCCACCATTCTTTGATATTGGTCCTTGTCTGCAAGTTCAGCTCCTTTAACCATATGGAGTTTTTGGTTGACCATCATTGGTGTGTCTGCGGGTTTGCATTCCAACATTCCAGTTTTCGCCAACAGATCAAGAATATACCTTTTTTGATATATGAAGATGCCCCGTTTGGATCTGAGAACTTCTATTCCAAGGAAGTACTTGAGTCTTCCTAAGTCTTTCATTTCGAATTCTTTAAACAATCTTTCCTTTAAACTCAACATTTCTTCTTCGTCATCCCCTGTAATTATCATATCATCAACATAAATAATCAGACAGGTTACCCGATTACCTCTTCGCTTGAGGAACAAAGTGTGATCAGAGTTGCTCTGTTTATAACCATATTTTCTCATTGCAAGAGTAAATCTGCCAAACCAAGCCCTCGGAGATTGTTTGAGCCCATATAGAGACTTTTTTAATCGACATACTTCTCCAGTTTTGAATTCCTCTTGGAACCCTGGAGGAGCATCCATGTATACTTCTTCATGTAGTTCACCATGCAAGAAGGCGTTTTTCACATCAAATTGATGTAAGGGCCACCCTTTATTTGAAGCCACCGATAAGAGAACCCTGATTGTGTCAATCTTGGCAACTGGAGAGAAAGTTTCCGAATAGTCGATCCCATATGTCTGAGTGTATCCTTTAGCAACTAGACGAGCTTTATATCTTTCAACCGTCCCATCTGGTTTATGTTTGATGGTAAATAACCACCGACATCCGACAGGTTTTTTTCCTTTCGGAAGGGGACATCTTTCCCATGTGTCATTCTTCACTAATGCTTCCATCTCGCTCTTCATAGCATCTTCCCATTTCTTTGACTTTAGAGCTTGCTCCACATTGTTTGGTATTTCTTCCATGTAAAGGGCAGAGGTGAAGGATTTAGCCTCACTTGATAAATTACCATTCGCTATGTTTGCTATTGGATATCGTGAGCCTTTGGTTTGCTTTTCTGGGGAGTACCGCTTTGGAGGTATTCCTCTATTTGCACGTGGTGGCAAAACGTATCCTCCGGGTGTCTCTTGTTCAACATTGTGGATATTCAAATTTTCTGGCGAATTTTCTGGTTCACTCAAATGGTTATTAGTTCCACTTTCGGTCAACACATCATTATTTTCAGGAACGGTCGACACATCACTAGTTTCATCATTATTTTCAAGATTGGGAGCGGAGTTACTTACCTCGGATGTCAGGTTAGGTTAATCTTGTTCGGTGACACTTATGCCGGATTGAGTGGAAGTTGGTGACTCATTTGAGGAACTGTGTTCAACTTCTTGTGCAGACGGTATCCTTTCTAACCAACTTAGTGCGTCAATATATTCTTTCTCCCCCTGACCAGTATGTTGGGAATTATAGAAGAATTCTGTTTCTAGAAAGTCACAATTCATAGTGGTGAACATGTGACGTTTGGCTGGACTATAACACCGATATCCTTTTTGGTTGATACCATACCCTACAAATACGCATTTCTCGGCACATGGGTCAAGTTTGCTTCGGTTTATTTTCGGTATGTGAACAAAGACAGAGCACCCAAATATTCTTGGTTGGAGGGTGAGGATGGGTGGTAGTTTTGTGAATTCAGATAGTGTTTGGATAGGTGTTTTAAGGTTAAGAGCTTTAGTTGGGAGACGATTGATAAGGTAGGTGGCAGTAGCGAGAGCTTCGGGCCAAAAAGATTTGGGGACCCTAGATTCAATAAGCATAGCTCGGGTCGCTTCCAAGAGGATACGGTTTTTGCGTTCGGCAACCCCGTTTTGTTCAGGGGTGTATGAGCAAGATGTCTGGTGTATAATTCCTTTTGTTTGAAGGAATTGTTTCATGGAGTCATTAACAAATTCTCCTCCATTATCGGATCGAAGGGTTTGAATTTGTTTGTGGAATTGGGTTTGGATCATGGCATGGAACATTGTAAATTTTTCAAAAACTTCGGATTTGTGTTTTAAAAAATATGCCCATGTCATTCGAGTACAATCATCCACAAATATCACAAAATAACGAAAGTTTTGCCCGCCAATAACTTCCGCAGGACCCCAAACATCTGAATGGATTAGGGAGAAGGGACTTTCAACCCGAGTATTATTTGGTTTGAATGTATGCCTATGACTTTTTGCTAAAACACAGGTTTCACAATTCAAATGTTTATTGGAAGGAAATAGTTTTGGAAATAAAAGGTGTAAATAACCGTTTGATGGATGACCAAGTCTTCGATGCCACAACCAAGCTTCTCTATCACTACTTCCATGAGCCAACATCACAGTTCCCTGCTGAGTCACTTCATCCACATAGTACAATCCTTGGCGTTCAGTGCCACGACCAATGATCTTACCCGTCCTGATATCCTGTAAGATACAAAAATTTGGATGCATTAGCACAGTACAATTCAACTCTTTCGTAATGTGGCTAATAGACAACAATTTGTGTGACAAATTTGGTATATAGAGACAATTCGACAGTTTTATTGTGGGAGATATTTCAATCGTTCCTCCCCCTTTTACGGCCACAACTCCACCATTTGCCGTTTGGATATGAGTTTTTTTCGGTTGGGATTGTAACACAATATCCGAGGCTTCAAACGTCATTGTGTCGGTAGCTCCACAATCGAATATCCAAGATTTATTTTGGTTTTTACAAGGATTTTGAGCTATATTAGCATTTCCTAAAACTTCAGGGACACAATCTGTAATTTTAATATTCTTCTTTTTAATCAGAATATTAGATGTTGCATTTTTTGTAGTTTTAATATCCTCAAGGGGCATATATGTCATTTCACTAAACTCATGACATGTTAAATTAGGATTAAAAGGAAACCTGGGGTCTGAGAATATCTCAGCCCCAATACCTGCCGCTGCTCCACTCGGTTTTGCACCGTGAGCCGCCATTCTACCAAGTCCAGCCCCGTCGAGATTTACGTGGTTGTCGTGGTCGTTTCTAGTGATATCGCTACTGCTCACGGTGGCAGCGACCTTCCCTTGCTCGTGCTTAGTGCTTCGATTGCTCACGGTGATTCCTTCAGATTTTCCTGGTTTGGTGACAGACAATCCCGCCGTCACGATTTGCTGTGATGTAACGTTGCTAGATATAAATATATTTTGTAGTTTTGATATTTGGGTTTGAGATTTAAGGCCATCGATGAGCTCTTTTTTGGCTGAATCTGTCATGTTGATAATGGGGTTTTGGGTGAGAAAAAAATAGGCAAGTTTTTAGAGATGGTAGATGATAAGCAGGTTGGTCCTAGACCAAAAAACACTGCTCTGATACCATATTATCAATGAATCAGAGTTGTGTATAGGAGAGGAAGAAAGATATTGTATTTGTTGTATCCTTACAATGAAATGACTCCCCTATTTATAGGGGAATACGAGTACACAAGATAAAGGAAACAATGACAGTCTGTCTAATTGCTCCTAATTGACAGCTAAAGATGAGTACCTCACCCCATGATTTTCTCTATTTTGACTTTCTATTCCAACAATATATATATATATATATATATATATATATATATATATATATATATATATATATATATAGTTAGGTTCAAATGAGAACTTTTTGTTTTGAGAACTTTTAAGAACTAAATCTCAACCATACATTTCAGGGGGACCACTACAATTCATGGGAGGGGGGATACATGTAATTAAACTTGTGGCTCAAATTAGTTCTTTTTTGTTCTCAAATCAAATTGGTTCTCAAATGATCCTCTCCCTATATATATATATCTATTATCTATCTATTATTATTATTATTATCTATATCTATATCTATATATATAATAAAAGAAAAGTTTTTAACACCACAATTTGTCATGTGGCATCATCATATTCATCCTCAATAATTTTTCCCGCCAATAGACATTCACACTCCTAATTATGGAAGTGATTCGTATTTCTATTAAAAAAAATTATGGATATATATATCAAACTTTTTATTTATTGCTTTCTAAATTATTTAACAATCAATTATTTAATTATTAAAGATATAAAAATACATAATTATCGTAGATTATGATTGTATTTATAATTTTTTTTTTAAAGTCAACCGTGTAACACATGGGTATAACAAACTAGTAATTCTTATAATCATAATGATGTCATTTTAGTATTTTATTAATTTTCCCATAATTAACTATTAACTATATATAGATAAAAAAATAAGTAAACAAATGATAGTATGTGGAAGGGTTAAATTTTGTATGGAGTAAATTACACTTTTCGTCGATCAAAGATACCCAAATAACAAATTGCAAGTTCTTTACATTCGTATTTTATTGCATGTTACATCCTTTCATTAATAGAGGTTAGATTTTCCTATAATTCGAAGATATTGCATTATTCGGGTTCTATTTTGTAATTAACTAATTTAAAATTTTATCCTTAAATGAAAATAAATAAACTATTTTGGGATTTCATTAGCATCCCTTTAATTAGTCTTCACTTTATCATTTCAAGTTTCAACCACCTTTAGTAATCGTCACAAATAACATAAAACCTAAAAGAGAAGGTTTAGAGGGGGTTGTTGCCAGACGTGGTGAGATGCATGGAGAGTGAGTCAGAGGTGGCAATTGGGTTTTTACCTAATCAATCATAAACACATAGTTACTTTTTATTTGAGTTTCACACTTTTATAAAACTAAACCATTATAAAAATAGTCTGTAAATAGTGAAATGTCTAAAATATCATTTACTTAACAGAAAAATCTAACCCTCCTTGGACCAAATAATGTAACATGCAACAAAACATGAATATAAATAACAATTCTTGTTATTAGCTTAGGTTCAGGACAATACTTACAATTTCAGGTATACTTAAAAGGACAAAAAGGTCTTGAGAAATAGGGGGGGGGGGGGGGGAGGCATCCGTGGCGTGCATTTGACTTAAGAATCACAAAGGAATTCATAAATTATTTAGTTAAATTTGAGTAGTTTGAAACACATATTTCCTAGTCATGGAATCATAGGAGGCACCTGTATTTTTACCAGAGGGCAATGGGCCAGATAATTTTTAAAAGGGTCTTACAAGTCAATAATAATATATAGTATTTACTTTTTAAAAATTAAAATTGACAAAAAAAATTCATGAATAACCTAAATATATTCCACACATTTTGTTAATTGTTTATTAATAGTTTATTTTTATGTTGATATCTTTTTATCTCCCCTAACTTTACCGGTTTTTAATTTGCTTATATAGACTTTTATCTGTTTTATAAATACTTTTGGTTATTATTTGTTGTTTTTCGACCCGATCTAGTTTTTTTATTCGATTATTTCTTACATATCCAATTTTTGCCCCCCGTCAAAGAAATTTCTGTATTCGTCATTGAAAAAAGTAATTTGCTATTAACTCGATTACACTTTGTGCATATCGCCGCGTGACTCGTCTATGCAAAAAGGAGAAAAAACACTTGACGCTGAGAGATATAATATTTTGATATAATATTCCGTACTCATGGATGAATTCAATCCTTTTGCTAGCACTATATTAGTTATTAAGTAATGAAGATTTCTTCTTTCAAAATGGATTTGGAGGTTTTTTAATGAGACCAATAGGCTATGGAGGAGAGTGGTTAAAGGAATTCATGATAAGCCCAATAAGCCGAATATTATTCCTATCAGGAAGGAGATTGGGAGCACATGGGGAATATATTTAAAGTAATTGGAAACCTGCTGGAACTGGAACTTGCGGGAATTAATTCAAGTTAGCGAAGGGGGGGGGGGGGTGGGTGGGTTCTTTGGAAGGGTGATACTTCGGGTCTTTTCTCGGTGGCCAGTGTGCGTAATTTGTGTCGTTGGTATACCAACTCCCCGAGTATGATAATGCCGTGGAATAAACTTGTCCCAAATAAGATTAATTTATTCTTTTAGAGAGTGTTGAAAGATCGTATAGCCATGAAAGAGGCCTTGGTGAAATGGAGAATTGTGATTAGCGATCCGAGCTGCTATCTTTGTTTCAAAGAAGACGAATCGGTATAACATCTTATGTTCGGATGCAAGGTTGCTACTGGGGTTTGGGTCGACATTGCGGATTGGTGTAAGGTGCCTCCTATTCTCGCATTTGAACTCTCGGATCTTCTTTTGTTGGTTGAAGATTCTTGGTTTGATAGGAAAGCCAAAATGGTTTTCTTTGCGGTTATCCTCACCACTTGTTGGGTCTTGTGGAAGACGAGGAATGAAGCCAACTTTGAAGGGAAGAAGACTTGCATTCGTTTTTTAGTTAAAAAAATAAAATGTCTTAGTTTTCTTTGAGTCAAAAATAGAGAGAATTGGATGAGCCTTGTTTAGGAGGATTGTGATAAGTTTAATATGTAATCTCATCCCTTGTTTTTTGTTCGCCTTTACCTGGTGACTTGCTAGGCGGACGGTTTATGGTTTAATGATATCTTTGTTCCAAAAGAAAGTAATGAAAGAAAGTTTTTGTTTAACCCAAGAATAGAGATATAATATTTTGTACTACAAAAGTCTAATAAGTGTCTAACCCCTTTGTTTTCATTAATTTAGCATTGGTAGTTATGCTAGATGAAACCATGTTGAAAGAAAAGGGTCAGTAATTGTGTGATATCTCATGGCACTACGTATAATTATTCAAGTTTCAAACATCTAAATCAACTAAAAAACATGTGAGTATCAATATTTTGATTTGTTTCAAACATGTGATCTACTTTGTCGATCTTCATAGTTTAATTATTCTTTGACAGCCTCTTATGGTACAGAAAATGAATATATTTCAGACTACCAACAGGTAGGCCAATATTTGCCTACAAAGCTAAGGAAGACATGCGACTCCAAAACAAGTTGAAGTAGACCTGCGTTGTCTACATTACCCCTAAACAAATACTTTTGTCCCATCAAATAAATTTTTCAATGGTGTTTCTCCTTTTTTCAAATGTTTTAATCTAAAACAAGAACATATAAATCCAGTCATAGCTAGTTATGCTAATATAGTTAATAATCATTTTTTTTTTGCTTTAATTAATTTCAAAACCAATATTACTTTGGAAACTAAAATAATCGTATAATATATGTTTGTCTTTACTGTATTTTTTTAATGACAATATTGCATTTCATTTCAACAAGAACCCCCAAGTACTTACAGACACGACTCAAGACATTAAATAAGAAAGACGGCCAATAAGCTGCGCCGTTAATCCTTTCTAAATAGCGAACCAAGACGCGTAAAAACAACGTTTATCGGCCTAGGGGACGAAACGTTCCCCGACATGACCTTTTGGATACGACTAAGCGTGTCCACTACGCGAGGTAACCAAAAGTATCAAACACGAAGGGTACAAACACATGTTGATTCTGGAGGCATACTTTTTCGTGTTTATTCACCTTCCCAGTAGACGCCTTAGAGGCCGGCCGCCCGGCCTTGAACGAGCCGGGCCTCAACCCTACCAGGGGAAGAAAAACCGTAAGACGGATCTTACTAGAGGTTTGTTTGATCGTATACGAGAGAACAATGTGTAAATAAAAGTTTGTTTTATTGAAATCTACAAAAGACTCAATTACAAACTCTCTAATCAGCTCAAACAGAGAAAAACTCTAAAAAACACATAGTTAAGATCTGGTCTCTCTTAATTCTCTCTCAATTCCTCACGAAATACAAGACAACATATATCTATTTATACTAGACTGGCCGAACCTCAGTCGAACTTGAGGTTCGCCTGATCCGAATCTCAGGTTCGGACCAGGTTCGGCTGGCAGCGAACTTGTCTTGATCTTCATATCGTCTCGTTCAGATACTTCACATGACGCACATATTATGTATCAACAGGGGAGAAACCCCAGTAAAGTCCACATAGGTATGTTTCCCTCTCTGCTACCCAAACAAAAGGATATCAGTCGGCCGGAGTGTTGAACGCCCATCCAAGGGATCTGACAAAAAATTAACCAGGCTTCCTTTCTGGTTGAAATCCCCGCCCTTTTGAAGATGTCGAACAGAACATCCCTCACCGCGTCGTGCCGATACTTGAACCCGGGGAGCTCTTTACAGTGCACAACCTGTGTAACATTTCGGGTTTTCCGATTTGTCAAATCCGACCCGAATCCATGTAATCAATCCCGTGATCGATAATAAAGGAAGAGTTATGCTTTCTATGGTGTTTTATACCTCACTTGATGTGAATTGATTTATTATTATGTTTATTGAGTTGATTTGTCCTTATTTTGGATATTACACGGACACGTCGCTAATTACGTTTTAACCGGTAATTTGATCAACCTAAACATGTATAACCCTTGGGTGTGATACTAATTAAGCACACAAGTGAATACAAGTGAAGGTTGGTGTGAATTCAAGGTCTAGAATGAAAACGGTGAAAGTTCGGTAAATCCCGCACAATTTCGATTTAAACCAGGAGATCACATTTTTTAGTTTGTATATCAATTTTATCATGTTTATGAGTCATATGATCACAAATCATGTCATGAATCATCACACACCTGATCGGATCGCAAGACGTTGGTGATTTGCTTAAAATCGATAAAAACAACAAAACCGACCAAAAATGTACTTCGTGTGTTAATTTATCAAATGATAATATTTATGGGTCATATAATATATCAAATTGAGTAGATTAAATGTGTTTGTCATGATAGAGGGATTAATTTAGTGAATTTGGGTGAAAACGGGAGTAAAATCGGGGTTAAAACGCAAAATCTAGAAGCAAAACAGCGCGCGTGCTCACCCAGAAAGCGTCGCGTATCGCGACACTCCTTGGGTGGCACGGCGCGATACGCCCACCGACATGGGCCGAGAAAAAAACGGGCTTAGCCCTTAATTTCGCCTATTTAAGCACCTATTCTCCATCTAGCCCCCATTTTCTCAACCCTAATCACTCTAAAACCCATAGAACGGCTGTAATCAACCTTGAGGGAGATTCTTGAAGATTTGGGGGCCAAGTTTGGAGGTTTTAAGCATCGAAAAGTGTCGGTTTTCGCCTCTCGGTGCGTCTTTTCTCGTTACTAGCTTCTACCATCTTCTTTTCTCTTCAAGATCTAGCCAAGATGCTTCCTTTATCATCTTTTAAACCTAGATCTAGATCTTAGATCTAGTAATTTTACATAAAAAGACTTGATTTTTATTAGTTTTTCAACAATTTTTATAAACCTTCTTGGTTTTCTTGACTAGATCTTGATTGCCTACTTGGTGCTTGTCATGGTTAATTAAAGATCCTATTTTTATGCATGTTTTAACACGAGGGATCATCATACTTGCTAGATCTAGAATTTGTAACCTAAAGACTTGATTTTTATGATAAAAACTCACTTTTTCCTAATCTTTCTTCATAGATCTACATAGATCTTAGGGTTTCTTGACCATCTCTACTTGAATCTTGTTTAAAGATATGAAATGTATGAACTTGAATATAGATCTAGGTTAGATCTAGTAAAGATCACCATCTTACCTTTAGATCTAGGGTTTTGTTTATAAAATATGCATTTTGATGAGTTTTCTTGAAAAATAAATATATATATGTTAGATCTATAGCTCCATGTTTGTTTGGATGATGTGAAATACTTAGATCTAGGTTATAAGACCCTAGATTATCATGAATATTATGTTAAGGTAGGTTTGCTTGCTAAAAGATAAACTTTAGTTGATCTATGATTTGAGATTGAATTAAGTAGAAATTTTGAGATTTAAAAATAATTCATTTTGGGTAAATTGTTTGCTTAACGTTTGAATCAAGACTTAAAATTTTATATGGCACATCTATGTGTTTAGGTCAGCCCATAATTAATTTTTGAGGTCTAAAAATGGTTTGAATTATTTTATGGAAAATAAGCAATATCTGAGACGTCGTAAAACTTTCAAGATAAATAGATAATTGTTCAATTATTTGACCTACATTTAGGTTTGACCCATTCAATTATTTAAACCTCCACATTATCACTCAAATAAATAACCATGTTGCGAATCCGATCATGTCTAACGTGTCGCTTCGAGTCGCTCGCTTTATCTAATTATTTACTTATTTATTCATTTTTGGTTTGTCGGTGTTCCACTACCACGTTCGAACGTTAAGGTGATCTCCGGGTTTGATTTCGCGCCGCCATCTCAGTTTCTCACTCGTTTGTTTCACCATCAGGTGAGTGATCATAGCCCCTCTTTTATTTTAATATTTTGGGGTGCAACATGTACCAATATTTAAATCTCTAATCGCTTTAATACAAAATTCAAACATGCGATTCTATGTGCTCTATGTGTGATTCTCTGATTATGTGATACTTGTGATTTGTTTGTTGTATTCTCTAATCGCTAGTCTCTAGTTTCTAATCGCATGTGTACCATTAACCATTAAGCCGTGGCAACAATGATAGATCTATTGGCTGACAACCCATCTGGCTTGCCTCGCGTGTGGCGACGGGTGATTGCTGCCTTACTTGTCTAGGTTTGGTGCACATCACTCATACATGTTGATCATGATTTAGATATTTACACTTGATGCATGATTCGCTTTTATTCAATCATATAATTATTCAAACCTGTGATTACTCACCAACTCTTGTAGTTGACCATATTTTCTACATGTTGCAGGTGTTGTTGTTTGATGTTATTATCGACGCCATAGGAATATGCATGGGACTTAGTGGACCTTTAAATAAAACTAGAACTTTTATGTGATATTTGAACTCAATGTTTGTGGCATATTATGTTTGACTTTGATGGTTGTTGTATGAAAAATTTGGCATGATTAAATATAACAACTTTAATAGTGTTGTGAGCATCTGGACAATCTTAGCGCCCCGACGTAAATTCCGTCGTCGGATGGGGTGTTACAGAATGGTATCAGAGCCACAGCTATAGGGATCTAGGTTATTAGCAACGGTTTGACCTAGACTATTGCCTTAGGTGTCCTTCATGAGAACCTCATGCCTTGCATGCTTAGTTAAAATTATTTGTCCATTAAATGCTCTTAATTGTGCCTATTTTCAATCAATACCTCGAGTCTCATTGATCACACATACACATACACAAATCACTAAGGCTTCCTAGCCTCTTCCTTAGAAAATGGTGCCTTACGTACCATTTAGGAACAATTTGTTTTCTCGATTTTCAACTCTCGTCAGAACTAGGGTTTTGGTGGTAAACATGTAGTAACTGGAAGGGTGGATACGCCGGTAGTTGGGGTCTCTGTCGAGAAAAGCGTTGCGCATAAACCCAAACAACCGCTTGGCCCGGACGCTCACCTGGGACGCCCCGATGAGAGCGTTGAAACCTATTAGGCCAATGCATGTCTTACCACTAGGGCCCGAAACTGATTAGTCTCGGTTGTAGCCTCTCAATTGGGAGGTGAGAACCACTCCGATATGATTTATCTTAATTACTCGATTTTGTGATTTTCGCGCGGTTATGTTTAAAATGAATTTTTGGAAGCTATGTTGATCCATGTCTCACGACACGATTCACTAACACGCACACATACACATATACATATACATCTTTTTGTGTTCGAAACATCATGAACTCTAAATTTGTTTATCGATCACATTATTATCTAATCCCTAATCATTGTTTCTCTCCTTCTCAGAATGTCGATCCATTTCAAAGGGCGTCGTAAGGGCGATAGCCACCGAAAAAATGGCCTCGGTTATCGCGAAACAAATGGCCGAGGTCCTCCCCAACATCGTGGTTCAGATCCAGCAGGGCCTAAATGCCAACCCTGCCAATGTTGCTGCTGTTTCCGCTTGTGTCACACCCCCAAAAATCCCACGCGCGATAACGCGCCGCAAGGAGCGTGACAAACCAGGATCGCCGTCCATTAGTTACACCAAAGGACCTATAATTAATAAAAACGTTTAATATTTCATTAAAATATATAATTTGAGTTTTACAAATGCGGAAGCGTAAATACAATAAAAGTACTTATGTCAAATCTTTGTCACCCAAGGTGACGTGGCTTGTTCAAAGACATTAAAAGTGTTTCAAGACTCATGCATGCGTACTCGTGATACTCGAACATCCGCAACCTGAGAAATAACATGCTAAAAAGTGTCAACACAAAGGTTGGTGAGTTCACAGGTTTATCAGTTCAAAAACAGTTCCAGTTAAGGTAAATCGACTGTTCAACAACAGTCCCAGTTCAGTGTAAATCAACTGTTCATCGTTCCAGTTCAGTTTACGATTGATTGTTCAACAACAATTCAAGTTCAGTTTAAAATCCAGATAATATATCAATAGCTAGCTAGGCTATTTTCAAGAAATCAGTGCACGTTTGACTAGATAAACTAGCTATCCAGTTACTGAAGCTCGACAAGTTCAATTGTGCCTCGTTAAAACTAAGAAGTATATAACACCCGTTCGATATCCAATCGAGTCAGCGCGAATGACCCGGGTGGGGCTTGTCAGGCCCAGTAGATCTACCAAATAAGTTCCCGCTGATGTCACATTGACAGTAACTCTAAAAGTGAGGACTTTATCATAAGTGTGCCACTATCATTCAGGTGATATAATTATCTAACAGTTCAAGTGTTTGCATGTTAATCTCCCCCAACAGGATTAAAATGGGTAAAAAGGGGCCGTGAAACTCACCTTAGGTTGCACAGCAAAATTTCCAGACAAACAGTTAAGTCAAGTAGCAAATACGAGTCTTGTGCAAGCAATCAATCACCTAACGAGCATTCAAGCATAAGTGTGTGTTCTATAAACTATTGAATCTAACGTAAACGACAAAAACGAATGACCGTGGAGTCTGAAACAAGTTGATGATGGCACTTGTGCCAAATCCGAGCGATTATCGAAATAACGCGAGAAAATACAATATACAACAATATTATATATTTTCTAAGTTCAAGGGTTTCAAAAATAATTATGTATATATTTAATACATATATTGTATATTTAACTAAATGTTCGAGTGACGTTAATAACAAATTTCGCGAGAACAGTATATATATATATATATATATATATATATATATATATATATATATATAATATAGGTTATCATAGAATATTCGGTTATTCAATAAAAATCTGACGGCATAAGTTTATATATTAACCTACTCCATATTTATATATTTTTACCTTTTTGTAAAACCAGGATTTTATATCAATATATATATATAATATATATAGATGTTAGAAATCTATTTTTAATTAAAAATAACAAGTTAAGCATATTTTATAACCCAAAATATAATTTCCGAGGTTTTAATGGTTCCACATATGTTTTTACGGGGCTAGGATATGAGAATGAACAATTTTGGTACCAAAACTAGTAACCAAATGCTCAAGACAATACAAAAATAATAAAAATATGAAATGTGGAGGTCACACGGGTCGAACCCGTGACCTCCGAAACACAACACAACGACTAAACCACTGGGCCAGATCTCCTGATCGATAAACAGATGGATCAGAATATATTTAACCCTCAACAGTGAGCAACTTTCGACTCATGAAACAAAGCAGAAAAGGAAAAAAAAACGCTGGCCAGGGGATTCGAACTCGCGCGCCCTGCATATCATCACAGGGCCCAAACCAATTGGGCTACCCGACCCTTAATGTTATAACCCGAAACATAATGTATATATACAGGGTATGGCTCGCGTCATCTTCCTCCTTAAGAACTCCGGTGGCCGGAGTTTCATTCCGGTCACCGGAAAATCGCGAAAACATAAATAGACCCATAAAAAGATGCGACTAAACATAAGGGATATTTACCTCGAGTCGTAGGCGAGAAACGATGAGTTTTTGAAGCCGAAAACGAACCCGAACTTCGAATGCGAACACCGAGCACCGTCACGAAATTCAATTCCGATTGCTCCTGGACGCTCGTTGGGAACTCGTGATCACCGAGATGTATCGAATGAGGGTAAACAGTGGCTAAATGATGTGAATTTTGCCGGAATCGTGACTGTGGTGGTTTTCTTGTTGCCGTGAAAAACAGGGAGACGAGAGAGCAACGAAGATAGTGAGTTATGGGTTTGATTTGTGGATGGTTCAATGATATAATGGCCATTCATCTCCATTGATAGCCCTCAGAAGTAACCGACCGATTGATTGGAATCGGTTGAAACCGTCTCCAGTACGTGAATGCGATTTATGAGTTCTAAATCCACTTTTGACAATTGGCAAAAACCACCCTCAATACTTTATACATTAAAGACTAGTTTGGCTTCTTGCAAAAATAGCCCCTCAAGGTTTATAAACACTAACTACACCTAAAGGAGGTTAACGGAGGAGCGAATAAACGACAATTATACGAGGAAACGTCAAAATACATAAAAATCGTATAACGTTTATAAGAGGATATAACTTTGTTTCACCACATAAAATCATAATAATAGTTTCATAATTATACATTTTAAGTTCACATAAAATCATAGGTTTTAAATCTATATCTTATATATTTAAAGTGCATCGATTTATGAATAATAACTTGTAATTAAATCCTTTAATTACACAAAATTATAAGTATCCTTAAATCCTATATACATATGTATTTATATATATTAATTTCATAATTAACATAGAATTTCAATCGTTTAATTTCCCATGCATGCTCGTAGGGATTGATCACACAAAACCCTAGTTTGCTAAAGTCAACAAGTCAACACATAAATGTTCACACAACATTTAATACGATTTACGTTCAGTTAATGACAGGAAATGACCTGAAAAGTCGTATTGTCACAGTATCCCCTTGTTGAAGAATTTTCGTCCTCGAAAATTGCGTAACGCGGTAAAGTTAATGAGCTAGACACAAAGAAAAGAAGAGAAAAAAATTCTCAGTCGTCACATCATCCCCTTGTTGAATTAATTTCGTCCCGAAATTTAAATCAGTGAAAATTGCTTTAAGAGTCGAAATAACAGTAACATACCGAAGGAATCCAGGTTTCCTACTCCAAATGGAGTGATAGATGTTATAGTCAAGAATGTGTACCAGATGTTGAGAAGATGCCAAATGTTTAGATGTTTTCGAAAGGATAATGGAAAGTATAGAAAGTGATTTTCTTATCAGGTTTTCTTACAAGAGGAGTTGAACAAATGTACTTCAGGAATCGTGTTGCGTGACCAGGCCGAACAGAGTGACATGATAACATAAGTATCTTAAATCAAGATTTCAATATGAAGAACAATCATAATACATCCGAGTAGTTTCCGGCTATTGTACCCAATGCTGGGAGTGAGGTTCCCACGTCGTGTCTCGTTTTAATTAAGGAGTTCGCATTCACCAATAACCCAGGTAAATCAAAGGGAAGGAAATTTGAGTATGAGATGATTGTGTGTGCATCAAGTCAATCGGAGTTTGTTTAATAGACCCATCATGTACCGAAAATGTAAACGTCTAGACTTTACCTGGGAGTTAGCAACTAGCATAGAATTACACAAGGCTTATCAAGTTATCATGAGGACCCATTGGTTCATTTAGTACTTTATGAGGTTATGACCGATTAAGTTCACATGATTCATAATAACATTCAAATTCACCTTTCATGCAATAACGTTTCAGATAGCATACGAGTTTCTACAAAGATTTCTTTTATAGGTTAATGCGGTCGAAGAGTACTAGCATGCAATCTATCATGAAGGTTTTACCATACAACGCATACAACTGTCACAATACCTTATGTACTAGCATACGACCCTAACATGACATATCTATAGCATGTAAGTTCATAAACTAACCAACACAACCCTTACGGTGCAAAGTTGACGGGGCAACTTCACACAGTCTTGTCATTCCCACCGAGGTAGGAGATTTAGGACCTTGTATGGTGTATGGTTTTCATATCCAATCAAATTAATACATTCACAGCATGTCATTTTCTGGTTCCTAACACGTTTCCTACGCATAACTAATCATGCAATTCTACGCCACTTGTGTTTAAGCCAGCACCACAATGATTGATCAATTTATATACCTTAAACATAGGATAAGATTCTCAATTTTTAGCATGCATAAACACGTATGTTTTATAAGCATTTCTCATGAGAAGTTCAGAAGCGAACAAACTATTTATCATGGTTAAAATGGTTCAATAGTTGCTATCATGCTAAAACATAACTTGTAACACACTGATTTTGTGACAAAAGGACTGAGGTCTTAAAGAGAAATCCAAATCAAGAGCCCATTGCCATTTTAAAGGTAACATGTAGCAGTTTATTATAGAAAATAATTACTCAATTCTATTAAAAATTATTCAAGCAATCACATAGACAATTAGGTTAAAAATTCAATTTGGAATTCAATATCATACAACATATCATCATGCGTATTACCTTGCTAAAGAATCCAAAAATAAGGGCGAAAATTCAACAAAACAAAGTGTAAACTATGAGGTACCGAATATCGAAAGGTGCTTATCAAGCAGGAGAATAGCAATTTTAAAATGAAGAGCGCCAACGGTTTTGTTTGTGAATTCTCGTAAGCGATCAGATAACCAGCTTATGATAACCGAAACTATACATTCCAAGAATGATATGTGAGTTTAAACTAGCACGGGTAAAGGTACCAGTAGGGAAGATGCAAATAACGTAATGGATAGTATAAAATTCGGAGAGAGGTATATATGTGCTTGACAGGATTTGGCAAGAAATTTTGCATAGACCGATATCGAAATGAACGTGTCAACGGTTATACAATCCAATAGGGTTAACGTCCCGTTAGAAAAATCTTCATTGTTTAAGCTCACCGGCATGCCCAGTCTCCTTGATGTCCTTGCGCTTCATGCGTCTTGATTCCTTTCTTGTCAAAACATCAATCCAAATGATTGTCAAAAGTAAGATGTAGCACAAAGATGTTATGAAAGGGTGTTAATGAAACAGAACATCAGAATGTTCAAAAGCGGCTTTGGCTTGGGTTGCCTGTATATATGCATTTTTACTGGGGTTTAGTGCAAGTTTGCCGCGGGTCAAAAGATCAAACCGGGTGTTCCATAGAAAAGGATCAGGCCTATCACCTCAGTGAATGCCAGAGAGTTCATAAAAACAAGGCAGTCGACCTAAAATCAGTGTCCCTTAAACGAAAGTCGATCTACTTCTTAGCACATGCTTCTACAAATTGGAGTTGATCCTTCGATCAGGCCGCTTGTCATTCATAAGGGAAAATCTCCGGTTTTGAAAACATTGATGTTCATCTGAGTCAAAACTCGCGTCTAAATCATGGCAGGAAATTCGCTTTAGACAAGTTTCCTTCTAGACTCAGACAATTGAAAGCATGAAGTTTGATTATTTTGGGTATGTCTCTTTTGGTAGGAATACGTAAGGGATATCTGTAATCTCGGAGAAAGTAGCATTAAGCAGTTCTGTCGAGGACCTAGTCGTGTTAGATGGAGTTTCTCATGACGAGGCTCTTGTGTATGACTCTAAAGTCAATCCTTGGTCCGGTACTGGTCCCACTTCAACGTGCCACCAATGTTTATATATAGGGTGTACCGCAGCTAACCCACCACACTACCAGCACCTTGAAAGTGTACCAACTACCCACCATTACTGGATATTAGTCAAACCACATTGTATACTTTTATCGGAAATAGAGGACTCCAAGTTTCTCCCATACGTTTGAATGTAAAAGGGATGAGAGATTAAAACTTCAATACGTTGTACAAACAAAGGTGTAGGTATTTCCATTCACAATATCAGTGAGATGCATACGGTTTGCCATTCTAGCGAAGATCGTCGAGAGTTTGGCACGCGCAGTAAGGATATCATAGAGCTTCAAATTTCAAGACGATCAAAATTTTAAATAGGCCACAAGGTTTAAGTTTAAGCTGGAGGGTCATCCATGAAAATTTTCTGAAAATGACGATGAGGATTCGCGTACCAGAATTTTATCGATAGTTGCTATGAGAGGAGCGTAAATTAATATACAAAATGTATGGATAACTTGGTGTACTCAATGTGTAAGAAGGGTAAATATAGTTTGATCGCACAGTTAGCTATTGATAACAAGAAGTTCATGCTCGATGGGTGTTAATAGAGTTTCCATATAAGGCTTGGTATTGTTATTGCGATTGAAGCACAAGATTTTCATATCATCAATGGTGTTAACTAGTAGAAAAATTAACCAAAAGTGTAACGCCTTTCGGTTCAAAGCTTAGAAGCTTATTCAGGGCATAAAGGATTACAAAGCACGAAAATCAGAAATTGTCGGTTGCTAAATCATGGAAGGTTGAATTATGCAAACAAAAATCGATAGTTCAGGCTCAGGAGATCAATCAGAATAGTCCTTACGTTAAACCTGAGAATCATTAGTTTGAAAGTCAGAAAGGATTCTCACTACTATTAGCCCTACTAGAGCTAAATATGCTTGCGATGTGGTAGGCAGTTTGTACAACTGTGTCGATGTCGCTGGCAGCAAGTATTGGTTCGCACAAGAAAATCAGGGAGTATGAATCTTCAAAGGGTAACTTCACAAGAGCTTTCAGCCAATAAATATGCCCCGGTGCTCACGGTATACGATTTATCCAATTCATTCATCTAACGTTGTCTAGGTATCCGTCCGGTGAATGTATGTCCAAGTTATCTCACGATCGTAAAGTTCCAGGGATTTATATGGTCGGTAAGATCGTAAATATAGAATTATGATTCAGGATGAGTTCAAACCAGTCAAGGGTTTCGTCGAGAGTGTTCGTAGTTAAGGAAGACTGGTCATTGAAATACACGAGTGTGACAGTCTCCTACCAGGACCAAATTTTCATAATATGCTTCAAAAGGGTTCACGTATGGATTAGAATCCAATATTAAAGGGGCAAAGTCAGGTGCGATAGCGTTTTCAAAGATAGATGACTTCGATCATTCGGTTGAGTTCAACATGTTCAACATTCAATACCACGAGGAAAAACAAAATTTACAGGAATTTGGTCCCAATACGACCATTGGCTTGCCTAGTAGGATTCTCCAAGATTTTCATATACTGCAAATTACATTTACATGTGCACCCGTAACTGTGATTTACTTTCTATGATCATCCTAGTTCCTCTTACTTTAGCTACCAAATATGGTGTGGTCACTAACCCATGGTTATCTTGACCAAAATTTGTTAATGAGACAAGTTTTCGAGAATAGAATGCTCACTCAGATTGGAATGACCCACCTGAAGCGAGTCAACCAGAAATTTAGCTCAATAGGATCTGAGTAGGGTTTATCACAACGACCCTAGCTTAGCTCGAAGTTAGAGAATAAGTATCACACATACTGGCGTGATCGCAATCCGATACATAAAGAGGGAATTTCAGTCGACCTGCATCAGGTTTCGTTGGGGTTATAAGAATTGTACTCCAGTTGTATTATTTCAACGCACAACGCGATAAAATCGAGAAGGGAAAGATCTTAAGAGATCACAGCAAATGTGAAGATGATCAGGATAACGAAAGTTGATATAAATGCCCCATAGGCAGCTACTTGAATTCATACCCTGCTAACTCTAGTGAAGCTAAATAATCGCGCTACTAGCACATCGAGATAACATTCCGTGAACGGATGAGGTTAGAGATATACGTAAGGCAGGTATAACAAGAACCTCCTAAGCTAAGATAGTGGTTTAAGGACAAGAAGAGGTATTACACCACCTTCCCTATGCAGCATACATCCATAGTATGGGCGCTACACCCAGTTGTTCAATCAGGAATAATCCCGAGTAGCAATCAGCTTGTCAAAAGTATAAACGTGATCCTTCGATCTGATTCGATGTCTCGTTGTACATGAATGTTAACCAAGGGGACAAAACTTAAAAAAAGTTAAGAAAAATGACTCAAGACTAACCGGCTCTTCGCCGTGAGTATAAGGGGATTAGATGATGTAAACGACAAATCTTAAACCAGGTGCGAGTAGGAGTGAGTATCACGATGCATGAGAGAAATGTTTAAGTGCAACCAATGCAAAATAGTTACAGTCTAAGACGAATCTTAGTTCGCTGTAACCAATGGCTCTGATACCAATCTGTCACACCCCCAAAAATCCCACGCGCGATAACGCGCCGCAGGGAGCGTGACAAACCAGGATCGCCGTCCATTAGTTACACCAAAGGACCTATAATTAATAAAAACGTTTAATATTTCATTAAAATATATAATTTGAGTTTTACAAATGCGGAAGCGTAAATACAATAAAAGTACTTATGTCAAATCTTTGTCACCCAAGGTGACGTGGCTTGTTCAAAGACATTAAAAGTGTTTCAAGACTCATGCATGCGTACTCGTGATACTCGAACATCCGCAACCTGAGAAATAACATGCTAAAAAGTGTCAACACAAAGGTTGGTGAGTTCACAGGTTTATCAGTTCAAAAACAGTTCCAGTTAAGGTAAATCGACTGTTCAACAACAGTCCCAGTTCAGTGTAAATCAACTGTTCATACGTTCCAGTTCAGTTTACGATTGATTGTTCAACAACAATCCAAGTTCAGTTTAAAATCCAGATAATATATCAATAGCTAGCTAGGCTATTTTCAAGAAATCAGTGCACGTTTGACTAGATAAACTAGCTATCCAGTTACTGAAGCTCGACAAGTTCAATTGTGCCTCGTTAAGACTAAGAAGTATATAACACCCGTTCGATATCCAATCGAGTCAGCGCGAATGACCCGGGTGGGGCTTGTCAGGCCCAGTAGATCTACCAAATAAGTTCTCGCTAATGTCACATTGACAGTAACTCTAAAAGTGAGGACTTTATCATAAGTGTGCCACTATCATTCAAGTGATATAATTATCTAACAGTTCAAGTGTTTGCATGTTAATCTCCCCCAATAGGATTAAAATGGGTAAAAAGGGGCCGTGAAACTCACCTTAGGTTGCACAAAAATTTCCAGACAAACAGTTAAGTCAAGTAGCAAATACGAGTCTTGTGCAAGCAATCAATCACCTAACGAGCATTCAAGCATAAGTGTGTGTTCTATAAACTATTAAATCTAACGTAAACGACAAAAACGAATGACCGTGGAGTCTGAAACAAGTCGATGATGGCACTTGTGCCAAATCCGAGCGATTATCGAAATAACGCGAGAAAATACAATATACAACAATATTATATATTTTCTAAGTTCAAGGGTTTCAAAAATAATTATGTATATATTTAATACATATATTGTATATTTAACTAAATGTTCGAGTGACGTTAATAACAAATTTCGCGAGAACAATATATATATATATATATATATATATATATATATAATATATAATATAGGTTATCATAGAATATTCGGTTATTCAATAAAAATCTGACGGCATAAGTTTATATATTAACCTACTCCATATTTATATATTTTTACCTTTTTGTAAAACCAGGATTTTATATCAATATATATATATATATTTAATCTATATATAGATGTTAGAAATCTATTTTTAATTAAAAATAACAAGTTAAGCATATTTTATAACCCAAAATATAATTTCCGAGGTTTTAATGGTTCCACATATGTTTTTACGGGGCTAGGATATGAGAATGAACAATTTTGGTACCAAAACTAGTAACCAAATGCTCAAAACAATACAAAAATAATAAAAATATGAAATGTGGAGGTCACACGGGTCGAACCCGTGACCTCCGAAACACAACACAACGACTAAACCACTGGGCCAGATCTCCTGATCGATAAACAGATGGATCAGAATATATTTAACCCTCAACAGTGAGCAACTTTCGGCTCATGAAACAAAGCAGAAAAGGAAAAAAAAACGCTGGCCAGGGGATTCGAACTCGCGCGCCCTGCATATCATCACAGCGCCCAAACCAATTGGGCTACCCGACCCTTAATGTTATAACCCGAAACAGAATGTATATATACAGGGTATGGCTCGCGTCATCTTCCTCCTTAAGAACTCCGGTGGCCGGAGTTTCATTCCGGTCACCGGAAAATCGCGAAAACATAAATAGACCCATAAAAAGATGCGACTAAACATAAGGGATATTTACCTCGAGTCGTAGGCGAGAAACGATGAGTTTTTGAAGCCGAAAACGAACCCGAACTTCGAATGCGAACACCGAGCACCGTCACGAAATTCAATTCCGATTGCTCCTGGACGCTCGTTGGGAACTCGTGATCACCGAGATGTATCGAATGAGGGTAAACAATGGCTAAATGATGTGAATTTTGTCGGAATCGTGACTGTGGTGGTTTTCTTGTTGCCGTGAAAAACAGGGAGACGAGAGAGCAACGAAGATAGTGAGTTATGGGTTTGATTTGTGGATGGTTCAATGATATAATGGCCATTCATCTCCATTGATAGCCCTCAGAAGTAACCGACCGATTGATTGGAATCGGTTGAAACCGTCTCCAGTACGTGAATGCGATTTATGAGTTCTAAATCCACTTTTGACAATTGGCAAAAACCACCCTCAATACTTTATACATTAAAGACTAGTTTGGCTTCTTGCAAAAATAACCCCTCAAGGTTTATAAACACTAACTACACCTAACGGAGGTTAACGGAGGAGCGAATAAACGACAATTATACGAGGAAACGTCAAAATACATAAAAATCGTATAACGTTTATAAGAGGATATAACTTTGTTTCACCACATAAAATCATAATAATAGTTTCATAATTATACATTTTAAGTTCACATAAAATCATAGGTTTTAAATCTATATCTTATATATTTAAAGTGCATCAATTTATGAATAATAACTTGTAATTAAATCCTTTAATTACACAAAATTATAAGTATCCTTAAATCCTATATACATATGTATTTATATATATTAATTTCATAATTAACATAGAATTTCAATCGTTTAATTTCCCATGCATGCTCGTAGGGATTGATCACACAAAACCCTAGTTTGCTAAAGTCAACAAGTCAACACATAAATGTTCACACAACATTTAATACGATTTACGTTCAGTTAATGACAGGAAATGACCTGAAAATTCGTATTGTCACAGCTTGTACCTTCAAGCACTTCAATTCATGCAATCCTCCTAAATTCAAGGGCACCGAAGGTCCTATTGGTTTACTTCAATGGTTTGAGGGGATGGAAAATACCTTCATTAACAGTGATTGTCCTGATGAGCTGAAAGTCACTCGTGCCACCAGCACCCTGATCGAAAAAGCCCTTACTTGGTGGAACGGGGAGAAAAGGATCCGTGGATCGGATGAAGCCCTAGCCTTATCTTGGGACGAGCTCAAAGAAATCATGAGGGAAAAATACTGTCCTAGCAGCGAACTGAAGAAACTTGAGGATGAATTCCGGGCATTGAAACAATACAGTGAGGAAAATCAGGAGTATACTGACCGCTTCTATGAACTGAAAATCTTTGTGCCTGAAATCGTTACTCCTAAAATTCGAGCTATTGAGGCTTATGCTGGTGGGTTACCTGACCAGATTCAGGATTCTATTTGGGCCAGCAATCCTGTGACACTCGACAGTGTTGTTCGCCTCGCTGCTCGTCTGACCGATAATCATGTCAAGGCCGGTACTCTGAAAAGGAGGGGTTCAAAGAAGGACTCGGGCACTGAAATGACCGAGCCCACAGTCGAGAAAGAATTCAAATCTGAGTATTTTGCTGGTAAAAGTAACAAAAAGAAGCGTATGGGCCGAAACTTTGCTGTTACTGCTACTCCTGCAGCACCCGCTGCACCTGCTGCTCCTGTGGCCCAATGGGTTCCGGGTGGGCCACCTGCCAAAAAGCCCTATACTGGCCCTCACCCGTTGTGCAACATTTGCAACTATCATCACCCAGCTACTAACCCTTGTAGGCGCTGCACCAATTGTGGGCGATTTGGGCATCTCATTAATGTCTGCCGCCAGCCCATCCGAGCTCAACCTATTATGGCCCAACCTTTGGCCCAATACCCTGCTCAGCCCTTGATAGCCCATGCCCCAAATGTCCAAGTTCAAGTTAGGGCTTGCTACAACTGTGGGTCTACTACCCACCTTCGCAATGCATGCCCCGCTGTCGCTGTGGTTAACCAGCCTGCCGCTAATGCTGCTCGAGGTGCCCCTGCTCGTGCCTTCAACATCAATGCAAATCAGGTTCAAGTTTACTTTATCTCTTATATCTTATTGATCTTTATCGTTTATTACCAATAACACTAACATGGTTGGTCAATGCTAATCAGGCTCAGGCGAACCAGGAGGTGGTCAATGGTATGTTCCGTATCGATAATTGTTATGCATCTATATTGTTTGATTCTGGTGCGGACCGTAGCTTTGTGTCATTAGAGTTTGAGCCCTTACTTGCTTCTCCACGTATTATGCTTGACTCTCCATTATCTGTTGAAATTGCGGATGGTAAACCTGTTGATCTCGACTCGGTGATTAATGACTGCAAGTTGGACTTCAAGGGTCATATTTTTCCTATCGACCTCATTCCTATGCCTCTCGGGAGTTTCGATGTCATCATTGGTATGGATTGGTTGTCTCAAAATCGTGCCGAGCTTGTCTGCTTCGATAAAATCATCCGCATTCCTCGACCAGATGGACAGTTTTTGTTGATCCATGGCGATAAACCATCTGATGGGCTTAAGCTAATGTCATGCACTAAAGCCCATAAGTACTTAGGCAAGGATTATCCGGCATTCCTGGCACATATTATGGAGGTTCGAGACAAAGAAAGAGGAATTGAAGACATCCCGATCGTGCGGGACTTTCCTGAAGTGTTTCCCGATGATATAGCGGGTCTTCCTCCCGTTCGCCAAGTGGACTTCCGTATTGATCTCTTTCCGGGTGCCACTCCTGTTGCGAAGTCGCCTTATCGCCTCGCACCCTCGGAAATGCAAGAGTTGGCTAAGCAACTCCAAGAGCTTTCTGATAAAGGGTTCATTCGTCCGAGTTCATCTCCTTGGGGAGCCCCTATTCTGTTTGTTAAGAAAAAGGATGGCTCTCTCCGCATGTGCATTGATTATCGTGAGCTCAATAAACTCACAATCAAGAATCGTTATCCCCTGCCTCGTATTGATGACCTCTTCGATCAGCTTCAGGGTGCTTCTTGTTTTTCAAAGATCGATCTTCGTTCTGGTTATCATCAGCTTCGGGTCGCGGAGGAGGATGTTCATAAGACCGCCTTTCGCACCCGTTATGGCCACTTTGAGTTCACCGTGATGCCCTTCGGTTTAACAAACGCTCCTGCCATATTCATGGACCTCATGAATCGCGTTTGCAAACCCTATCTTGATAAATTTGTGATTGTATTCATCGATGATATTCTGATCTATTCCAAGTCTAAGGAAGAACATGGAACCCACCTACGTCTTATGTTGGAGCTTCTGAAGAAAGAACAGCTTTATGCCAAATTTTCTAAATGTGAATTTTGGCTAAATGAGGTTCAATTTTTGGGACATATCATTAACGATAAGGGCATTCACGTCGATCCTGCTAAGATCGAGGCCGTTAAGAGTTGGTGCACCCCTACTTCACCGACTGAAGTCCGCTCGTTTCTTGGGTTAGCGGGCTATTATCGGCGTTTCATTGCTAATTTCTCTCGCATAGCCGTGCCTCTTACTGCTTTGACTCAGAAGAGTCAACCTTTCGAGTGGGGTCCTGCTCAGGAAAATGCTTTTCAGACACTTAAGCAGATGTTGTGTGAGGCTCCCATTCTCACACTTCCTGATGGGACGGATGACTTTGTGGTGTATTGCGACGCATCTCATCAAGGCCTTGGTTGTGTTCTCATGCAACGGGGAAAAGTAATCGCATACGGATCGAGGCAGCTTAAGAAGCACGAAAAGAACTACACGACGCATGACCTCGAGCTTGGTGCGGTTGTGTTTGCTCTTAAAATTTGGAGGCATTACCTTTACGGTACCGAGTGTGTGGTTTATACCGATCACAAAAGCCTCCAACATATCTTCGATCAGAGGGATCTCAACATGCGCCAACGTCGATGGATCGAACTCTTAAACGACTACGACTGCGAGATTCGTTATCATCCTGGGAAGGCGAATGTCATGGCCGATGCTTTAAGTCGAAAAGAGCATCTCAAGTTGGTTCTATTCCAGAGTTCACATCATATGACCAATCTCAAAGCTCGCATTCTGGTAGCTCAACGCGCATCGGTTGATGATGGCAATTTGCATAACGAATTATCTTGTGGTGCCGAGCTTCAATTTGAGACCAAGTCTGATGGTCTTCTTATACTTCTTGGATCGTCTCTGGATTCCCGATCGAGACGATCTTCGGGCGATTATCATGAACGAGGCGCATAAGTCTCGTTATTCCATTCACCCTGGATCTGATAAGATGTATCTTGATCTACGTAAGCTCTATTGGTGGCCCGGCATGAAGAAAGATATAGCACTTTATGTGGCAAAGTGCCTTACTTGTTCCAAAGTTAAGACCGAGCACCAGCGCCCTGCCGGTCTACTTGAGCAGCCTTTAATTCCCGTGTGGAAGTGGGAGAACATCGCAATGGACTTCATTACAAAACTTCCGCGAACTTCTAAGGGATGTGATACTATATGGGTTATCGTTGACCGTTTAACCAAATCTGCTCATTTCCTCCCAATCATGGAGACAGATGGAGCCCCGATATTGGCTCAGATCTTCCTTAAGGAGATTGTGTGTCGCCATGGCACTCCTTTGAGTATCATCTCTGATCGCGATAGTCGTTTTATGTCGCATTTCTGGCAGTCCCTCCATGCTTCTTTAGGGACTCAGCTAGATTACAACACTGCTTACCATCCCCAGACTGATGGTCAATCCGAGCGCACCATTCAGACTCTTGAGGACATGCTTCGGGCATGCGTCATTGATTATGGTGGGAGTTGGAGTTCATTTTTGCCCTTGATCGAGTTCTCCTATAATAACAGTTATCACTCTAGCATTGGGATGGCTCCATTCGAGGCTCTTTATGGTCGCAAATGTCGTTCCCCTATTTGTTGGTCCGAGGTCGGTGAATCTCAAATCACCGGTCCTGAGTTGATTCAGGAAACGACTGATAAAATCTCCCAGATTCGTGATCATATTCTTGCTGCTAGAAGTCGTCAGAAAAGTTATGCTGATAAACGACGTAGACCCCTTGAGTTTGAAAAGGGCGACCTTGTCCTCCTAAAGGTATCTCCTTGGAAAGGCGTCTTCCGATTTGGTAAAAAGGGAAAACTAGCACCTCGCTTTGTCGGTCCGTTCAAAATTCTTGAGAAGGTCGGTAAGATGGCCTATGTGCTTGATCTTCCTCCTGAGCTGGCTAATGTCCACCCTACATTCCACGTTTCGAACCTTCGCAAATGTTTGGCTGATGAGAATCTTCAAGTTCCACTTGAAGATATACGGGTTGACGAGTCTTTGCATTTTGTTGAGAAGCCCGTTGAGATCATGGACCGTGAAATCAAGAAGCTCAAGCGTAGCCGCATCCCGATTGTTAAGGTTCGTTGGGAGTCTAAGCGTGGACCGGAGTTCACCTGGGAGCGTGAGGATCAGATGAAAGCTAAATACCCTCAGTTGTTTGCTTAGTGTTGTGTTGTTTCTTAATTTCGGGACGAAATTTCCAAAAGTAGGGGAGACTGTAACATTTCGGGTTTTCCGATTTGTCAGATCCGACACGAATCCATGTAATTAATCCCGTGATCGATAATAAATGAAGAGTTACGCTTTCTATGGTGTTTTATACCTCACTTGATGTGAATTGATTTATTATTATGTTTATTGAGTTGATTTGTCCTTATTTTGGATATTACGCGAACACGTCGCTAATTACGTTTTAACCGGGAATTTGATCAACCTAAACATGTATAACCCTTGGGTGTGATACTAGTTAAGCACACAAGTGAATACAAGTGAAGGTTGGTGTGAATTCAAGGTCTAGAACGAAAACGGTGAAAGTTCGGTAAATCCCGCACGATTTCGATTTAAACCAGGAGATCACATTTTTGAGTTTGTATATCAATTTTATCATGTTTATGAGTCATATGATCACAAATCATGTCATGAATCATCACACACCTGATCGGATCGCATGACGTTGGTGATTTGCTTAAAATCGATAAAAACAACAAAACCGACTGAAAAATGTACCTCGTGTGTTAATTTATCAAATGATAATCTTTATGGGTCATATAATATATCAAATTGAGTAGATTAAATGTGGTTGTCATGATAGAGGGATTAATTTAGTGAATTTGGGTGAAAACGGGAGTAAAATCGGGGTTATAAGGCAAAATCTAGAAGCAAAACAACGCGCGTGCTCACCCAGAAAAGCGTCGCGTATCGCGTCACTCCTTGGGTGGCACGGCGCGATACGTCCACCGACATGGGCCGAGCAAAAAACGGGCTTTAGCCCTTAATTTCGCCTATTTAAGCACCTATTCTCCATGTCCAGCCCCCATTTTCTCAACCCTAATCACTCTAAAACCCATAGAACGGCTGTAATCAACCTTGAGGATCGAGATTCTTGGAGGATTTGGGGGCTCAAGTTTAGAGGATTTTAAGCATCGAAAAGTGTCGGTTTTCGCCTCTCGGTGCGTCTTTTCTCGTTACTAGCTTCTACCATCTTCTTTTCTCTTCAAGATCTAGCCAAGATGCTTTCTTTATCATCTTTTAAACCTAGATCTAGATCTTAGATCTTAGATCTAGTAATTTTACATAAAAAGACTTGATTTTTATTAGTTTTTCAACAATTTTTATAAACCTTCTGTGGTTTTCTTGACTAGATCTTGATTGGCCTACTTGGTGCTTGTCATGGTTAATTAAAGATCCCATTTTTATGCATGTTTTAACACGAGGGATCATCATACTTGCTAGATCTAGAATTTGTAACCTAAAGACTTGATTTTTATGATAAAAACTCACTTTTTCCTAATCTTTCTTCATAGATCTACATAGATCTTAGGGTTTCTTGACCATCTCTACTTGAATCTTGTTTAAAAATATGAAATGTATGAACTTGAATATAGATCTAGGTTAGATCTAGTAAAGATCATCATCTTACCTTTAGATCTAGGGTTTTGTTTATGAAAATATGCATTTTGATGAGTTTTCTTGAAAAATAAATGTATATATGTTAGATCTATAGCTCCATGTTTGTTTGGATGATGTGAAATACTTAGATCTAGGTTATAAGACCCTAGATTATCATGAATATTATGTTAAGGTAGGTTTGCTTGCTAAAAGATAAACTTTAGTTGATTTATGATTTGAGATTGAATTAACTAGAAATTTTGAGATTTAAAAATAATTCATTTTGGGTAAATTGTTTGGTTAACGTTTGAATCAAGACTTGAAATTTTATATGGCATATCTATGTGTTTAGGTCAGCCCATAATTAATTTTTGAGGTCTAAAAATGGTTTGAATGATTTTATGGAAAATAAGCAATATTTGAGACGTCGTAAAACTTTCAAGATAAATAGATAATTGTTCCCAATTATTTGACCTAGATTTAGGTCTAACCCATTCAATTATTTAAACCTCCACATTATCACTCAAATAAATAACCATGTTGCGAATCCGATCATGTCTAACGTGTCGCTTCGAGTCGCTCGCTTTATGTAATTATTTACTTATTTATTCATTTTTGGTTTGTCGGTGTTCCACTACCACGTTTGAACGTTAAGGTGATCTCCGGGTTTGATTTCGCGCCGCTATCTTAGTTTCTCACTCGTTTGTTTCACCATCAGGTGAGTGATCATAGCCCCTCTTTTATTTTAATATTTTGGGGTGCAACATGTACCAATATTTAAATCTCTAATCGCTTTAATACAAAATTCAAACATGCGATTCTATGTGCTCTATGTGTGATTCTCTGATTATGTGATACTTGTGATTTGTTTGTTGTATTCTCTAATCGCTAGTCGCTAGTCTCTAATCGCATGTGTACCATTAACCATCGAGCTGTGGCAACAATGATAGATCTATTGGCTGACAACCCATCTGGCCTGCCTCGCGTGTGGCGCCGGGTGATTGCTCCCTTACTTGTCTAGGTTTGGTGCACATCACTCATACATGTTGATCATGATTTAGATATTTACACTTGACGCATGAATCGCTTTTATTCAAATCATATAATTATTCAAACCTGTGATTACTCACCAACTCTTGTAGTTGACCATATTTTCTACATGTTGCAGGTGTTTGTTGTTTGATGTTATTATCGACGCCATAGGAATATGCATGGGACTTAGTGGACCTTTTAAATAAAACTAGAACTTTTATGAGATATATGAACTCAATGTTTTGTGGCATATTATGTTTGACTTTGATGGTTGTTTTATGAAAAATTTGGCATGATTAAATATAACAACTTTAATAGTGTTGTGAGCATCTGGACAATCTTAGCGCCCCGACGTAAATTCCGTCGTCGGATGGGGTGTTACAACCTGCTCCCCAAACGAGTTTAAGCACGCCTTGTTACACACAGGGCACTTCTCATCAACGGGAAACAGAGGGATCATAAGGTGGTACTTGAGGACAACCCGATACTCAACCGGCTACATGTGTTGCCCCAACCCGTCAATGGGGGGAGCGAGGAGGAAATCCTGGGCATGCGGCTGACGGAGACACTCCCATATGGCTTTTTGCCTAACTGTCATCTCAAAGGTGGCTTTCATTTCTTGCACAGTTTTACTAAAGAGGGATCTCACCAAAACATGTTGGGCTTTTGGTGGGGCGGTGTCCTTGTTAGTGAAATCGCTCATAACAAAGCCCAGAATTATATTATGGAGACCAGCCAGAGCACACGCATAGTCCGAGTCCATACCACAAACACCACATTCCCGTAAGATGTGGTCATGCAACCCCCAGGATTGGGCTCTCGATGCAACAAAGGCATACGAAGAGCCCTTGACAGCCGAAAGAACCCCGAGCCCCCATGCCGGAAAGGCAAGAAGGCAAGCCGCCATTGGAGGATATTAAGTCGTAGAAGGGGGGCCAACGGGTCCCCCTTTTGGACTCCCCTAGTGGCCCAAATATGATCAACCCCTAAGTACAAGCGAGTCGGCTGCTCGTATAACAAATCAACCCATGGTGAAATAGACGGACACCTCAGCCAAACCTCATGGAGAAGGGACGATCTGTCGACCAGGTTAAACAAATTAGAAAAATCATTTGTAAACATAGCGAGGTACGCATCCCAATGATGGTCCCCCAATAGACGGTTAACACTGTGCACAATGGCTCCCCCCCCAGGCACTCCAACCCCAAACTGGAAGTCGGTAAGCTACTTGGACATTTCCTTGACAACCCCCTACATGGCGATCTTGGAAACCAACCGCCGCCAAATGGTGCCAATAGCAATAGGGTGAATCACGTTATCCGGCTTTAGGAGTGGCGCAAGGGGAGCCAAAGCAACAAATTCAGCCAAAATTAGTGGGCATCCCCCCCCCCTAACCAAAGATTTACCACCGACGTAATAGCTCCCAGGAGGTCATTTGCAATAGTAGACCATTCCCCAGAGAGGCTATCCAGTAAGTTCTGGGCCCTCAGCCCGTCCCTGCCACACGACGTCCCTTTGGGAAAAGATTTAATACATTCAAGAACCCATTCGGAGATGGCGAAAAGCGGAGGCTCGGAAAGGGGGACAGTTGACAAAGTCAGGGTGACAGGCGTGGGTGCTTGGCTTCCAAGGACCGCATGGTTTCAGAGTTGTACAGCGCAACCCCGGATGAAGATACCACATTCACGGCCACCG
>JBCNJP010000017.1:96278471-96371321 GCA_039602395.1 Deinandra increscens subsp. villosa | reverse complement strand
ATTGAATTATCAATTAATATTTTATAATGAATTATGTCATTTATAATTTTCAAATTTTTTAATCTTTTTTTTATATTTAGCTAATATTATGAACTTAAATTCAACCCGTGTAGTACACGGGTTACTTACCTAGTAATTAATATAAATAGTGAAAAGCATTACAAGTTTCACTCGAGTCACAAAAATTATTTATGAGAAATTATTTATGATTGGAGCTCGAGATCTTCTATATAAATATCTGAATAAAAACTTCAAACAAATTTAAGCTTAGCTCAACACGTTTACCTCAAATTTAAAATAATATCTAATTAACTAGTAGGACTTGTCCTAGTAGTTATTGACGATGAGGGGAGACTTGGGACTGAGAGGTTATAAGTTCGATCTCTGAGCTCCCAGGGTTTACCACCCAGTCGCTTGTGAAGATGAATTTTTTCTGAAATGAGCTCAACTGGTATAAATATTGCCCGGGTTTTTCGGAAGATTCGTTGGCCGTTAAAAAAAAGTAATATCTAATTAATGTGTATTGTTTTTGTCATTTTTTTATCTAAGTTTAAAACCCAAATCGAGTTTAGTTTTTAAAATGTTGATGTGTATTGTTATGTCATTTTTTTAAAGGCTGGTTTGGTATAAAACGGAACCGCCAGATTAAACCAGCCAAATTAAACCAGAAAGTAGAAGAGAGTTTTTAATCCACTCATCCCAGGCATATATAATTAATTTCATGTTTTCTATTGACAAACCATAAATGAGAAAAATGGACAATTGTATCAAAAATTTATGCGCTTCTAACATCATCCTGATAAAAATGATATTGTTCTTGAACCGTCAAAGGACCCGTCAAGTTGTAAAACAAACCGTCTCAATCAAAGACTTGATCTTGATGAAATATCTGACTCATGAAGCAATTCCATCATCAACTTAGTCCACACGGATAAACGAAAGAAGTGTCTAACCATCATGTTACAAGACGCCAAGTTTTACTAGCAATAGAGCAATTTCCAAAAAGAGCAATTTCCAAAAAGATGTTCAGTGGTCTCAATAATTGTTGCCATTTAAAACTGTTTCTTATGCAACGACCTAATATTATTATTATTATTATTATTTTGAATGGCACCTAATATATATTATTATGTTAGTATTATGCTTAATTAACAGTTGTTTAATATCATAAGAACAAAAAGGTTAGAAGAAGGATATTTTATTTTATTGTTAGTTCGTCTTTTGGTTGATCGTAATAGTCACTCTACAATTTTCATTCATACTCTTTTCTTTTAGTTCGTCTTTTGATTGATCATAATAGTCACTCTACAATTATCATCCATACTCTTTTCTTTTACTTCCGCGTTATGTTATAACCTCAACTTTTTTTTCATCAACTTAATATTTATTCTATATCACACTTTACTTCTTTTTAATAATATAAAATTTAATAAAATAAGAGAGAATACAATGAAGGAAAAGCGATTATTGTGTTGCAGCATCACCTCGCAGCCACATCATGAAGACAGCAAGGTGTGAGTACCCATTACAAATGCCCGCATATAGGATTCTAGAGGTTGGTTAAGGACAATTATAAAAAAAATCTTGATAAGCACAATTATTAACGTTCTTGTTTACCAACTTTATGAAATTAAGAAAATGCATAAATTTATATACGTAACTTTTTAATGCAGAAACATATAAAAAAATATGCGAGCAACTTTTTATGAAATTGATAAACGAGAGGCGTTAATAATCATGGTTATCAAGATCTTTTTTTTTTTTTTAACAGCAAAAAGGGAAACCAATAAATAAAACAAGCCGGTTAGAAAGATCTAACCGAACAAGCAAAGTTAAACATACAAAAGCGGATTGTCAAGCCAATTGCTCGACGACATAACAAAATTCTTATTTCTAGAAGATAAAAACAGAAAAGAACTTCTAAGAATGTTCTCGAAAATGTCAGACTTGTAGAGATCATTCCCGTTATAAATGATGTCGTTACGAAGCTTCCAGATATTCCACCAAGCACAGCAAAAAATCCCGTCCAAAAGTTTTTTCCTTTTTTGCGAATACATCGAATAATCAAGACGAGTAAGAACCTCCAGCGGACTTCCACTTGTGTCAAGATCCAGAGACAACCACGTTTTGAGTTTGAACCAAATGTTTTTAATCAAAGAGCAGGTGCTAAAAAGATGAACTCCCGATTCAATAGGCTCGTTACAAAAAACGCAACCCAATTTCGCTAACGGAATACCTTTTTCAATCAATTTGCATCTAGTCGCAAGTCTGTCCCGCAGTAATCTCCAAATAAAAATGTTGATTTTCTTTGGAATATTTTTATTCCAACGAGTCTTCAGAGGAGCCCAAGGAAGCGAAACCTTCTCTATTACTTTCCGGACCTGCTTCACCTCGAAACAGTTGTTACCATCCAAATTCCAAGCCCATCCGTCATTTGCATTGGTAGTCGAAGTTGAAGCGAGAAGATTTTTAATAGCCGAAAATTGTAAATCTTCCACACCTCCTCTAATCTCGCGCCTCCAACTCCAAATTCTAATGTTACCCACTAGCTGATCCGCCACTTTGCACTCTTTATTGGTTATGAAGATCTTTTATTTCTTATTAAAAATAATTAATAAAATATAGTAACAATATGTCTCTTATAGTCTAATTACATATATAAAATGGGATTGGAAAGGCATAGTAGGCTTTTGCCTTTTTATAGTTTGGCCACGTTAGTTTATTATTTTGACAATTTCTATCCAAAAGCTTTTACACTTTTTATTTAGTTACTTTTAAGTTTTCATAGATTGGTCATGTAAGTTTGGCACTATACATTTTCTATTCTTAAACTTTTATACTTTTTTCTAGACCTGGCAATCTTTACCCATCAAATAAAATTTGGGCGATTTTGGACTTTAAAATAAAACTTTTGAGCTGTTTTGGGTGATGCAATATCTGTGTTTGGGCTAGGGTGGACTATAAGAAAATAAAAAATTTACCACCACGGGTCAGAATGGGCCATTTAAAAACAAGACCAGGTTAAAATGGACATGAAAGAAACACAGAGATGCCAAACTGCCCATTTACCTCCCAGCTCCCCTCGTCACCCACGTGATCTCTGTCTTCATTTCTTTGTTTAGCTAGGATTTTGATGTGTCCATGGCCACGTGTAACAATCTTTTCGTGAACTATTTTTTTTTTTTTTGGTACAGCTCTTTTCGTATGTTTTTGGTAAGGTTATTGTGAGAAGTTTAGTTTGGATAAGAACGATAAGAAGTAATCATAGCCATTAGATCTTCAATTAAATGAAGATCTATGGCTTAAAATTTTCCTGGGTAATTAGAAAGAAAAACTAAATAAAATAAAAGATGAAAGGATATTTTTGACTTTTTATCAAATTCTCCCCAGTTTTTAAACCTTTATAACTTTTAGATACGACATTATTTTCTAAAAAAATAATACACCATAAAAACGAGCGTTTTTTATCTTTAAAACGCGTATAGTGTTGTTATATAAAAAATTAATTTTTTTAACTCTTTTAATTGTATCAAAATGTTTAGATCATTGTGTCATTGAGTCGTTGTGTCATTGTGTCAAAATGTTTAGATCATTGTGTCATTGTGTCGTTGTGTCATTATGTCAAAATGTTCAGATCATTGTGTCATATGGTGTTAAAAACCGAAAGAGTAATTTTTTTTAATTTTATATATAGCAGCACAATATATATATTCTTGACACGAAGACTCAATGACACAATGATCTGAACATTTTGACACAATGACACAATGATCTGTCAGAATGTTCAGATCATTGTTTCATATGATGCCAAAAACCGAAAGGGTAATTAATTTTATATATAGCAACACTATACTTTTGACACGACGACACAATGACACAATGATCTAAACATTTTGACACAATGACACAATGATGTGTCAAAATGTTCAAATCATTGTTTCATATTGTGCCAAAAACCGAAAGAGTATTTAATTTTATGTATAGCAACACTATATACTTTTGACACGACGACACAATGACACAATAATCTGAACATTTTGACACAATGACACAATGACCAGTGTCAAAAATCGAAAAATAATTTTTTTTTTCATTTTTTATATAGCAACACTATATACGTTTTAAAGATAAAAAAATGCTCGTTTTTATGGTGTATTTTTTTTAAAAAAATAATGTCGTATGTGAAAGTTATGAATGTTTAAAGAAAATGGGGGAAGTAGATAAAAAGTTAACATAAGTGGCTAAGACTAAAATACACCTTCTTCCTTTTTTATTAGATCAAGATCCAATGACTGAAATTTCTTCTTATACTTCTTACCCAAAACAAACTTCTCATTTGAACCTCTCCGTCAAATTTAATTAACTATTTTATAACTTTTTGTCTTTTTGCTCTGGTAAGCAATATTTCAATTTTAAATTGTCGAATCTAATAAATGAAAACAAATAATTAAAAGAATAATTTATTAGTATTATTATAAAATTGTGATATTTATCAAATAAGCAAAATAAAATCTTTTATTGTTTAACTCTTTTTAGATCTCAATGATTAGCGAGGCTTGTAAATGAACCGAATAAACACGAACATTAGCGTGTTCGTGTTCATTCATTTAACTTTAAACGAACACGAACATAAACATTAGTCAAACAAAATTTTTCTTGTTTGTGTTCCTTCATTAAGAAAATAGGCATGTTTGTATTCATTCGTTAAGAATTAAACAAACGGTTCACAAACGTAAACGACATAATTTTAAACGAATATAAACCAACACAAATTTAACCGAGTATAAACAAATTTAATATGGCCCGTTTTGATCCAAACCCGTTCTGACCCGTGCCCGTCTTAACCCGTGCCCGTTCTGACCCGCCCGAAATGACCCTCTTTTTAAATTGGCCCATCTTGACCCATGCCCATTTTGACCCATACCCATTTTGACCCATCACCCAGTCCGACCCGGACCCGCCCGTTTTGCCAGGTCTACTTTTTTCATTTTCATTTTTGAGTTGTGTTTTAGTAATGTATCCGTTTTTTGTAGTTGCGTTATCACGGCCACAAGGCACGTGTTATTAAAATCTTGTTTATTATATCTAAAAGAAAAATAATAAAGTTAATATATATATATTAAAACATAATTTTGTTAATTAGGGCTTTTAACTCCGATCGTTATCCAGATCTGCTTAAAGGATCACAGTTATGAATTTCATCTTCAAGAAGAACCCGCTGGAAGAGCCACGTGGAGACATTTAATTAATTAATTAATTATGTTTATGTTTAATTTTAGGTTTAATTATGTTTAATATACATATTGTTTATATTAATTTTGGGTTTTATTATCAGTTTGAACAATTCCCCCCTTTTAATTAAAAATTTTCACCAAAAAATTTGAATTTCCCACCATTAGTTCAAACTACACCCAAAATTTCGAACTAAATTTACTTATTATCGATTCATCAGATACTTTTCCCTCTCACTTTATCAGAAAATTTCCAATTAAAAACCTCCAGCGAATAACTAGGTCTTCTTTCTCATCCATATCATTCACATCTTCCATAGAGCTTCAACAACGAATAGCTTCAATAGACAACGCTAGCGATTCTTCAGAAGTGGGATGTGATTTGGGAGACCAATCAGTCCAGAAAACGGTAATTGTCAAGTTATTCCGTTTCATTAATTACAATTTGTTTTCATAAAATTGTTTCTTTTGTTTATTATTGATACACGTTTAACTTGGGATCCCTGTATTTGTGTACAGTTACAGTTACAGATCGATAAAATTTCGTTTCATACAGAATTGATTAGGAAGGGGTATATATTGCAGATATCCTCTCCATTCATTTCAACCCATTCATTTTATGCTAAATTAGTTATTTACCTTCTTAAATGACTGGGGGAGCATGCTAAATTAGTTATTTTTATGCTAGGAATGTTGAGGTCAAGCATATGCACATGTTTGTAGATTCATGTTACTCGCAATGTTTTCAGAACCGGACCGGACAGTGAACCGGTCGGACTACCGGTTCACCGGTCGGACCGGTTGGACCGGATTTACGAACCGGATGACGTCATAAATACCATAAAATATATAAAAAGAATTCAAATATTGTATAGAATTCTAAATACCATCATTAATAACATATAACCCACATTCAAACCAACATAATCCAAGTTTAGTAGTCACCAATCTATCCCAAAAACTAACGAAGCTCCAAAATAACCCAAAATAACCTATCCCAAAAACTATCCAAAAGCTAACAATCTCCAAAATAACCCAACTTAACCACTAATATTTACTAGTAATTAAACTATCCCAAAAACTAACGAGCTTCAAATTTAAGCAATGTATCAACAAAATAACCCAACTTAAGCATCATTCATTAACTTGTAAATCTTCAAGATCATCATCTTCACCATCATCAAAGGTAGGCATATCATCATCATTTTCTTCAACATCATCTTGGCCTACAATTAAAACAAAAATAATAAAAAATTTAATGTACACATCACTTAATCATTATATTTAATAGAAAACTCACCTTCAAATGCTTGTGTTTGTAAAATAGATGGGTCGGGGTTAATAGGTGGCTCTTCATCAACCATGTTTTCTAATTCATCAAAATTAAGTTCTCCTTCCTCCTCTTCTTCAACAACCCAAAAGTCGGTTCTATCAATACTTTGGTAATCAACCGGATCATATGTTTTATTATTATCCTTGAGCCTAACGAAATCAAACGGTAATGTTTATGTATAATATTAATCAAAAACTTAAAATAACAAAGATGTAGATTATATCATACCTATTTTGTAGACGCAAGTTGTAGTGAACATATACGAGATCACAAAGTCTTTGATGCTCCAATCGGTTCCTTCGTTTGGTGTGGATTCTTTCAAATACACTCCAATTACGTTCACATCCGGAAGAAGATGCGGTTTGACTTAGAATTCTTATAGCAAAAGATTGCAACTCCGGGCAATCTCCATCAAACAATTTCCACCACTCATCTAACGAAAAAAAAGTTTAGCATACCACAATTCATTCATAAAATTAAATTTATCAATAAAAATAAAAATAAATTAATCTTACCGGGACGAGTACGCTTACAAGAAGCCACGGCTACCGGTCTTCCAAAACAACCCACTCGATCACGGAACTTCATTAACTGTGTTGTGACTATTAAAGAATTTTGAGTTGACTTATGCTCAATCATGTCAAGAACTGATCCAAACACCTCTCTTTTCTCTGCTTCATTATCTTCATCATATTGAAATACTGGATTTAACCAATAAGCAGCACCATGGAGATTTTTCTTCAACATCTTATCCCAACGAGCATCAATAATATCAGTATATTGCTTATAAAGACTTGCTTTATTCTTGAACAACTCTACGATGGCTTTTCTTGCTCTACTCAAGCCTTCATACACATAACCTAAACAAGGTTTTTCATCAGAATCACACATACGCAAAAGTCTCAAAACTGGACCCATCATTTTCACCGTTATGAGACAATTTTGCCAAAACGTGTCATTTAAGATAGTAAGCTTGACATCTTTAGCTGTTGGCATTTTCTTCAGCATCTCCTTGAAATCATTTGATGTAACCATGGCTTGGAAATCTGATTTATGATCATACAAACTCTTCAGTGCAATAAATGAAGTACCAAAACGAGTTGCACCAGGCCGAATAATTTCTGTCCAACCCGGTCTCTTCCTCAACCAATTCAAAGGCCATTTATGATTATACACGGAAACAGTGACCCGCGAAGCAAGAGTAACCAAATCAGAAACAAAAGGAAGCTCAGAAAAATCCTTCATAATCAAATTGATGCAATGAGCTGCACAAGGCGACCAACAAATCAAAGGATATCTTTCACACAACAATCTTCCTGCAGCCTTGTAATTAGCAGCATTATCAGTGACCAAGTGAACAATATTCTGAGAGCCAACTATTTCTATAATTTCTCCAAATAGGTTGCATAAGCTCTCTGCATTACTTTCGATATCAGATGCATCCACAGATTTAATAAAAGAAATCCCTTTTGGACAATAGACCAAGAAATTAATAAGTGGTCTTTGTCTTACATCCCGCCATCCATCACTCATAATAGTGCAACCCGTTTCAGACCAATTTTTCCTATAAGAATCAACAATGAGTTTCACTGAAGTTTTAGCATCATTCAACAAATTCACACGTACAGCATGATAAGAAGGTCCAACATATCCATGACCCATAGATGCTGCTTTGCTCATTGCAATTGAGAAATGAGGAGAATTGACAGCATTCATTGGTATACAAGCATCATATAACCACATAGCAACAGCTAAATCTGTATCATGCAATCTTTCTTTACTTTGAAGTGCTGATTTTATCGAAGGCTGCCTAAGATCATGTGTACCTCTTGGAAAATATGATGGTATGTTGCTAGATGTAGAAGGAGATTTCCTTTTTCCATGAGATCTTGATGGGATAGTTGTTTCTCGCACTTGATCTTCATCTAATATGTTATCTTTTCCTTTTGACAAACTTTCTTCAAAACTATTCTTCATAAGAAACCTAACATCCGCGGGAACCTTTTTACATGCTGCAACATTACCTTTTATCCAACCAAGGTGTTGCTTCATTCTATTGATCCCCCCTCCATGAAAAGTTTTATCGCAAAACGTACAAGTCAACGACTTTTTTCCCACTTCATCTACACCTTCACTCACATATCTCCATGCTATATCCTTCTTTAAACGTGGGTTTGATTGTGAAGGATGTGATTGATGATCTTGTAATTGAGGTTCTTCATCCGATGTTGTGTCCATCTTGAACCTGTACATATTATATAAAGATTGTTGTTATTCAGAAATTTAGAAACATAATATTAGAAAAAAAATTGCAATAAGATGATCTCAGATTGTAAGTAACATAACCATAAAGAGTTGATCATTTTAGATATACTTAGATACACATAAGAAGACATCTCATATGCATCTAATATATATCAGAGAAAAAACCAACCACAAATTCAAGTACCAAGTATGAAGTCAATGTGCTTCAAAGTTTAAACCCACTTATACCAAATTAGACTAAAATTAGACAAACCAAATCATAACAAATTTAAAACCCACTGTGATATGAACTTCAAAACAAAAATATTTCACTTTGGTGCATAAAAAGCTTCAATACAAAATTCCATCTTGGTAAAGGATCACCAAAGGCTTCTAGTATTCTACACAAAAAGCTTGAATACAAAATTTCCATCTTCCTACTATCCACTATTCCACTGTGATATGAACTTAAGAATCCAGAAACCAAATTCAAGTACCAAATATGAAATCATTGTGCTTCAAAGTTCAAACCCACTTATACCAAATACAAGTTCCAAATACTTGTAGCAAATATGAACATTTAAGGTAGCTAAGTACCAAATACTAACCTGTTCGATTCTGTGACCTACGAATGCCGAATGGAATCACTGTGCTTCAATTTTACATGCGAAGGAGTGAAGGACCAGGAGAAATCGATTGTGGCCTGCTGCGATTTTGGAGTTTTGGCGGAACAGAGGTAACCACCGTAAAGGGAACGAGCGAAGTGTGTTGTCTGGTGTTGGGGGATTAGGGTTTTTACCCTTGGTAAATATCGAATAAGAGAAAATGTGAAACTCTCGCTGGATTAGATGACAAACATAATTTTAAAAATTGCCTTTTCAAATTCACGATCCAACCGGCCGAACCGGGTCAGCGGTCCAACCGAAAACCGCAAAACCGTCCGGTTTTTTTGAGAACGGCCCAAATACAATGAACCGGACCGTTATACTCACGGAATCACGGTCCGACCGGCCGGTCCGGTCCGGTCGCGAAAACATTGGTTACTGGTGAACCTCCTTTCTTCTTTATGTACACTGCTAGAAATGGTGAACTGTTTGTTTAATTATATCCACTAAAGACATGATGTGTTCTGCTCTTCCCATTGGATGTATTTAATTTGTGTATAACATATCAAATAATTAGTCAATAGGGTCTTTATGTGATGTATTAATAACTAAGAACTAATTTACGTTACTCTGGTCATTACTAGCTAGGAAATGATCCTAGAGGACATATATAGGAGTGTTTCCAACATTTTTTGTAGGTTCATGTTAGAGGGGTACAAAATAAAGAAATTATAGTTTAAATCCCCTGTAGAAGAATAGAAGAATGTTGATGTCATGCATCTGCTACTTTGCTAGAAATGGTGAACTGTTTGTTTATATCCACTGAAGACATGATGTGTTCCACTCTTCCCTTTAGATGTCTTTAATTTGTGTATAACATATCAAATAATTAATCAATAGGGTCTTTATGTGATATATTAATAATTAAGAACTAACTAAGAGATAATGAATCAATAGGGTCTGCATGCTTTCCTATTTATGTACTTTGTTAAAAAGCATCTAACTACATTCTGTTAATTGTACAAAATTCAAGGATCGATCCAACAACACTGATGGTCAATTGGAAAAACTTGAGTTCGAACTTAAAGAGGAGAGACTTCTTAGGGATGAAAAAAATGAACAAATTAAGGCCCTCTTCTTGAAGATTCAAGAATCGGAGAAAAAACTTGATCTACTTATAGCTCATCTATCTGCAATTGGACCACCGTTACCACACATACCTTAATGCTCCGGCATCTACAGAGGTGAATTCTTTACATCACAACTTAATCATACTATTTTCAAGTACCTTATAATCACATACACTCTTGTTCATGAAGAACACAATCCGGATGAACTCTTGTTCCTGAAGAACACAAATAGATGCAAGTTCCTGGTACATAAGAATATATACTTCATGTAAGAACAAAGTTATGAGTTAAATGGGGCCCTGCTATGATTCATTGAAAATGTATGTTAATATGAAAAAATAAAGTATATACATAATCTGTATGAATAAAACTGGAACTTATGTTAGATTAAAAAAACAGAATAAATACTTTCATGATAGGTCTGCGTCATTATTCTGCTCTAACTTTTTACCAATTCAAAAACATTGTTCTAGGAAAATTCTAAGGAGATTTTTGTTGGATCTAGACACAGCACTAATCATGCTGACATACACACAACGGTTAGTATTTGTCAAACTCATTATAGGTTTGATTGCTCATTTACATAAAGTAATTAATTGAACTGTAGGGCGTGAAATCGGTGGTCGATCAACCTCGTCTGAAGCGGTTGAAAAGAAAAAGGTAAATATTTTCCAGTCAAGTTTCATTCCGTTCTATAGTATCACAGTAATTTGTTTGGTAATGTCATGTAGTCCCATTTTAAATGTTATTTGGTACCTCAAACACTTGGGCCAGCTAGGGATTGTTGGAACAAATGGTGAGATTTGTAGCAAACAAAGTTCAACTGACTTTGAAGTTGATCTGAAACTTAATGTGATCTTCATCCGGATGTTTTAAGTTCATCTGGATATCTAATGTTCATTTGGAAATCAATTGAACTGTAGGACCTGATGACCCATACTACTTGCAATAAAATGACACTCCTCAGTCCATATCTATCATGGTGGTAAGTATTTCAAAATTGCTATATATATTATGATCAATTTTCATAACCTAATTATCAATTATATGTTTTGGTATAGGAAGGAATACAATAAAAAATGGTCCTAATAAAGCTCAAATCTGGACAGTTGAAGATGAAGACCACGTACGCGGTAGTGTTGTTGACTTGTAATTGAATTAGATTTAGAATAATGCTTGTATGCAGTGTAATTTTCTTTAATTTTTTATTTGTATTTCATTTGTATTGACTTGTAATTGAATTTTATTTGATTTATAATTAATATTTTGTAATAGCTTTTAAATTAGCCACGCGTATAGCAAGGACCCATCTGAATTCAACAACCTTTTAGTTACTTTTTCTTCTTCCCAAATATATGTGGCTAAAACACAAATATACGTGACCATATAATACCAAAGGCCACGTTTTTTATATTTTAATATGGCCGTTGCCACCCTTTGGCCACCCGTATTGAGACAAAATGTATGATTTCAACTACCCTTTGGCCACTTTCTTTTTCCAAATATATGTGGCTAAAACACAAATATACGTGACCATATAATACCAAAGGTCACGCTTTTTATATCTTAACGTGGCCGTTGCCACCATTTGGCCACGCGTATTGAGACAAAATGTATGATTTCAACTACCCTTTGGCCACTTTCTTTTTCCAAATATATGTAGCTAAAACACAAATATACGTGACCATATAATACCAAAGGTCACGCTTTTTATATCTTAACGTGGCCGTTGCCACCATTTGGCCACGCGTATTGGGACAAAATATCTGATTTCAACTACCCTTTAGCCACTTTTTTTTTTCCAAATATATGTGGCTAAAACACAAATATACGTGACCATATAATACCAAAGGCCACGCTTTTTATATTTTAATGTGGCCGTTGCCACCCTTTGGCCACGCGTATTGGGACAAAATTTATGATTTCAGCAACCCATTTGGCCACGTTATTTCATATCATATGTGGCTAAAACACAAATATACGTGACCATATAATACCAAAAGCCACACTATTCATATTTTAACGTGGCGGTTGCCACCTTTTGGCCACGCGTATTGGGACAAAAATTATAATTTCAGCAACCCATTTGGCCACGTTTTTTTATAACATATGTGGCTTAAACACAAATATACGTGACCATATAATACCAAAGGCCACGCTTTTGATATTTTAACGTGGCCGTTACCACCCTTTGGCCACTCGTACTGTGACAAAATGTATGATTTCAGCAACCTTTGGCCACGTATTTTTATAATGTATGTGGCTAAATAACAAATATACGTGACCATAAAATACCAAAGGCCACGTTAAAAAAACACATGTGGCCGTTGAGACCCTTTCGCCACGCTATTCTGAAGAATTGTTTGATTACAACAACAAATATTGGTACCCTTTAGCCACGCTTATAGGTGGCTTTAGCCACTGATATTGTAACGTGGCCGTAGGGTACATATGGTGTCGGTTGGAATGGAAAAAAAAACGTGACCAAACACCTTTTGTCACGGTTTTTTTCCGTGACCAAAGGTGAATTTTGACGTAGTGTTCTTAAAAGTTCTCAAAACAAAAAGTTCTCATTGGAACCTAACCGTATATATATATATATATATATATATATATATATATATATATATATATATATATATATAAGAGAGAGAGAGAGAGAGAGAGAGAGAGAGAGGAAGGGTAATATGCAAACCCATATGAGTTGAGAAAACTTTACAAACTCATTCTAGACCCTTGATCATGTCCATCTAATGGTTATCCTTTTTTCTCTATTTTTCATTTAAATATATAAAGTGTTTTATTTTCTTTTTTAAAGCAAAAGGGTATTATTGTCAAAGAGTATTCCAAAAAATTTGTACCTCCTGCCACCCCACCTGCATGTCACCATCTTCCCTTGTCAAATCCATCTTAGAAGCTATACCATTTCCCTATCATCTTCTCCATCTTTCCCATTTTCCATTGATTCAAAATCTAATCTACTTTCTTCCCCCTTGCTTCCCACGCTTTCTTCATTTCTCATTTCCCTGATTATGATCTAAGTTCTTTTTCGGTGACATTTCATTTTCTTTTTTTCATCATAATGTCAAATGGACTTACACCAAATTTTTATTAGTTGTTTCCTCAAGTCTCTTGTTTATTTTTTGTTTGTAGATGGCGTCTCCTCCCAAGTTCCCAACCATTTTTCAGCAAGGTCAGACGCGTTCTCTCGTCCAAACTACGAACCTGTAAGTGATTTTATCCTCGTCGCTTAATTTTTCTTTTTAGGGGTTGTATTCTTGAAATCGACCATTTAAACTATACATTACTTCCTTTATTTTACATAATCATTCGTCTAATCCCTTATCTTTGGTTGAAACACTATATTTAACCTTGTTTTCTTTTTTTGACGCAACCACAACATGAAAACCAAGACTGTCTATGTTTTACCCATGGTTTCAAAAGGTTAATATGTTTCTATATAATTACATAAGTAACCCAGAATTATTTACTAATGTAACCCTTAGATTTCTTGTTGATAACCATTTTTTTTGTTCATGCAGACAAATAGACAATTCTACTCACACACCTTCTTCTGTCAATGCTCTTCTTGATGTAGAATCAATCATCTCCAAAGGTAAGAATGTCTATAAAATTACATACGTAACCATCTATTTTTACATATATAACCAATTGGTGCTGTAACACAAATAATATACTCTTTCACAACCCATTCCCTTAGGGTAATAGTGTGTATAATTACACACGCAACCAACTAATGTTTTTACATATGTAACCCATTGGCTTTTAACACAAGTATTACCTTGTTTATGTTTTTTTTTTCTTTTTGTTACTGTAGATAAAGCCATTTAAGAAGCACCTACTACCAAACCTTTTTGATTGTGAGTTTAGAACTAATGTGATGAAGAAAAAATTACAATTGAAGATTCTGCGGAAAAAATATGTTGCTGGAATCCTACAGTCCGAAGTTAACATGTTTAAGTCGAAAATCAGCTCCTCATTACAATGTGTGACTGGATTGTTTGTTAGAAAGTTTCGTTAGGGGAGACAAAAAAATCTTTATTTTGGTGTCTTTTTTTTTGTCGATGTTATATCCAGAATTTTATGTCCTTCTCAAAACTTAAGACCTATGTTATATGTTTCATATGTATCCTAAGACTACCATGTATCCTACTTTTTTTGTAATTATGTTTATGAATGATAACTTTCGCAGACACATATTTTTTCTCCCATAAATGCAAATAATACATGTGTGTCTAAACATCTGACACACATGTTACATAAAGTGTCAATACCTCCTTGTTACACATGTTACAAACTTATATAATAGAAAAATCTTGATGCTAAATTAATACACAGGTTACAAGATAGTCAAGTCACATGTTACTCAAGTTACGCACTAAATATGATACAATCTTACACATGTTACTTATGTAACTATTTACATATGTAACAATAATTTTTCTTTCTTAAATTCTTTATTGAAAAAATCTATTACATCTGTAACAAAAAAATCTTTTACACATGTTTCCAACACTACCGATTGTTTACACGTGTAAAATTCTACACATCTTTAACACATTTTACTTAAAGTGTCAATATATCATTTTTTACACACGTTACAATTTTTAATATTTATTTATGTTCTTTCCAAAACATATCTATTGTTTAACCAGAACTATGGTACAACCTTACACACGTTACATATGTATCCATTAACACATGTAACAAAAAATTATAGTTGGTAAATTCTTTAGTGAAAAATATGTTACATCTGTAACAAAAAAATTCTTATACACATGTTAAAATATTTAAAATATATTTTTTTTCTTAAAACATCTGACATGTTACATGTTACTCATGTTATACGTAACCCATTGTTACGCATTCACTATCATACGAGCTTAAACACGTTACATATGTAAAAATTATAATTTTAACGTGTGTATTTTGCTTCTTAATTTTTATGGGAAAAATCCGATAAACAGTAACAAACTAATAAACTTTTACACATGTTTTCATATAAACACTAACAAACTAATGAACTTTTAATTGGTAAATTTCCAAAACACCTTTCTCAAAGACTCGTATTTTTCTATTAACATGTAAATATTACACATGTTACACCTTATAAAAACTTCAGTTGTCTCGACATTAAATTTTATACATACTTTTTTTACACATGCAATATTGGAAGCGTTTCTCAAATATTAAATTCAACATGTAAATATTACACATGTGACATTTTAACTTCTATATAACTCAATAATTTTTTTGCATATAGCCTTCTTTTATAGCTTCTTTACAATTTACAAGTGAGAAAATAGTATGAAAGTTAATTACCATTTAAATAAAAGTGAAAAAGAAGAGAAAAGAAGAGATATGAGAAATGAGTCGTTTAAAAAAAGAAGAAAAGATAGAGGAGAGAGGAGAGAGGAGAGAGGTGGGATGTGTGAGGTGATAGGTGAGAGGAGAGAGGAGAGATAAAAGATTTGACATAGATAAGTTGAAATGTCATATTTGCCCTTATAGTGATAATGTTACTAGGTGATGTGGAGCAATTCTGACCACACATTGAGTTTCGAAAGTTTTCACAACTGGAGGTGGTTTTCATGATAACCATCCCCTATATATATATATATATAGTCAAAGGTTCATTGTAGACCCCTCAAAAAAGTGTAGACCCGTAGACCCCTATATTGTTCTATAAAACTCACTAAAAATTATAAAACTCATTGCCCTTGATTTGATTTGCTTTTTTTTTATGCGATAAGTTTTATAAAACCAAAAAGAAAACCTAGAAAGTTGTTAAAGACATTGAAATATAATTGTTGTTAAAAAATTTATATTGTTTTATAAAAACTCACTAAAAATTATAAAACTCATTGCTGAGTTTTAAAAACTATTGTGTTTAAAACTCACTACAACTTTAAAAATTGATGTTCTATAAACTCATTGAAAATTATAAAACTCACTATTAAGTTTAAAAACTCCCTGTTGTGTTTAAAACTCATTGTGTTTAAAGCTCACCGCAACTTTAAAAATAGACGTTCTATAAAACTCACTGAAAACTATAATTTCAATTTAAGAAAATAAAAAATAATAAAAAAACTAAGAACATTAGAAATAAACCCTCAATTAAAATATAAAGACAGAAATATGACAAAAAAAAAAACCAAAATCAAGAGCAATGAGTTTTATAATTTTTTGTGAGTTTTATGAAATAATATAATTTTTAGTGAGTTTTATGGAACAATATAATTTTTTTAACAACAATTGTATTTCAATGTTTCCAACAACTTTCTAAGTTTTCTTTTTGGTTTTTAAAAACTTATCGCATAAAAAAGTAAAAAACAAAAAAAAAACAAATCAAAATCAAGAGCAATGAGTTTTATTATTTTTAGTGAGTTTTTATGAAACAATATAATTTTTTTTAACAAAAATTATATTTCAATGTCTTCAACAACTTTCTAGGTTTATTTTTTGTTATTAAAAACGTATCCCATAAAAAAAATAAAAAATAAAAAAGCACACCAAAATCATGAGCAATGAGTTTTATAACTTTTACTGAGTTTTATAGAAAAATAAAGGGGTCTACGGGTCTACACTTTTTTAAGGGGTCTACAATGAACCTGACCCTATATATATATATATATATATATATATATATATATATATATATATATATATATATAGGGAGAGAATCATTTGAGAACAAATTTGATTTGAGAACTAAAAAGAACTAGATTTGAGCCACAAGTTTATTTACATGTATCCCCCTCCTATGAATTGTAGTGGTCCCCCTGAAATTTGTGGTTGAGATTTAGTTCTCAAAAGTTCTCAAAAGTTCTCAAAAGAAAAAGTTCTCATTTATATATAGGGTTAGGTTCAAATGAGAACTTTTTGTTTTAAGAACTTTTGAGAACTAAATCTCAACCACAAATCTCAGGGAGGACCACTACAATTCATGGGAGGGGGATACATGTAAATAAACTTGTGGCTCAAATTAGTTCTTTTTACTTCTCAAACCCAATTGGTTCTCAAATGATCATCTCCCTATATATATATATATATATATATATATATATATATATATATATATTATTTACTTTTTCTAATTAATTTCAGTGGGTCCCACCAGTTAATATGGGTGAGGTTATTATGAAAAGTTTAGTTTGAATAAAAAGGATAAGAAAGAATCATAGCAGTTAGATCTTCAATTAAATGAAGATCTATAGCTCAAAAATTTTCTGGGTAGAATTAGAGAGAAAAACTAAAGAAAACAATAGATAAAAGGGTATTTTTGACTTTTTATCAAATTCTCTCCATTTTTTTTAACCTTCATAACTCTTAGATACGACATTATTTTTTTTAAATTACACCATAGAACATTTTTTATCTTTAAAACGCGTACAGTGTTGTTATATATAAAATTTAAAAAAAAATCACTCTTTCGATCGTATCAAAATGTTCAGGTTATTGTGTCATTGTGTCAAAATGATTAGATCATTGTGTCATATTGTGTCAAAATATTCAGATCATTGTTTCATATGATGTTAAAAACCAAAAGAGTATTTAATTTTATATATAGCAACACTATATATACTTTTGACAAGACGACACAATGACACAATGATCTGAACATTTTGACACGATGACACAATGATGTGTTAAAATATTCAGATCATTGTTTCATATGATGCCAAAAACCAAAAGAGTATTTAATTATATATATATATAGCAACACTATATATACTTTTGACACGGCGACACAATGACACAATGATCTGAACATTTTGACACAATGACCCAATGACCTGAACATTGTGTCAAAATTCGAAAGAGTAAAAAACATTCATTTTTTATATAGCAACACTATATGCGTTTTAGAGATAAAAAAAATGCTCGTTTTTATGGTGCAATTTTTTAAAAAAAAAATAATGTCGTATGTGAAAGTTATAAATGTTTGAAAAAAATTGGGGAAATACATAAAAAGTCAACAAAAGTGGCTAAGACTAAAATACCCCTCATTCTTTTTTTACTAGATCAAGATCCAATGGCTAAAATTCATTCTTATCCTTCTTACACAAAACAAACTTCTCATTTAAACCTCTTTTCAGTTAATATATGTCCTTTATTTATTTCTTTAATAAGATTAGAAAACTAAACATTCACTAGTTCAATTAGTCCAGCAAAACACTAGGACTTGTTCTAGTGGTATAGGCGATGATGGGATGACTCGTAACTATAAGGTCACGAGTTTGAGTCTTTGAGCTAACAGGTTTTTCACCCGGCCGCTTGCGGATGTGGTTTTTCCTGGAACTGGTTGACTGATGGGTTTAGGCGCCGATGACGACCTTTTACCATTGGGCTTCCCGGTTCAAGTTCAGGTCTCGTTTAGTTGGCCGTTCAAAAAAAAGCAAATTACGGATTTAGTCCCTGTGGTTTGCACGAATTTCGGGTTTAGTCCTTAGATTTCATTTATTACGGATATGGTCCCAAACATTTGCCAAACCGTATCGGATATAGTCCCTGGGATGGATGACCGTTAAAATTTTATGTTAAGTCATTGTGAAATGAAATTTATACCCATGACCCATCATTATATTCCCCCCCCCCATCCCGGTGACAGCCTTCCCGGCGGCAGCAACCATCCTCTTCTCCGACGATCTCGTGACACCAAATATGTTCAATCAACCATAACTTGATCAAAACTCATCGAATCACAAAATTAGTCACACCGTTGCGCTCGAAATCGAACAACGATTCCGTCTAGATCCATTGTTAATATGTTTCGGTGAAAATTTAAAGATCCGTAGTCGTGTACTTTGTCGGAAACAAGATCGGAAATTACAAAACTCAACGGAAGTTGATTCTCGAGCACGTTGCCGGAACTAGAGCTCCCCGCTGCTAAACATGGTCGGAAACAAGTCGTGTACTTTGTCGGAATCTAGAGCTCGCCGCTGCTAAGCATTCGTGGCTAAGATCGGAACGGTTCTGATAGGGGCTGAACCACAAGTTTGCGGAGGCGACGTTGATGTGGAGCTCCGGTGGATGAAGAAAATGAAGATGACAGCGGCGAACTTGATGTGGAGCTCCGGTGGCGGTGGCTCCGGCAACCAATCTGACAAGGTTGAAGATGTTGGTGGCGGCTGGCTCAAACCCTTTTAGGGTTGGGGTTAACGGAGGGGGTTATGATTTTAGGTTTTTTTTTTCATTTAAAGTGTGAAGGGTATAAATGTCATTTCATACTCACATAACATAATTTTCTAACGGCGTTAAGGCTCAGGGACTAAATCCGATACGGTTTGACAAACGTTTTGGACCACATCTGTAATAAATGAAACCTAAGGACTAAACCCAAAACTCGTGCAAACCACAGGGACTAAATCCGTAATTTACTCAAAAAAAAAAAATTTAGTCCAGCCGACAGTTCTATGATCATGATAATTTACATAAACAACCCATTATCTGTGAAATGACTAAAATGCTTTTTTATTTAAGAAAAAGGAAAATCTAACTCCGTTAATTAAAAAAATTCAGATGGTTATAAAATGAAAACCTCAAAGTTATATTTGTTAATAATTTCTAAATTTTGTACTCAGGTAGTTAAACTCGTAAAACGTCAAAGACTTAGGGTGGGCGGTGTGAGGGATAGTTTTTTTAGAATGAGTAAAATAAGACAAGTTGATGGACCAATAAGAGAGTGACAAAGGAGAGAGAAAAAAGTATATGTCTTTTTTGTTTTTTTTTGAATGGTATGGGTGGGATAAGTTAGGTGGGATAAATTGGATAGTTGGATGAGAAAAAGTATAGGGTAAAACTCTCGGCAATTCTCGGCATTTAGTTGCCGTTTTGTGAATTTTTTTGCCGAAATCCACACATGCCGAAGGCATGGTGTGGGTACATGTTACTTGCCGATTTTTTTCTTTGCCGAATCTCCACTTGCCGAAAAAATTAACCACCCATACCGCCCACCCTTAGATAGTAATGTACACTATTTTTAAAATAAAGAAATCATGTTGCTCTATTTTTGGTGTTGGTGTTTCATGAAATTATGTTCTATATATTCTATTTTTGTTTCTGGACAATGACCTTATAATTATTCAATCAAGATAACTTTTATACAAATATAATAATAATAATTTATTATTTATAACTATATATGACCACCAAGAGACCATAACCATTTACAAGTTACAACCATTTTCCTCATCTCTCTCCTCTACTCTTTCTCTCTCTAGATACACATGTACTTGCATAGCGATCATAATAAGCTATCAAAGTGATAATAGGGGTTCTGAAACTGAAAATGGGATTTGATGAACAAGTGGGGATGGGATTTTACGTTGGAATTTTGTTGGGAGTTATGTTGATTTAAGACCTAGGTTCTAGGTTTATAAAAACAATAACCACACGAGGATATGGGGTGGCCGTTCACCGGAAATGTGAAAATATGTTTTAATAGAAAACAAATAAAAAAATATTTAAGCATACCAACAAACTTACAACCTAAATATTATATCACACGAGGATACCTATTAGGGGAAAAGATCTATAGAAAACCAACAATTTTTTAAAAAACCAAAAAACCAACATTTTTTTCTCTATAACTTCTTCATATATTAATAATTTTTAAAAAGAATTTCACCAAAAATTCTATATTTTTATTAGCTTTATTTATGGGAAAAGAATTTTAAAAAATAAAAAGTATAGTGATTTTTTTATTATTGCATCATGCAATAGTACTTATAGTATTGCATAATGCATTATAATTAAAACTACTTAAAAAGAAGAAACTTAACTTAAATATGAACGTGATTTATGCGAATAATATAAAAAACAAAGAATTGGCATTCATAAGCCAATTTTATATAATTGTTGCATAGTGCATTATTAATTTCAAGCTAAAATTCAAATTTTATTTTATTTTTAAAAAAAACTCGAAAATGTTTTTAAAGTTTTTTCTTTTTCCAGTATTCTTAAAATCATGAAAGAAACATATAAAAAAAAATTTTAAAAATAATTTTTTTTCTTGGTTTTTTGGTTTTTTGGTTTTTTGCAAAATATTGGTTTTCTATAGAACCCAACCCTACCTATTAGACCTCTGGAAACCCCAAAAGATTAATTTATTGAAACTAAAACCTAAAAACTATGTTACATAACTGCACATATTACCTTACGTTTTGATTAAGAAAAGGTTGCCATATGGCAATCAACCACGTGGACAAATAATAGCTAAGGACTATTTATTCCATCTTCTAAATATATATTGTAAATGTAGGTTTGGATCGAGGGGTATGTACAAGTCATTCATGTTTGGGAACCCTAGCATCATTCTAACTTCCCCCGAAACTTGTCGGAGAGTACTACTTGACGATGATGCGTTTAAGCCTGGGTGGCCGACGACAACACATAAACTCATGGGGGGAAAATCTTTTGTTGCAATATCCTATGAGGATTATAAAAGGCTTCGTAAGTTGACTGCAGCACCAATTAATGGTCAAGAATCCTTTTCTTTATACATGAAGTAGATTGAGACTAAAGTGGTATACGCGTTGGAAAAAATGGTCACAAGAGGGTCAAATTGAGTTCTTGACTCAACTCCGAAAACTAACATATCAAATAATCATATATGTACATTTTTTTAAGTTCGGAGAGTGAAGACGTGATGGAGACTATGGAGAAAGAGTACACGACACTTAATCATGATATAAGAGCAATGGCGATCAACTTTCCCGGTTTTGCGTACCATGCAGCACTTAGGGTTTGTTGTCTTGCCCTTTATTGATATAGTTCCTTTATTGTGTATTAAAGTTGTTAAACATTTATAATAATTATTATTTTATTTTTATAGGCACGAAAGAATCTCGTAACCATTTTGCAAGCAATAGTAAGCGAGCGTAGGAAGAAACGAGAGGTGGCTCAAGGGATGTCCAAAAGAGACATGCTTGATGCTCTACTAGACTCTGAAGACGAGAATGGAAAAAAACTAGACGATGAGGAAATTATTGATATTCTAATCATGTACCTAAACGCGGGCTATGAATCTTCAGGTCACATGATAATGTCGTCAACTATCTTTCTCCAATCACACCCCGAATGTTTTAAAATAGCAAAGGTAGTGAAATCAAGAAAGTTTTTAAATCAACGTCAGATTATGAAATCTTTTATAAGTGATTGATGAAACTCTTCGCTTAATAACGATTTCGCTCATGACATATCGAGAAGCCAAACAAGATGTTAATATAAAAGGTTTCATCATCTCAATTGTTTATATATCTCAATTACATATTTCTCTATAGATAATTTAAAATTTAAATAAATTCATTTTATGGTTTTAGGTATATTATTCCCAAAGGCGAAAGTGCTGCTTTGGTTTAGGAGTATTCACTTAAATCCTGAAATTTATCCCCAGCCAAAAGAGTTTAATCCTTCAAGATGGGATGTAAAGTCTTTTATGAGTGACTTGTATCATTAGCTTTGTAATTTGTACGCACATCTTGTTTTGTGACTTGTACATTTGACTAATATAAACATGTTGACTAGGATCTTGTACCAAAAGCTAGAACTTTTCTTCCATTTGGAGTAGGCAGTCGACTTTGTCCTGGAAATGAACTTGCAAAGCTGGAGATATCCATCTTTCTTCACCATTTTCTTCTAAACTATAAGTAAGTATCCATACAAAACAAGTCAGAATGTCAGATTTTATTTAGAATTTAGATAAAATTATTGATATTTGAAGTTCGTATTTGATGTACGTGCAAAGAGGTTTTCAATCGTTCAACTTATAGATTTTAGACAATATCGGTTAGTTTGGTTTACAGTTTAAACAAAAAACCGATCGTTAAAAATTGTGATGATCAAGACCATATGGACTAAAAACCAAAACTTTTAAGTCTTTTATTTTGTTTAATGTTTTGATGTATTCGTTTATTTTTATATTTTATATTTTTCTATGATAAAGATTAAAGAGTAAACTTTGTTTTTGGTCACTAACATTTGCTCCTATTATCCCTTTAAGTTAAAAGTTTTTAAAAATCTGATTTTGGTGCATCATATTTCATTTTTATATCAATTTTGGTTCAAAATCTAAAATCCAGTTAAATGAACCGTTAGATAACCCACCTGAAGGGTATTTTAGTCATTTACCTTAACTCTTGATCCAAGTATAAAAGATCTTCTTATCTTCTTACTCAAGATTAAATAAAGCCCAAATGATGAAATCAAATAATGTAACCTGATTAGTTTGGTTTTTCAAGGTAGAGTTTAAAACCCGTAATTATTAATGGTATTTTTCAAGATTCCCTTATATATCAATTCACAACGCTTACGAGTATTCATATATCAAACTGTTCTTTCCAAAAGTTTTTTTCTTATTTGTTTGCTTGGGCGGTGGCCACGTTTGCTTATTGCTTTCTATAGAAACAAGTGTATATCCCCTCTGAGGTACGTGTGTGAAGTTTGCCAGCTATGTGGTCCCACTTTAAAAGCTTGGCGGTGCCCACTGTTACCCATAATTATCTTTCTAAACTCTGGTCACATCTATCTTTCTCTTTATTTTTCCGATCGGTCGCATTTCTCTCTCTAAATTTTCCGATCGGAATTCATCAGATCTTTCTCAGATCATTGCTCTCCATCGATCTCTAGAGTCATCTCTCTGTCAATTGTATTTCATGAACACCTCTGACATTGAATTATACAAAGAGGGGTTTTCACAAACCCTAACTTCTAACGGTGGCCTGACCGCAAATCGGAGCCGATATTCATGACTGAGAAAGGGAGAGAGAGAGAGAGAGAGAGATCTATGTTAGTGAGAAAGAGAATGTGGAGAAGAAATATGAATATGAGAGAGATCAGATCACATCGACAGTTGTGGTCGCTTAAATGTTTTGGTGAAATTGGCGTGTCGTCGCCACTTCTGTGGCTGCTGGGTGGTCGCCGATTGTGAATGGCTGTGATGGTGGAGTTGCTGGCGAGTCGTAACTTTTGTGTTAAACGCAGCCGCAATCCGATCTGAGCCATTTTGCTTCATTTGGGATGGTTACTTTGTATCGGATCTTCTTCCGATGATCGTGGTCGTTGCCGTTGTTAAGTATACTCATAAATTATATATCAGTTCACAATGCTTAAGAGTACTCATAAATTAAGTGTACTCATAAATTATACTGTTCATGTCGGAGGTTTTCTTTTCATACGTTGGCTTCAGCGATGCACACTGTTGCTTACCGTCACTTATTGAAATAAGTGTATATCCCACTTGAAGATTTGATATCTTCGATCTGAACTCATTGTTGTACACTGCGGTGATTACATTTTGTTGCTTACTGTACGTGTGGCTATGATGATTTCACTTTTTTTCTTTGTTCTTGACGGCGATGGTTGCGGTGAGCGAGAGGCGTAAGAGCTTGGTTTATCGCAGCCCTCACCATGACCCATGAACAACTTAAATCTGAGCCTTATATGCGTTCATAGTTTATTGACCTTTTGATTGCTTAAATCTGAGTGACTTGGTCATGATTTTTGTTTAAATCTGAACAACTTAGTCATGATTTTTTTTTATTGACTTTTTGAGTTTTGATTGCTCTAATATGCAGATCAATCACCCTTTTGGGTATTAGGGGCAACCTTCAGTGATCATGTCTTTAAGATCGCTAGAGAATTGTGGAAAGTTAGATCCTTGGTGGGCACCGTCAAAGAAGTGGCGTTCGTGATTTTGGTAGGTACAATCTTAGTTGCATTTTGTGAATCTTTTGGTGAGGTAAATTGCTAGCCACTATGACTGTCAAAAAAATTTGGGCTTTATTTGGTCAATTTAATACATTGACAATAATTTAAAACTGAAAAATGGTTTTCGCCTATGTTCTAACATATAGTCATAGGTTGAAGATGTTATAGCTAGCCCCAAAATATGTCTTGAGCCAACCCTTATATTCACACACTATAAAACATAATTTCTACTCTAAATAAAGCCTTTTTTGCATCGATGAAATTATCAAAGTGGATGATGGTTTATGCAGTGATGAATTTCATTTTAATCATGCTTTTATATTTATTATTGCATTATTTATCGTGCATAACCAAACATGTGTCATCCTTAAATCAAAATTAAGTTGCTTTGTCGATCTTTTAATCAACTGTTCAATACTTTATATGATTTTGATTTCAAGTTTAACGCCTATTAAGTTCAGGTCTAGCACAGAGGAGATTCTTTGAAATCGGTTAGAAAGTAAGTCGGTGGGAAGTGATCTATTGCATCAATTAATGATGAACCACTAATCTTAAAATTAATTTGTATTACCTAAATAATGTGATTAATATCATTCCCAAATAAAGAAAGTCACCTACTTGCAGTATTAACATTATGTGCATGAATTTTGAAAGCTCTACCATCACACATAAAAGTGAAATCAGATTAAAAAAAAACGTCCAGCTACACTTGCATAATGATTTCTTATGTTAAAAGACCCTTTATGAGAATTTATAGTGACACACACGAATCATCTTTCACTGATGAGAGAATAAACCTATGATGAACATAAGAACACTGTACGTCAATAATGTTTACATCTCTACATCTAATAAAGCGTTAACTCGGATGCCACATGGCTTCTTTCTAGGGTGTCCACCTAGGACATTTCCACTTGGCATCACCATAATCAACCTCAATATCTACCTTAAATATTGAATATAATCATGTCAAACTTCCAAATTTAAAAATGAAATTTTCAAATTTATTTTCTTTCAAAATTAATGAAAATTCAATCATGTCAAACTTTACAAAAATAATTAAAAAAAATATGTCATTCATAATTTTCAATTCTCTTATTAATTTATTTATAGTTATCTCATATTTTGGATCTTTATTCAACCCGTGTAATACACGGGTTACTAACCTAGTATGATATAAAAAGCTACGACACTTAATCATCTTTTCATCTCTACAACATTTATTAAAGAATTTTGAAGACTAACCACCAATCAACTAAGAATGTAATATTCAGTAAACTAAATGCACCCCGCAGCAACGCGCGGGTCGTTTTGCATCGTTTTATTTAAAAACGGAAACCAAATCATGAAGACACCTGGTTTTTCTTTCCTTGAAAAGTAACTAGTTTTAAAAGTCGTATATATGCTACTTGTTCTAAGTGGAAATTTGCTTAATTATATGATGTAAAATGATTTTAAACAAATTAATTATAGAACTATTAAAGTAGCTGACGACTTCATGATGACATTATCAATTCTAATATTTTTTTTTATTATAAGCTTTATATATTCAAATAAAATTTTAATATTTAATTTTAGGATAGACTCTTAAATGTTAAAATTGTGAAGGTTATAATTTTTTGAAGTTTTAATTTTAAAAGTTAAGTTTTGTATTAAGTGGCTTTGAGCCCAATGACACAAAAGCTCTGTCCATTTATGATGATCGCGGTTGAAGCCTGTTAAAAAAATGTACAGATTTAACAATATATTAAAGTTTGTGAATTATTGTGTTTATAAAAAAAATTTATGTTTTTTTCCTCTATAAAGTGAGGGTATAAAAAAGTTGGATAACTGTTGTTTATTTTGAAATAATATAAATTTATAATATTGTTAAGTGTTAACTAACTAAGTATATATATTTATTTGTAATGCAGCCTTGAAAGGGACAATCCGACATGCATTTACCTGCCTCATTGTAGGCCTAAAGACAATTGTTTGGGAAGAATAATAAAAGTTTCAAAGTGATGCATTGGATTGGAAGGTGGATTTGGAAATTAATAAAGTTTTATTTATATATTTTTATTTATTATGATTTAAGTCTTTTTTTCTTTAAATTATGAACTTGGATATTGTAACTATATCATGGCCATGTGGTGTTTTACAATTTTACCAAATCAGTTTACCCAAATAATAAAATCTAAAAACAATCAAGCCCAATCCAACTCAGCTACAAGCCCAATAAATCTTCTAGGCACTCAAGTACAGCTCCACAATCTCAGCCCGGTCCAGTCCAAACTCACATAAACACAAGAGATTATTAGAGTGTAAAAGTGTTTTTAGCAAAGTGCTTATTAACTTATACTTTTTGAAAAGGAGTTTAAAAAACAAGTGTTTGGATTAGCTTTTATAGTGAGATTACTTATTTTATATGTAAAATGACTAAAAAGGGGTTATATGGTTATAAGGTTGGGTGAATATAAAGTTAAATAAAAATATATTAGTAATTATCCTTTAAAAAACACAAATGAAGTATTAAAAGCTAAGAATTCTTGGCTTTTGTAATAATAGTTTAAAAAACAAGTGTTTGGATTAGCTTTTATAGTGAGATTACTTATTTTATATGTAAAATGACTAAAAAAGGGTTATATGGTTATAAGGTTAGGTGAATATAAAGTTAAGTAAACGTATATAAGTAATTTTCCTTTAAAAAAGGCAAATGGAGTTTTAAAAGCCAAGAATTCTTGACTTTTGTAATAATACATAAACCTGTTTCTCCAAAAATTATTTTAAAAAGTGCTTTTGCACTATGCAAGCATAAATTTTAACTTATTGACTTTTTGAAAACCCAATAAGTCACTTTTAAATGGTTAGTCAAACATCCTTGGAACAAAATTAAACTATAAAACTAACCATTAGACTATTGAAATAAACAAGAGTAATTGGATCTCTAATAGGCAAATAATTCGTTCTTGAATCCGGTCTATCCTGCTAGATAGCATCGTTTTTTCTTCATATTTGTGAATCGGTTTTCTAACTACCGATTTTAGGTTTTACCACCAGAATATGGACCAAGACATTTCAAAATGCTTCACATGCCATGAACTAGGACTGTGTTTATTCATAAAAATGGATTGAGATATAGCTTGAGACAAAGAAACAAAGTGTTTGTTATAAGGTTTTGTTGGGGCCACAAGTGGGCATACGATAGAAAATTGTCAAACTTGTATCTCAGTTGAGATTTAGAGGAACACACACTTTTTATCTAAAGTTATTGATTTTAAGACAATCGAATCTTGTAGGCCAAAGGAAATGAACAATGAAGCCACATTAGTGATGTTACATCTGTACACACAATACATTCATCAATCAATACATGTATGATGTATTTGCTAATTAAATAAACATCATTTTCGACAATCAGGCATTGTGGGTGCTTAACGTACGTCACTCAACATCATCTTTAACAATATACTTTTATATTGGTTTTCTCATGAACTTATTATGTATAAATAAGTAAAAGTTTAAATACAATGTCTATTTTACCTACATACAAAGTGTAAGAAAAAGTTTGGGCCATTCATCTAGGAAATAAATAGTTTAGATCTAGTTGAAATCTAAAGAAAGAAGCTTTAAATGTGAAAAGGTCTCGAAGGGTAAACTTAGAAAAGCTTAAAATTGTCGATATACTCAAATTTCCATGTATATATGTAGGTAAAATTTAAAATACAAAGTATTTTTGATGGGATCCAAAACGTTGTTGATTTGTAAGAAAGATGATGTAGACGACTACTTTGTTAGTAATTTGATATGCCCACAAGAAATTGGTGTGGTCATCAAGAAACAAGACATAATATCAATTACCTCCTGAGTTGGTGATTGGGCAGGTCCATTCAAGGAAGATATGCAGTAGACAAAGAATCATAAAGCAGTAACTTGACAGGCTTTCCAAATACACAAGATAGAAATAAATGTTTAGCAGAAGACTTTCCAACAGACATAAAGTTTTGTTTATTCAAGACACGTAATGTATACGAGCCGAGAGGACCTAAAAAATGGTGCCAAAGGTCTTGAGATAGAGCAGCAAAGATGGATGGACTTGTAAAACGAGCAAACCACAGTGCAAGAGTGTCAAAATACATGGATCAAATAACTAGAAACTCAGATCCGAATAAACTCAACCAAGAAATATCATCCAAATACAAAGAAATCATACAAACAACAAACTAAGCCAACAATATGAAAGAACAGATCTGAACTAATACATCAGATCATCATTATGATGACCTGGAATAACTTGATCAACCAAGAAAACACCCAAGGAAGAGAGGGTTGTCCTTAGGTGAAGCTAGACGAAGAAGACAAGAACCAGAGAGAACAATCGAGATAGAAGTTGTAAGTCAAGAGAGCAAGGATGAAATTCTCTCATCTTAAGTAACCTGGTTAAGTAACCCGTTAGTAACCCGCGTGCACATCCAAAGTTCCTTAAGACCACTGCTCTAGCCCAACAATCAGCCCAAACAAGATCCAAGCCTAGGTACAACAATCTTTTAGCCCAAACATCAGGTTTCACACAATCCTCATCCACAAAATACAAAAGAATCAAACACAAAAACCCAACATTAGAAATATTAGACACATGAAAAAAAAGCATAAATAATATGCAAGTACTTGTAGTTTGAATTATCTTATGTTTAAAAAAGAGGACAGAGATCTCCGATACTATTACATCGAAGGATAGGAATCTGCATCCATTAGTCATTCAAAAGAAAACCAATAGGTCAAATTCAATGGAAATTTATTATCAGTAGCTAAGCGATGGACATATAATAAAATTTGGATAAGTTTTGGTGCAAAAAATAAGTTGTTGACTTTAAATGGTGGCTTAAGGGTGGAGAAACCAGTGCCGTGAATTGGTATGTGCAATCCCTTGGCAACAACAATATGGTTTGACACGCTATTATTGAAATAAGTTAAGAGGTTACATGTCGTGTTGTACATATGGTTAGTGGCTCCGTAGTCGAGATACACTACTACAAAAAAGGCCTTTCTTGACGCTTTTTGCGCGTCAAGAAAGGGCCTAGATGACGCACAAATACGCGTCAAGGAAAGCATGGTCAAAAAGCTTCTTGACGCGCAAAATGCCCTCATCCCTCTCTTGGTGCGCGAACGATGATGCTCCAATATTGACGCGTAATTCATGTCATAAAATGCGTGTCAAGGAAGCCCCCAGCATAAATCTGTTTATGACACGCATTATTGCGCGTCATAGATTTTAAAATAAATAATTTTTTTTTTGTGGAATCACTAATTTTCACATTAAATGACAATTAAACTCATAATACAAAATATAATATACATAACAAAATAATACATTTCATATATATATATATATATATATATATATATATATATATATATATATATATATATCAAAACAATGCATTTCATACAACTACAAAAATTCGATACAATATTTCCTAATGATTATACTCCATGCTTAGTGTGTCAATTAACAGCAAAGATGTATCTATTCAACCATGAACTTCTAGCCAACATACATTCAAAAGTTCAGCCACCTCAGCAAACCTGTCATTAGGGTAGTAGAATTGAGAACTCACGTGCTTCCATATCAGTCAATTCTTGATGGGAGATAGCAAAATTGAGAACTCTCAAGGAGATGAGCAGGTTACCTCCCAGTGAAAACAGGTCGTGCTTTGTGGCAAGTTACCTTCCATTATTTCAGAAACTAAAATACTCCTGGAAATCTAAGAAACGCTACAAAATAGATCGACAATTTATATGCAGTTATGCACTCCATTTTTACTCGAGCATCCAGCTGCAGTGCTAGTTTACGATTGATCAAACTACATTTTAAAACCTTGTTAAGAGACGGAAAATGTCAAGGATCTAAAACATACCATATCGTAACAAGGTGATGATGAATAGTACTATCGGGCCGTGCAAACCCTACCCGCGTTAGTCGCTCTAACTTTTGTTGTAGCCCAAAACGGGTACATTATTGGCCTAATTTACATACACAGGTCTGTGATAACATGTTGCACAGGGGCATTCATGCAGTCGAGCTTTGATTCAGTGACTCACAGTAATGGTTATTGTGTAGGCCAACACATATAATGTAAAGAAATTATTGTGGTCCATTATGAGTTGTTTTCAATTACATTTATATTACAAACCTATGAACTCACCAACATTATTTGTTGACCATTTAAGCATGTATTTCTCAGGTAACTAAGCTGCTGCATTCACGAGCATGCATCAGGAATCCATCATGTTAGGAGTACATCATCTGGGAATTCAATTTCATTTTTATGTCGTTCTCTAGGAAAACGTTTTCATTCCACTTTGCATCCACAAACTATTAAGACTATTTCAAATGTTACCGTTTGTTTGTACTTTTAAATTATGTAATTCTTTTTGAAATTCATGTTGATTCATTCAATGTGATTGCATATTATGATCCATGACCGTCACGATCCCCGTGGGAGACAGCCCGTGGTTGGGGTGTGACATCATACATATTCACGTGAATCGAGTTAACATCATGTAGCATTTTGTTCACACATCATCTAGCAATTAGGGAGGGGATGTTGAGAAGGTTCGGGCATGTGAGGAGGAGACCGTTGATGGAACCTATGAGGAGTGTAGAAAGACTAAATGTGGAGGAAAAAAAGAATAGAGGTAGGCCTAGACTAACGTGGGAGGGGCAGATTAGGCATGATTTATTATACTTGCACATTTATGAGAGCATGATCGGTGATATGGGAGTTTGACGATGTAGAATAAGGGTTAGGAACTTCTAGGTTTGTCTATTTAGGGCCTCCCCTTTTCCTGCATGTGGGGTTGTCTATCTTGCTAAATGTCATGGGTGTGTGTGTGTTTCTGTGCGGGTCTACACTTGGGTTTTTCCTTTTAGTCGAACTTGACCTTATATATGTGGTACTTATCATTATTTGTGGCTTGTTTTTCTTGTCTGGGTGTTTTACGAGTCGGGGGACTCTTTGGGTGCAACATTTATATCCCCCGGGTTAAAGGTAAGGTTTGTCCTCTTCCCTCCCTCCCTAGACCCTACCCTTTGGGTGGGGTTTCACTGGGTATGTTGTTCTTGTTGTCACATTATGTTCACACAAGAATTTATCTAATTCTACATTTATCAAATCAGCATTCAATGAGGCACTTGCACAAACACTTGGTGTGTACTAGCCTACTCATGTTAAGTTCAGTTCTAATCATGAAAGAAAATTACCATATCACATGAATCATAATCACATATCAATTTTCTCAACATTATATGGTGCTTTTAACTATCACATTAACATTTAATCTTAGATTCAATCATCTAGGATTTCCTCCTCATATTCTCTATGAACCATATTCCTACGTTAACACACCTCATATAGAAAGTAATCATGAAATACACACATAAGCTAGCATGCATGTAATAGAGCTATTACATTTCCATGAGAATTTAGTGGTTTAGGGTAATAATCATAGTGAAAACCCCAAATTTTGTTGTCAACCTAATTACCCAAAAGAAATTAATGTGCTCTAAAGTACACATCTATTTTATAGTTAAACTCTCTCATTTGTTGGTAGGTATGTATTATTGGTCCATTTTACCTTTGTTTGTTGTAGAATATCATAAACAGGTTCTCAAGGGTGGCCAAAGTGATAATTGCGGATTTTAAAAGGTTTTGAGGTGAAAAATGATGAAGATTCGGAAGTCTGACTTATTTCACACGTCATGACTTGTTATAATATAACGACCCGTTACAAGACTTTTGCCAAAACCCTAATACGTTGATTTTGGCGGCGCTCGCGACCTGTTACGGTCATAACGGTTCTTTATGCTTCATTTCTGAAACCCTAAATTGTGCCTATAAATACATTTCTTTCACAACCATTTGAGGAGTTCCACGAAGTTCGGTTCTTGCAACCTGTGTTGAAGCCAGATGAGTCATTTTCCGTCGATTAAAGGCCAATTGGAGTGCTAATCAAGTCCTGAAGCCCTCCTAATTGAAGATTCGACTATTATTTCCTCTCGGTTTGCGTTTAATATTTTTAGATTTGTCATTATTACTGCTGTTAGTTTCTGTTTTTACAACTATGAGAGGCTAATCCTCTTAGATATTGTCCAAGATAATGTGATCTACTTAGTATTTACCTATGATTTAATATTTGATCTATCGAATTACACAATGATTTGAGTATAACGTATGTGATTCTTATTCCATATCAAATTTGTGTTATTGATTCATGTTTGATCCATTCCTAGTAGTACTTAGTTTGATCTTTGGTATAGATGTATTTTGCTTTTCAAATTGATGTTATTTCTTAGTTGTTATCTGACGATACAATATTTGTTTAGGAACTATAGCGAGCCTAGATAGAAATTGGTGATAATGTATTCTCAATAATCCATTTCGATTAAAGTATGTCTTTATGTTTAGTCATGAATATTTTCTTCCATGTATTGGGTCAAAGGATTAGTGAAGTTTCTAGATATATTGCATATGTGATGGTATGTAGTTTGGTCATAATTGTTAGTCTATCATGTTTATTCGGAATATGATTGGTCTATGATCCTAGGTCTTAGATCATGTATTTGGTGTCTTATAACTAAGTCATTAAATTAGTGGATACTTCGTTGTGGTTGTGATTTTAACTGATTATTCAGGTGTCTAGAGATTTTGTATCCATAAGACAGTTTGGTTGCGATAGTCAGTTGTCAAGTTTAGGTAATGCTAAGTAGTGAGCAATCTTAGATGATATATGTTTTCTCATTATTGTTTTCATCCTATGTTATAAGTTATTCTAAGTCAGTAAGCACTACGACAGAGTCTTGATGATTCCTATTAAGTTAGCCTTAATTACACCATTGCTTCCTTAGGTCGACCCTGAGTTTTCTGAATACTGTTGTACGATAGGTTCGCTTTCCTATATGCATGCGTAGAAGATAATTTAGGTTATAAATTTAAAGATCATATTTGCAGGCAATTCGATATACATATCGCACATACCAAAGGCTTTTTGGCGCCGTTACCGGGGAAGCAAGTCATCATTTCTAGCTTAGTAGTTACCGTAGGTTAGGTTAGTCAAAATTTTCATTCTCAGTTATTTAGTTTTATTTTTTCTTTTTCACCATTCCAGAAAAACCAAAAAAAATCCAAAAAACCAAAGGAAAAATGGACACTATTAATCCTAACTATTAGGTGTTGGACAAAAATAATCCTACCTATTTTTTTAGACATTATTACTCTTATAAATTGACCATGTTTTTACTAATAAACTTTCCGTCCATTTTTCTAACCCACCGTTAATGAAGCTTACGTGGACGACTACGTGGCTGCTGACGTGGCTCTTTTCTCAGCACTTACCTTTTTAAACCCTAATCGATCCCCAATTCGATTTTCCCCAAATCAGTTGTCCCCGAATTCGATTTTCTCCCCCGAATCATGCCCTCGTCCTCATCGTCTTCAACTTCAACATCCTCGAGGAGGCCGAAAATTCTAAATCTGAATGTTGGATTGGATCTGTATTGCCACCATGAACTCTTGGCTATTTCACGGGTTGCTGGGGAGAACACCACGAGACCTGGAAAAGAGTTCTTTGGCTGTTGCTTATGGCCGGTATGTAGTTCCATCAACTGTTTCATGTTAAATTCATCCAATTCGTTAACTTCATTTCTGTTTTGTAGAGGAATGGATGCAATTTTTTTGTGTGGAAGGATGATATTGAGACTGTATTTGGAGATGAAGTCAAATGCACAATGCTAGAAGAAAAAAAACAATGCTTTGCAACTTGTTATTGCTGACCTTCAAGATGTAAACAGGGATTTGGATGTTGAGCTCAAAAATTTGAAGTTAGAACTTAGGAAAAGCAGTTGTAAGAAGGTTGTAGTATTTGCTATGTTTGTACTTTGTTTAGTGTATCTTGTGATTTGAATCCTATGTATTGAATCTATTTAGGAATGAAATGGAATCACAATATTTTTGGCTTCTACAATCTCAATGATAGTTGAGTTTATGTGCTGTTATTATTGATACCAAAATGACAATTGACATCAATGTTTATGTGCTGTTATTATTGATACCAAAATGACAATTTACATCAATGTTTGGCTTCTACAACCAGCAACATCCTGTTGAGACAAATTGACAATTGACAATTGACAATTAGCAATTGACATCAATCTCCCAGCAGCAGCTTATTGTAACCTTGCCAAAATTGATAATTGACATCAATCAAGTCATTCATGCAACCAAGTCATTCATACCAAAATGATGTAGCCAAGTCTTCTACAAAAAGCAGCAACCAAAATGACATAATTGAACCAAAATAACAATTGAGACAAAATGCCATAATACAACCAAGTCATTCATACCAAAATGATGTAGCCAAAGCACTGAATTCATACAAAGTTATAGTTTTTAAACATAGGCAATTCCCACCTAGTCCAATATGTATCTTCAGTAACAATAGGCACATCTACCTTATACTTCTTCCCTCTTATGTTGTCATCATCACTTTCTCCAGGGGAGTCAACTTCTGCATCTGATTCTTCATATGAACTATACCCTTCATCTTTTTTGTGCTCCTCAACATCTCCTTCATCATCATTCTTACTTTCTTCTCCTTCAAAATTATGAACTTTTTTCCCAACTATGTTTTCAACCAGGTGCTTTTGAGATAATTTAGAAACTTTGTTTACCTTGATTATAGCTTTAACTGATGACTGCCACTCCTCATCATCAGTATCATCTTCAGATCCAACTATCTCCTCATCCAACCTAACAGATCTGTCTTCTTCTTCTAACTCAGATTCTGTACCCTCATGTGACTCATCTTTACCACTATATTCAACATCTTCTGAGTCAGAACCTGTTTCACTTGGGCTTGAATGGGCTTCACTGTTGGGTTGGGGTTTTTAGGTTGATTGCACTGGAACAACTGTTCCTTGGGTTATGGGCTCAACTGATTCGGGTGTTATTGGGTCCACATACAAATTAACGGTACCATCCCATTCATTCCCTATAATGTTTATCATACCAGCAACATCACTATCATCATTCAAAGGTAATAACCCACCATCAAAACACATACCTGGAACAACCCAATGGAGAGAAAAGCAACCTTTATGGTACTTACTATATTCCTGAGCATAGTCACAAAGCTCGAAGTAAGACAACTTGTCAGCAACAATCACGATCCAAACTGACAGTCCTCCGCAGTACCATAGGTCCAGTTTGTATTTAATTTCACCGGCGTAGTGTAGATTGAAGTAGAATTGGTCGATCATTGTGTCGAATTTGGGTGTCGGAGTAAATTAGGGTTGGTGTAAACAGTGGGAAAAGTTTTAACTGAATGAATGATATTGATGAGTTAGGGCTTTTTTAATGTTCTGGTCCAAATCATCTGGTGACAAGGCAAGAAACAAGCCACGTAGTCGTCCACGTAAGCTTCATTAACGGTGGGTTAGAAAAATGGACGGAAAGTTTATTAGTAGAAACATGGTCAATTGATAAGAGTAATAATGTCCAAGAAAATAGGTAGGATTATTTTTGTCCAACACCTAATAGTTGGGATTAATAGTGTCCATTTTTCCAAAACCAAAACCCAAAAAAATAATATCTTCCTCTGTTCCTACTCGTGCTAATAAACCTATTCTCTCTCAACCGCTTCAAGAACCTGAACGTACCATTCACAAGTCAATGAAGATGGGAGATCAAGCATAGAGAACCTTTGCAGACTATGCAAAGCCGACGCTGAATGAAGGTTAATCAAGCATAACTCGACCCGCCGTCGTAGGCCAATACGAGATTAAGATGAAACTGTTGAAGAAGAGGTTGAGGTAACTGAAACTGTTGAGAAAAAAGGCTGAAGAAGAGCCTAAGGTTGTTGAAAAGGTCTCTGTACCTAAGGAGGATGAGGTTATTATACCTCAGGTTAAGAATTTGCTGATGTTGCTGCTAATCATGATGCTAATGTGTCATTTGTCTCATCTGAGAAGAAGACAGATGAAGAGCCATACATTCTTGACAGTGACATAGCATATCTACATGTTAGTACAATTTTGTTGTCTTTGATAAGACAGGAAAAATTGATGAGGAAATAGTTTCTCTGAAAGAACGTACTCCGAAAGAACCTGCTCTGGAAGAACATGCTCCTATTATTCTGAGAGAAGCTCCGGAAGAACCTTCTCCGACACAACTTGTTCTTTCGGAACCTGCTTTTCAATCTGAAGTCTCTATAGAAAAGGTTGAAGATGCTGTTGATGCTACAATAGCTCTAAGAAAAGTGATAGATATGCTTAACCTCACCAAGATAAAGATTACAGTCACATAACCTAGCACATCTTCCAAAGCAACTAAAGTAGAAGAAGAGGTGGAAGATGACTTTACCAATCTCTAATTTCTCTGACTCTAACCAAGAGAATCAGGATGCAATCAAAAATTTGCTGAGGCAAGATGAAGAAAAAGATAAACTTCAGGCTGAGCAAAGAGAGAAGCAAGAGTTGGAAGACAAAAGCTTGCCATGCAGTTAGATGCTAGCTTTGAAAGATACAAGGATGATGTTGAGTTCAATCAGATGTTGGATTATGCAAGGGAGAAGTCTGATGAAGAGCTAATAGAAAAATATGAAGTTGCCAGGGCTGCCAAAGCATTGAAAGACAAAAGGAAATATGCTTAGAAGTTGGCAGATGATAAATGAAAGATCAGACTCAAGAATTACTTGGACAATGGCTTGTTCTTACTTGAAATGAAAAAGGCTATTGCTGCAAGGGAACTTATGCCCATGGAAGCTCTTGACAGGATGAATGCACTTGATGTGTGCAAACTCATGGATGTAGTGCTGGAAGAAAGAGCTAACTATGAACTAAGCCAAAAGTTGAAGAGGGATGTAGAATAAAATCTTTGAAAGCAAGAGGAAGAGCTTAAGGGAAGAAGATTTTAGAAGATTTCACCTGCTGAAGAAAGGGAAATTCTCAAGCGGCATTTCATCAAGAAACTGAAAGAAAATCCTAGGAAATTAATCCCTGCAAATTGCAAACCCTAAGAAACAGATATGATGACATAAGGAAGGAGCAAACTGAAGTTGCTATACTCACTGGTCAACCTAAACCTCTAGGTCTCTATGACAGCTATGACATTAAGAATCCTTTGTCTCTAGGATCTCCTCTTATTGTGACTTCACAAGTTCAAAGACAAAAGCTTCCAATCCCTCCACTCAAACTGTCAAGAAGCCAAAGCCAAACATCAGAATTATTAAGTCAATTTTTGATAATGTTGATGCTCCTATCCAAACAGACTCACCCACTCCCAGTTCCACTCAAACTCCCCATCCTACACAACTTTAACCAGAAACCACCCCCCAAACAACATCCACCACTCAACAAATAACCAATCAACCAATTCCCACACCACCTACCTCACCACCTTCACCTCCTCATGAACCACCTCCCACTGATAGATCCATTCCCTCTCCAATTCCCAAGCCTGATATCCAAACATCAAGCGAAAGAAGGAAGACTGTAGCCAAAAGGAAGAATATTGTTTCTTCAGAATCTGAAACAGAATCATCTAATGATGATGATCAGCATAGAGAACATAGTGTTGAACTTGAGAGAAGAACAATAGATTCCTAGAAGTATGATGATGAGGGTGATGTATTCCTGCTGACCACAAGCTCAAAGGAAGAACTCAAAATGTCACCAAACAACATTTTGGATACTCTATCTATAGATAAGTTGTTTGATATCTTGAATCGGCCTGGTGATTTGATAGGCCTTTGTGCTCAAGAGGGAATGCTGGTGATCAGAATTAGATTGCTTCTTGACATAACTCTAAGGGAAAGCTCTTCTGCTCAACCAATCACTTCCCACTATCCCATAGTCAAAATGGAGTATAAGCTTAAAGAAAGGAATGTGCATATCTTCATGGTAGATGGAAGTTTTACCAGGCATATAACAACCATCCCTGGTAAATGGTGTGTTGTGGACAGAGTTCAGATTATAGATCTCATGCGAAGATCTATGGAGGAAGGTGATTCTTCAAACTGAAGAAGAAATGTGAATCTTGTGTGTACATACGTCAATACGTAGTATACTAACTGATTTTGGAAGCTCTACAAAATGTTGGTAGCACCATCTTAGGGGGGAGTTTTACCGCCAGAAGTTCAGCCGGAAGAACTTGCCAAGAGAAGTGTTACCCCGGAAGAACACTTTAATCGGAAGACCAGATTTCTATCGGAAGAACTAGTTGTCCCGGAAAGTGCATGTTTCGTATGAACTTGAGTTCTTCTGGAAGGAGAGTTCTTTCGGAAGGAGAGTTCTTTCGGAAGGAGAGTTCTTCCGGAAGGAGAGTTCATTCGGAACTTTAACTACTCGAAACTGACAAAGTACTGTTGGAGTAGTTTACTTGACACAATGCTCCATGCCACTGCAGAAGACGACCATTCAGCTATTGTAACAAGCTTACCCGCAATATTTTAGTTAGTAAATCCCTTAGATCATGGGATTCATTTGTAGTTAATGGTCAAGTTGATTGTCAAGGAAATCAAGGGTAGATCTTGATTTCCTCCTAGCACTACTTATATTGTTGCCATTCTCCTGTTTCATTATCGCTTTTACACACTTCGCTTACTTGTAACTTGTAACATTAAGAATCAATACAATAGTAGTGTTTGGTTTATTCCTTGTCAGTTGCTTTGTTACTAAGTTTATCAAGTGCAATTGGTGAGTATATTAGAGTTTAGATTAATCTGATTCCGTCTTTTTAATCTAGTCAAGTAAATCTTTTTTGGTTAATTAAGTGTTTTAACCACGATCCGACAACCATGATTCCAAATCAGTCAAATGCCTCCGTTTCAACCGAATTCAGGGTGTGACAGATGTGGATGATTTTTGGAAGGATAAAGCCTTCTGGAATTAAGCATTCAACTACTACTTGTTTGAAAACCCATCAGAAGAGCCACTAAAGAGTATTATAAACTGGAAGTTGAAGTCCAGTTTAAAGGAAGAAGATCCGATGGATGAATAACGACCGACAGAGAAGTACATGCCTCATGATCCATGAGACACTGTACAAAGATCACCGATGTTGGATACATGGGAAGACGAGCGCGACACCGATTCAAATTTCTTGGGATGATAACGTTTAATTAGGTTTAATTTTAATTATGTAATTTAATGTTTAATAACGTTTAATTAGGTTTAATTTTAATTATGTAATTTTATGTTTAATTAGTTTTTTCTATCTTAGTTAAATGAAGTGGGCTCCACATCAAACAAAAACCATCTCATCTCCGTTGTTCAAGGGTTGCGGCTCTTCTTAATCCTCCATTGCAACTCATATGAAAGGGCTAAATCCACGTTGGCGACGGACTGGGAAGGGCACCGCATTGGTGGTGGTCTAAACTTATTAGTTCCCTTTAGTACTCACTAAGAAAAATATAATAGTGAGACGAAATAAATAAACTTATAAGTTCTGTTCAGCACTCAGTTATATAAAATGATTATATCTCTGAATTGTTATTTTTTTGCTATTTATGATGGATCTATAAAGTACGATTGAAGTGAATACTTTAAACCTTTGAAAAATAAAAATAAGTATTTAAACTGTTCTTAAATGTGAAAATCTAATATGGGACACCACAAAATATGCTCCAACAATGTCATAGATCTCAAAAGCGTGTGTCACGAAAGCAATTAATTTTGACATTTTGTGATCATGTTTGATAGTAACCCACTTCCCATCACATCCATGCTATACCATGAACCTATCTTCACTTCAAAAGTCCAAAACTAAGTTCATATTTGTGCACTCCATTTGGGGAACATATGATATTACTCTTTTCTAATTATCGTTATAAGCATTAAATATTATCTATATCTATATCTTTTATCTTTTATTATTATTATTATTATTATTATTATTATTATTATTATTATTATTATTATTATTATTATTATTATTATTATTATTATTATTATTATTATTATTATATATAATAAAAGAAAAGCTTTTGGCACCACAATTTGCCATGTGACACCACAACATCCACTCTCAACAATTTTTCCCGCCAATAACATTCACACTCCTAATTATGGAAGTGATTCGTATTTCTATTAAAAAAGGGTGTTACTATTCGTGCCCCCTTATAATTGACTTTTACTTGCTGCACCCCTTCCCCCCAACTTATAGATAATTACCACTCAAACCTTTTGATTTTAGTTTGGTATATTTTAACCAATTATCTTTTTTAAACAGTTTTTTTTACAAAAATTACAAAAATAATTATAAAAAAATAAAACTCTTTAAAAAAACATTAATTTAAAAAAAAAACTGAGCGTTTCTTTAAAAAACTAAAAGAAAACTGTTTAAAACGTTTAAAAAACTTTTGAAAAATATTTTTACAAAACTGTTTAGAAAACTTTTGAAAACTATTAAAAACGTTTTTAAAAATAACAGTATTAAAAAATGTTTTTAAACCGTTTTGAAAAATGATTATCGTTTTTAATTAAAAAATAAAACTGGTAAAAATATATATTTTTAATTATTTAAAAACGGTTGTTTTAAAAGTTGTTTAAAAAATGTTTTTTTAAAGTTGTTTAAAAAAACGTTTTTTTATGTAAAAAAAACGTTTTTATAAAAAATCTGTTTAAAACGTTTTTTTTTTCTAAAATGAAAAAACTCATTAAAAACGTTTAAAAAAAGCTGTTGAAAAAAACTTAAAACATTTTTTAAAACGTTTTTAAAAAATTATTATCTTTTTTGTTATTTTATTTAAAAAAAAAACTGTTTAAAATAAACTATCTTTATAAAAATAATTTTATAGGGGTAGAATATGATAATTTTTAAAATAAAATCTCAGGGGGGAGTGCAACAAGTAATTAGGGGGGGGAGGGGGGTACAAATAACCTATCCCTTATAAAATTGTGGATATATATATATATATATATATATATATATATATATATATATATATATATATCCAACTTTTTATTTATTACCTTTTAAATTATTTAATAACTAATTATTTAATTACTAAAGATATAAAAATACATAATTGTCGTAAATTATGATTGTATCTATAGTTTTTTAAAAAAAAAGTCACTCGTGTATCACGTGGGGATAAAAAAAAACTAGTAATTCTTATAATCATAATGATGTCATTTTAGTATTTTATTAATTTTCCCATAATTAACTATTAACTATATATAGATAAAAAAATAAGTAAACAAATGATAGTATGTGGAAGGGTTAAATTTTGTATGGAGTAAATTACACTTTTCGTCGATCAAAGATACCCAAATTGCATGTATTTTACATTCGTTTTTTATTGCATGTTACATCCTTTGATTCCTTTCTATTATAATTCGAAGGTATTTGCATTATTCGGGTTCTATTTTGTAATTAACTAATTAATTTAAAGTTTTATCCTCAAATGAAAATAAATAAACTATTTTGGGATTTCATTAGCATCCCTTTAGCCTTCATTTTATCATTTCAAGTTTCAACCACCTTTAGTAATCGTCACAAATAAGTGAAATAACATGAAACCTAAAAGAGAAGGTTTAGACTTTAAGGGGTTGTTGCTAGACGTGGTGAGATGCATGGAGAGTGAGTCAGAGGTGGCAATTGGGTTTTGACCTAATCAATCATATAAACATATAGTTACTTTTTATTTAAGTTTCACACTTTTATAAAACTAAACCATTATAAAAATAGTCTGTAAATAATGAAATGTCCAAAATATCATTTACTTAACAGAAAAATCTAAGTCTTGATGGACCAAATAATGTAACATACAACAAAAGAATATAAATAACAATTCTTGTTATTAGCTTAGGTTCAGAGAATACTTATAATTTCAGGTATACTTAAAAAAGGCCTTCAGAAATGTGTGTGTGTGTGTGGGGTGGGGGTGTGGGGGGGGGGGGGGGGGAGAGGCATCGTGGCGTGCATTTGACTTAAGAATCACAAAGGAATTCATAAATTATTTAGTTAAATTTGAGTAGTTTGAAACAAATATTTCCTTGTCATGGAATCATAGGAGGCACCTGTCTTTTTACCAGAGGGCAATGGGCCAGATCATTTTTAAAAGGGTCTTACAAGTCAATAATAATATATAGTAGAGTAAATTACTGTTTACGTCCCTGTGGTTTGTACCCGGTAACTATTTAGGTCCAAAAGTTTCAATTTTCTCAATGTCTTCCTTGTGGTTTGAAAATTGTCTTGAATCAAGTCCATCCGTCCAACGCCGTCTATTTTTTTCATTAAACAGAACCCACGTGCCAATCACGTGAGGGCTTTATTGTAATTTCACCCAAACCTTTCCCCACCTATATCCCCGTTCAGTTTCGAGACTTCATCTCCCCCATCTCCTCACTTACTTCGAACCCTAAATCGAACTCCTGACCGTTACCTCCCAAATTAGGTTCCGATTCATCTCATCACAAATGGCTATGCGAATCTGGTACGTACGAGACCCTGGAAAAATCGTTGATGAGGACGTCTTTTACGGTATGTTTTTTTATGAAACCTCACATTTTTTCAAACAAAACTGAAAATTCACATAAAGTTGTGATCTTTTCAGGTAATTTAACTACTGCCTTCTCACTGAAAGTTAATCATGGAGGATACTTCACAAAATTTCCTAATCGAAGATATCTTGATGGTGATGTAAGTTTCGTTGACTTGGTTGATGTTGATGATTTCAATCTTAGTGAGATGGATGCTATGATGAGAGAGATAGGTTATTCAGGAGAGGATGCTAGGTATTATCATTATGTGATTCCTGGCTCAGACTTAAATTTTGGATTGAGCCCACTAGGTAACAAATCTGAAGTCAAAACAATGCTCAAATACATTCCTACTGTTAAACTAATTGAGATGTATGTTGAGCATCACCAATCAGCAGTTGAAATAATCTCCAAATCTAATGTTATAATTGAAGAGATTATAGATGATTGTCCTTCTAAAACAGTGATTGAGGAACCTGATGTGGCTGTTAAGGAACTAAAAGCTGATAAGTTTGTAGATGCTGATGTGTTTGTGGATGTTGAGGTTGAATACAAAGAAGGTGATAAAGGTGATGAGGCTGACAGTAATGATGTTCAGAGCAACAACATAACTGATGAGGATGATGAAGATTATGTAGTTGATCAAGACATAGTTGAGGATATTAAGAATGATGAAGAGGATTTTAGTGATTGTGTTGACAGTGACGATAATAATGAAGCTGATGATATTGAATGTGAAGTGGATCATGAGGATTTTGATAGCAGGAGTGAAGAGGAAAGTGACACTCCTTTGGAGAGGGCATTAAGAAAACATAGGAAGGCAAAGAAAAAGAGCAGAGATGAGGTAGTTGAACCTTTCTATGTAGGCCAACAGTTTTCACATAGGGATGAAGTTAGGGAACTTCTTATTGACTTGGCTGCACATAGTAAAAGGCAACTTTACATTTTTAAGTGTGATACTCTCAGGTTTAGGGCTGTTTGCGATGGTTTTATTCCAAATTATGAGAATGAGGCCAAGGGAGTAGAGGACAAAAAGGATGTGAAAGCTGATGTGAAAAAAGAGGCAAGTGGGTCAAGGATTAAAGGTGGTAGTACAAAGCCTTTATTGAAGAAACCAACCAAGAGTATTAAAAAAAAGGAAGATGGGCCCACCTGCCCATTTGTCTTACATGTGAGCAATCAAAACAGTGAAGGTACTTGGGTTGTAAAACATTTCAATAATGTTCACAAGTGTATTCATACAAGAAAAGTAAAATTATGCACAGTTTCATGGTTAGCCAAGCAAGTGTTGAATACAGTGATTGTTAATCCATCCATTCCATTGAAGTCCCTTCAAGAGCAGATTCAACAAAAGTTTCAGCTCCAATTCCATAGGCAAAAGGTGTTTAGAGCAAAAGCCATGGCTACTACCAAGATACAAGGAGATTACATATCTCAGTACGGATTGCTTAGAGACTATTGTGATGAAATCTTGAGGACAAACCCAGGAAGCACAGTAAAAATAGATGTTGAGACAGAATGCAACCCAGCAAGTGAAACAAGACAATTCAAGAGAATTTATATTTGTTTAGCAGGTTTGAAGAGAGGATTTAAGCTCTGTGGAAGGGAAATCTTGGGCTTAGATGGCAGCTTCATGAAAGGACCATTTCCAGGACAAATCTTAACTGCTGTTGGCATTGACTCTAACAATGGCATCTACCCTGTAGCCTATGCCTTGGTTGAGGCTGAAACAACAAACTCCTGGACATGGTTCTTAGAATGTCTTGGAGATGATCTTGAACTTGCACAAAACTCCAATTTCACTTTCATTAGTGACAGACAGAAGGTTCTACTTCTTATGACTCTTTTTATGATTAATTTAAAACTGTTAGCTTGATTTTAATCCAATCTTAAATGTTAAACAGGGCATCATTCCAGCTATAGCAAAAGTGTTTCCATGTGCTGAACACAGGTTCTGCTTAAGGCATATTCATTAAAACATGAAGTCTAAATGGAGGGGGCATCTATTCAAGAACCTGCTGTGGAAAGCTGCAACATCAACTACAATCCCATACTTTGATAAGGCAATGAAAGAGATTCAAACATTGGATCAGGGATTGTATGAATGGTTGGAACAAATACCACCTAAGCATTGGAGCAGAGCATTTTTTAGTGGTAATTATCTAGTGTTATTTCTGATAAGTTTTAGTAATTTATACCTTTAGGACTGTTTGTAACTTTTAAAGACATGGGTTGCAGGTAGAGCAACAAGTGATGTTTTGCTAAACAATATTTGTGAAGTTTTTAACAAACAGTTAAGTGGGGGAAGAGATAAGCCTGTTATCACCTGCTTAGAGTACATCAGAGAGTACTTGATGAAAAGAATTGCTAATGTGAAAAGATTGATTGCCAAAAGTGAAGGATTTCTAACTCCTAATGCAACTAAAATTTTTGAAAAGGCAAGAACAGAGGCTAATGGATGCAAGGCTTTGTGGAATGGGTTTAAAAAGTACCAGGTTCAGGGAAGAGGCCAGGAGCAGTATGTGGTTGATATGGAGGCCAAGACATGCACATGCAGAAGATGGGAGATATCTGGTATACCTTGCAGGCATGTATTGGCAGTGTTAATGATCATGGCTGAACATGGTGAAGCTGATGGAATACCAGAAACATGGGTCTCAAAGGTGTATTGGCTGGATACATGGAAAAATGTATATGCAAACACAGTTGACCCAATTCATTGGATGGACATGTGGACACCATCTTCTTGTCCAACTAAACTCATACCTCCCAAGCACCATACTCAAGTTGGTAGACCAAGAAAGAAGAGGAAGAAGACTGTAGAGGAATTGAGTCAGGTTGAGCATAAGGGAAAGATGGTCAGAGTTGGACAAACTGTTACTTGCTCAAAATGTAAGCAAAAGGGGCACAATGCAAGGTCATGCAATGGAAGGGTTGCAGCTGGTTCCACATCAACAACAGTTTGAATTCAGTTGCATTCTATCTATATTTTGGTGATGTTTTAATTATAGGACAGTATTTACTCTATGTTTTCATATTTTATTTTGGTGATGTAAAAGATGCAACAATTTTTCTCTTATTATGAATATATACCAGTTGCATCCTAATTCATTTACTTATTTCATATTTTATGTTGTTTGTTGATGAATTCTTTGGCAAAAGCTGCATTGGTACAAAATATTGTATCATTTGGTTTGTAAAGTGTATCAACAGGTTTGCTGCACAATATCAGCAGGTTTCATGATCACTTGCTGCACAATATCAGCAGTATGCCCATTTGGCCAATTCAGTATGCCAATTTGATCAAACATTTCCAATTTGATCATTTGCCAATTTGATCAAACATTTCCAAGATATTCATGATCATTTGCTAACAAATATTGCCAAATTGATCAAACATTTCCATCCCATTCAAAAGGATTACCAAAAGAACATTACAACAGTTTGATCTTAGTCCTTGATCATTTCCAAACAACCAGATTATCAAAAAATCTTAACTAACATTCATACCCTAACATTTCTACCCTAACATTTCTAGACCAGTTTGATCAGACACACAATTACAAAAAAAAACCAACTGATGACAAGGAGACACTTCAGTGTCCAGATTTCCTTTTCCATTTTTGTTTCCATGTCTTCTTCCTTGATTTTGTTCTTCATAGTAACGGGGATGGCAAGGTGGGGTCTTCCTTTTCTGTTACATGGGGGATCAAGCCAATCAAAGTATCCACAACTGGTTCCCTGAAATTAGGTTAAAATATCAATTTGGGAAGAAAAAAAGTGAAACGGGTAGAATTTTATACACAATTAGGGTAGAGATTTCTTTACCTCCATACCGCATGTGTAGAATTTCCGGCCTGGATTTGTGGATGTCCACGAGGTGCGCATCACTGCCGGCGCCCCACAGAAGCACATTTGCATAGGAACGTTCGAGGATGAGGAGGCCATCGGAGGTCAGCTTAATTTTCCGGTGATCGCCGTCGATGGAACTGGTTTAGGGATTTTAGAAGTGTGCCGTCGATGACATTGATATAGGTGGGGAAAGGTTTGGGTGAAATTACAATAAAGCCCTCACGTGATTGGCACGTGGGTTCTGTTTAACGAAAAAAATAGACGGCGTTGGACGGATGGACTTGATTCAAGACAATTTTCAAACCACAGGGAAGACATTGAGAAAATTGAAACTTTTGGACCTAAATAGTTACCGGGTACAAACCACAGGGACGTAAACAGTAATTTACTCTATATAGTATTTACTTTTTAAAAACTAAAATTGACAAAAAAAATTCATGAATAACCTAAATATATTCCACATATTTTGTTAATTGTTTATTAATAGTTTATTTTTTATGTTGATATCTTTTTATCTCCCCTAACTTTACCGGTTTTTAATTTGCTTATATAGACTTTTATCTGTTTTATAAATACTTTTGGTTATTATTTATTGTTTTTCGACCCGATCTAGTTTTTTTATTCGATTATTTCTTACATATCTAATTTTTACCCCCCGTCAAAGAAATTTATGTATTCGTCATTAAAAAAGGTAATTTGCTCTTAACTCGATTACACTTTGTGCGTATCGCTGCGTGACTCGTCTATGCAAAAAGGAGAAAAAACACTTGAAGCTGAGAGATATAATATTTTGATATAATATTCCGTACTCATGGATGATTTCAATCCTTTTGCTAGCACTATATTAGTTATTAAGTAATGAAGATGTCTTCTTTCAAAATGGATTTGGAGGTTTTTTTAATGAGACCAATAGGCTATGGAGGAGAGTGGTTAAAGGAATTCATGATAAGCCCAATAAGCCTAATATTATTCCTATCAGGAATGAGATTGGGAGCACATGGGGAATATATTTAAAGTAATTGGAAACCTGCTGGAAGTGGAACTTGCAGGAATTAATTCAAGTTAGCGACATGGGGTTCTTTAGAAGGGTGATACTTCGGGTCTTTTCTTGGTGGCCAGTGTGCGTAATTTGTGTCGTTGGTATACCAACTCTCCGAGTAAAATAGTCGTGGAATAAACTTGTCCCAAATAAGATTAATATATTCTTTTGGAGAGTGTTGAAAGATCGTATAGCCACAAAAGAGGCCTTGGCGAAATGGAGAATTGTGATTAGCGATCCGAGCTGCTATCTTTGTTTTGAAGAAGACGAATCGGTATACCATCTTATGTTCGGATGCAAGGTTGCTACCGGGGTTTGGGCCGACATTGCGGATTGGTGTAAGGTGCCTCCTATTCTCGCATTTGAACTCTCGGATCTTCTTTTGGTGGTTGAAGATTCTTGGTTTGATAGGAAAGCCAAAATGGTTTTCTTTGTGGTTATCCTCACCACTTGTTGGGTCTTGTGGAAGACGAGGAATGAAGCCAACTTTGAAGGGAAGAAGACTTGCATTCGTTTTTTAGTTAAAAAAATAAAATGTCTTAGTTTTCTTTGAGTCAAAAATAGAGGGAATTGGATGAGCCTTGTTTAGGAGGATTGTGATAAGTTTAATATGTAATCTCATCCCTTGTTTTTTGTTCGCCTTTACATGGTGACTTGCTAGGTGGGCAGTTTATGGTTTAATGATATCATTGTTCCAAAAGAGAGTAATGAAGAAAGATTTTGTTTAACCCAATAATAGAGAGATAATATTATGTACTACAAAAGTCTAATAAGTGTCTAACCCCTTTGTTTTCATAATTTAGCATTGGTAGTTATGCTAGATGAAACCATGTTGAAAGAAAGGGTCAGTAATTATGTGATATCTCATGGCACTACGTATAACTATTCAAGTTTCAAACATCTAAATCAACTAAAAAACATGTGAGTATCAATATTTTGATTTGTTTCAAACATGTGATCTACTTTGTCGATCTTCATAGTTTAATTATTCTTCGACAGCCTCTTATGGTACAGAAAATGAATATATTTCAGACTACCAACAGGTAGGCCAATATTTGCCTACAAAGCTAAGGAAGACATGCGACTCCAAAACAAGTTGAAGTAGACCTGCGTTGTCTACATTACCCCTAAACAAATACTTTTGTCCCATCAAATAAATTTTTCAATGGTGTTTCTCCTTTTTCAAATGTTTTAATCTAAAACAAGAACATATAAATTCAGTCATAGTTATGCTAATATAGTTAATAATATTAATTTGAACACGGTTACAACTCAACATGAAGTACAAGGGAGGCGGGCAACAAGCTGCGCCGCCAGCCCTTTCTGAATAGCAAAGCCTAACCGAGTGAAACCCACATTCAAACCACTATGAATCGCCACGTTCCCATGCCTAACCTTCTGGACCCTGCTCAAAGTTTCAACAGCTTCCGGGGCAAGGTAACCGAAGGTATCAAACGCGAAAGGCACAAACACATGTTGATTTGCCAGGCACGCCTCTTCATGTTTGCGCACCTTCCCTGCAGCAGCATTCGTGGTAGCCTGACCAGCCCGAAAACTAGAGCCCTTGAACCCCACGAGAGGGGAAACCCCCGTAAGGTCGACACAGGTGTGCTTCCCATGTTGCCACCCAAAGACAAGGACATCCGCCGGCCGAAGGGAGGAACGCCCGTCCGCTGGGTCCGATAAGAAATTAACCGGGGCTTCCTTCTTTGCAGATATCCCGGCTCTTCTGAAAATGTCGAATAAGACGTCCCGGACCAGGTCATGTCGGTATTTGAAACCGGGTAGCTCTTTGCAATGGACCGCATGTTCCCCAAAAGCGTCCAGACATGCCTTGCTGCACACTGGGCACCTCTCATCATTCGGCTACAGGGGGATCATAAGCCGATATTTAAGAATTGCCCGATACTCGACTGGTGACATGTGCTGCCCCAGCCCATCAATGGGGAGGGCCAGGAGAAAATCTTGAGCATGTGGTTGGCGAAGGCATTCCCACACCGCCTTTTCCCTGGCAGACATCCCGAAGGCAGCTTCCATCTCTCCCACGGCTTTACTAAAAAGGACATTCGCCAAAACATGTTGGGCTTTGGGTGGGGCGGTGTCCTTGTTAGAGAAACCGCTAAGATCAAAGCCCGGAATAAAGTCACGGAGGCCAGCTAACGCGCCTGTGTATGCCGAGTCCATAGGGCACCCCCCACACTCCCGAAGGATATGGTCTTGGAGCTCCCAGGATTGGGCCCTCGAGGCCACGAAAGTGTAGGAGGAGGCCTCGACAGCCGAGTAGACCCCAAGCCCGCCCAACTTGATGGGCAGGGAGGCAACCCGCCATTGGAGGTCCCCAAAGAAAGGCCCACCACACACGACAATATCTTCAATGGCCGCGCGAAGGTCATTGTCAAAAGCCACCGCAGCCTGAGCCACAAGAAGGGGGGGGGGGGCAGGTTCTGAGGCCGAAAGAAAGTTTGGCGATACCCATACACGAACGGAGCAGGAGGAGGGCGCATTGGGGGTCACCAAGTTTGGGGAGGAGGCGCATAAGATCAGCAGCTCTACTGGCCCTCCTCAAGGCCAACCCTTGGATAAACCCCCCATCGTTGCTGACCGCACCACCTAAGAGCTTCACCCCTAAGGCCGGCCTGCTGATGCCAATAGGGAAAAGCCCCGGGCAGGTCTTCCTGCCATCACAGCTCGGCCAGAAAAGTTCGGTCTTCTTAATATTAAGGTCCAGCCCTAACGGAGGACCCATAACCTTGATGATTTCGAGAGACCTGGCAACCTCTTCAACATCTCCAATGATCGTGCCATCATCGAGATACCAAGCTTGTAAGAGGAGGCGGCAAGCGCCCCGGATGCGGTGGACAAGGGGGTGAAGAACCAGGGCAAACAGGAGTGGGCCCAGCGGGTCCCCCTGCTGAACCCCCGTGGTGGCCCAAATATGATCGTCCCCCAGGTATAAACGGGCTGGCTACCCGTATAAGAAATCCACCCAAGGCGAGATAGCCGGGCATCTCAGCCGAACCTCGCGAAGAAGGGAAGAGCGGTCGAAAAGATTAAAGGCATTGGCAAAGTCCACGGTGAGCATGGCAAAGGAGCCGTCGGTATGCCGGGCATCCAGGAGGCGATTGACACTATGCAAGATAGCCTCAGCCCCGTTGGGGACACCGACCCCGAACTGGAAGTCTTGGAGGTACTGAGTCATGTCCTTGGCAACCCCCCTCATGGCGATTTTCGAAACCAGTCGTCGCCAGATAGTGCCCACCGCAATAGGCCGAATCCCATTGTCAGGCTTTAAAAGCGGCGTGAGGGGCGCCGATGCAACAAATTCCTCAAGACAAACAGGGCACCTCCCCCCCAGCCACAAGTTAACGACCGAGGCCATGGCATCCAAAAGGTCGTTGGCAGTTGCAGACCCTTCCCCACAGAGACTGTCCAAAAAGTGTTGAGCCCTCAGCCCGTCCCTACCACAAGAAGTCCCTTTAGGAAACGATTTAATGCCGTCGAGAACCCGATCAGCGTCAACGACCAGCGCGGGCTCCGCAAAGGGGTCAGTAGGCACAGAGGGACTCGGGCGAGACGGGTGCTTGGCCACTAAAGCACGAATAGTTTCGTCGTTATACGGCGCCACCCAGAGGAGGATAGCACCTTCACAGCAGCAGTAAAATGCCCATCCGCGACCTTCCGGAGACACCGTTTGACGTTAGGGGCGACTAGGTCACCCTTAACATCATCTGCCTCAACGCGCGAGGCCCCCACATGTCCCCCCCCCCGGGAGCGTTCAGAAGGCGACCAACCAACTGCTCGACCCCGTCATCCCTCCCCCAGGCGGATAATGAAGACATGATGGAGCGACACTGCAAAGCCTTCCGGTTCCCAGAGCGACATTCCTGTCGACTCTGGGGTTTAAAAACCAGCAGCGTGCACCGCGGAAGGAGAAGAAGACGCACCCAAGCGGCCACAGAGTCAGGCCGGCCCGCCACCGCGAGGAGAGCATTCTTAAGGGCTTGAGAGAAAGCCATGCGACAGCTGTGCGGGATGCTTTTAACGGTAGTGCAACGGGCGCTGAAAACACGATCAAGGAGGCCCACATCCACTAAGAAGGAGGACGTGGGGGAGCCCAAAACGACAGGGGATTGGGGCGCCGGGATCCCAACAAGGTGGGTACCCTCACCCCCGTCGGGGGTAACGCACCGGACGATGCCATCAGGGTGGTGGCACCCACGACTCAAGGCATGAATCCTCATACACCTGCCACACAACCACACACCATGGCATTTTAAGGCATCGTCGAAGGCCAGAAACATATCGAGGTCAGAAGACAATGCCCCTCGCACAGATATCTGACGATCCTCAGAAGAGAGGTGAAGGGTTTTGAGGTGGGCGATGAGACGGGAGATGCCCTTGGCACCGACAACCCCATCGGGGCAACAATGAAGGGAGCGCAGGGGGCAGCGGACACCACCCGAGCCAGGTACTGACATGGAACCCATAAAGGAGAAAAATAAAGGAAGGAAAGGGAAAAAGGAAAAAGGAAAGGGAAACCGGGAACCCGCGACCGAGCTGGCGCGTCCCGCTACCCACCGGGAGGCTAAGACAGCACCCACGAGGGTACCAACCGGGGGTTGGCAAGGTCGGGAGACAGAAAAAACATCCCGGGCGGTCACGAGAGGGGACAGGTACCAAAACACCGCCAAACGGCGGACCAAAAGAGAACCGGACCAAAACCGACTATTAGCGCACCAGCACCGAGCCTAGCCGGCGGACCAGAAATTGGTCCTACTAGAATTCCGGCGTACCAGAAATTCCGGCGGACCAAGCAGGTACCGGCGGACCAGTTTCCTCCAGCGGACCAGAAAAGCCCGGCGGACCAAAGGGAGCCGGCGATTCAGAAATCTTCGGCGGACCAGATCTGCCGTAGCAGAATGGTCCGGTGACCCGTTGACAACAGTGGGCCGGCGCCGGCAGCGGGGCGGCGGCAGAGGGGGACATCGGGAGAGGGGGGGGGGGCGGAGGGAGGAGGGAGGCCGAGGAGGAAGAGAGGAGGCCAGGCGGAGGCAGACGGAGGAGGAAAGAAGAGGGCGGCGGCGGCGGAGGGCGAGGGGAAGGCGGCGGCGGAGGAGGAGGGAAGGGAGGAGGGCGGCAGCAGAGGGGGACGGCGGGAGAGGGGGGAGGAGGGAGGTGGAGGGCGGCGGAGCAAGATGAAGGCGTAGGAGCAAGATGAGAGATCGATAATTACTTTGGAAACTAAAATAATCGTATAATATATGTTTGTCTTTACTGTATTTTTTTTAATGACAATATTGCATTTCATTTCAACAAAAACCCCACGTACTTACAAACACGACTCAAGACACTAAACAAGAAACACAGGCAACAAGCTACGCCGTTAACCCTTTCTAAATAGCGAACCCAAGACGCGTAAAAACAACGTTCATCGGCTTAGGGGACGAAAAGTTCCCTGACATGACCTTTTGGATACGACTGCATGTCCACTACTTTCGGAGCTAGGTAACCAAAAGTATCAAATGCGAAGGGAACAAACACATGTTGATTCTTGAGGCACGCTTTTTCGTGTTTATTCACCTTCCCAGCAGACGCCTTAGAGGCCGCCTGCCCGGCCTTGAACGAGTCGGGCCTCACCCCTACCAGGGGAAAAAAACTGTAAGACAGATCTTACTAGAGGTTTGCTTGATCGTATACGAGAGAACAAGGTGTAAATAAAAGTTTGTTTTATTGAAATCTACAAAAGACTCAATTACAAACTCTCTAATCAGCTCAAACAGAGAAATACTTTCAAAAACACATAGTTAAGATCTGGTATCTCTTAGTTCTCTCTCAATTCCTCACGAAATACAAGACAACATATATCTATTTATACTAGACTGTCTGAACCTCAGGCGAACTTGAGGTTCGCCTGATCCGAACCTCAGGTTCGGACCAGGTTTGGCTGGCAGCAAACTTGTCTTGATCTTGACATCGTCTCGTTCAGATACTTCACATGACGCACATATTATGTATCAACAGGGGAGAAACCCCAGTAAGGTCCACATAGGTATGTTTCCCTCTCTGCCACCCAAACACAAGGATATCAGTCGGTCGGAGTGTTGAACGCCCATCCAAGGGATCTGACAAAAATTAACCAGGCTTCCTTTATAGTTGAAATCCCCGCCCTTTTGAAGATGTCGAACAGAACATCCCTCACCACGTCGTGCCGATACTTGAACCCGGGGAGCTGTTTACAGTGCACAACATGCTCCCCAAACGAGTTTAAGCACGCCTTGTTACACACAGGGCACTTCTCATCAACGGAAAACAGAGGGATTATAAGGTGGTACTTGAGGACAACCCGATACTCAGTCGGCTACATGTGTTGCCCCAACCCGTCAATGGGGGGAGCGAGGAGGAAATCCTGGGCATGCGGCTAACGGAGACACTCCCATATGGCTTTTTTCCTAACTGTCATCTCAAAGGTGGCTTCCATTTCTTGCACAATTTTACTAAAGAGGGAACTCACTAAAACATGTTGGGCTTTTGGTGGGGCGGTGTCCTTGTTAGTGAAATCGCTCAGAACAAAGCCCGGAATTATATTACGGAGACCAGCCAGAGCAAACGCATAGTCCGAGTCCATACCACAAACACCACACTCCCGTAAGATGTGGCCATGCCACCCCCAGGATTGGGCTCTCGATGCAACAAAGGCATACGAAGAGCCCTTGACAACCGAAAGAACCCCAGCCCCCATGCCGAAAAGGCAAGGAGGCAAGCCGCCATTGGAGGTCCCAAAAGAATCCCCCCCCCCCACACACACACACAACAATATTCTCGATAGTCGAGCGCAAATCATTGTCGAAACTAGAGGCCGCCCCCACCATATGAGCAGGGGGACGGGTTCTTAAGCGGTAGAAAAACTTGGCAATGCCCATATAGGAGCAGAGCAGGAGGAGCTCATATTGCGGGTCACCAAGTTTGGGGAGGAGGCGCATAAGATCCGCAGCAGTAGTCGCCCTCTTCAAAGCCAAACCTTAAATAAACCCGCAAATCTGCTGACCGCTCCTCCAAGGAGCTTCATCCCTAGGGTAGGTCTACAAATGCGGGGTGGGAAAAGACCCGGTCAGCCTTTCCTGCCATCACACGACGACCAAATGAGTTCCATCTTCTTAATATTAAGCTCCAAACCCAAAGGCAGACCCCTTTCCTTAATAATTCCTAGAACCTTAGGAACCTCCTCGGCATCCCCAATAACTGTGCCATCGTTAAGATACCAAGCATGGAGAAGCAGCTAACAGTTGTCCCTCATGTGATGCACAAGGGGGATCTTAAGCCGTAGAAGGGGGGGGGGGGCAATGGGTCCCCCTGTTGGACTCCCCTAGTGGCCCAAATATGACCATCCCCCAAGTACAAGCGAGTCGGCTGCCCGAATAACAAATCAACCCATGGCGAAATAGACGGGCACCTCAGCCAAACCTCATGGAGAAGGGACGATCTGTCGACCAGGTTAAACAAATTTGAAAAATCAATTGTAAGCATAGCGAGGTACCCATCCCAATGATGGTGCCCCAACAGACGATTAACACTGTGCACAATGGCTCCCCCCTGGCACTCCAACCCCAAACTGGAAATCAGTAAGGTACTTGGACATTTCCTTGACAACCCCCTACATGGCGATCTTGGAAACCAACCGCTGCCAAATGGTGCCACTCGTAATAGGGCGAATCCCGTTATCCGGATTTAGGAGTGGCGTAAGGGGAGCCAAAGCAACAAATTTAGCCAAAATTAGCGGGCATCTCCCCCCCCCCCCAACCAAATATTTACCACCGACATAATAGCTCCCAAGAGGTCATTTGCAATAGTAGACCCTTCCCCACAGAGGCTATCCAGTAAGTTCTGGGCCCTCAGCCCGTCCCTACCACACGACATCCCTTTGGGAAAAGATTTATACATTCAAGAACACGTTCGGAGATGGCGACAAGTGGAGGCTCAGAAAGGGGGACAATTGGCAAATTCGAGGGTGACAGGCGTGGGTGCTTGGCTTCCAAGGGGCGCGTGGTTTCGTAGTTGTACAGCGCAACCCGGGATGAAGATACCACATTCACGGCCACTGTGAAATGCCCGTCTACGATTTTTCGAAGGCACACCTTGTTTGGTGCCACATGATCGTCCTTATCCGGACCCACGACGGCTAGGCCCAAAGGCTCCCCCTGGAGCCTTCTAATATGCTACTGGCCAGCTTCTCAATACCACCATCCCTTCCCCAAGCGGCCAAGGAAGACATGATGGACCGGCATTGTAAAGTTTTTTGATTCCTAGACCGAGAATCCTGCTAATTCTGGGGTTTAAAAATACGCAAAGTACATCGGGGGAGAAGAAGTAGCCGCACCCAGGCGTCCACCGATCCAGGTTGAGCAACCACCCTGAGAAGGGCACACTTGAGAGCCTGAGAGAATGCCATGCGGCAACTGTAAGGGATACTCTTGCCAGTGCCAACACGAGCCTTAAAGACCTAATCGAGGAGGCCCCATCAAACCTGAGTAGACCTTCAGCATTGGTAAAAAAACGAGGCGGGGGGGGGGGGGGGCTTTGGGATCCTAATGATACGACCGTCTGCACCATCGTCGGAGACAACAAAACGAACGACATTGTCGGGGTCATGGCAGCCCTAGCTCAAAGCATTAATTTTCATACACTGCCCACACATCCAATAGCCGCAGGCTTTTAAGGTTCCATCCAACGCTGAGAACACGCCAACATCACTTGACAACGCCTCCCGAAATTATGTTTTTTGCGGTCATCAGTAGAGAATGCCATGCCTTTAGATGTTGGATAAGTCGAGATATTCATTTGGCGCCAACCTCCCCATCTGGGTAACAATGAAATAAACGAAAAGGGCACTGTAAGTGTAATACAAAAGGTGGTTACATAACCGTCTACTCATCCCTATGAGATAGATTTGTGATAAAGTAATAATTTTACAATAAAAGGTTGTGTGTTAAAATGCTATAAAGTGCGGTCGTGCAACTAACGTTAGAGTTATATTAAAAAGTTTCTTTTGTTAAGAAGCCCTTGAAACAATCATAAAGTGACATGTGTATTACAAAGTGCGGCTTAACACACTGTGTAAAATAAATTAGAATTCTAACACATTTTGTAATTTTCTCCCAGATAAAAGTTACATTGTGTTTTATGATCATGATATATATTTTTACATGATGTGTTAGGATCTTGATCTACATGTGTCACCCAATAATTGCTTCCTAGGATTTGGAGGAAAATAGATACTTTTTACGAGAACCTAATTCTATATATATGGTCAAAATCATTTTTTTAATTTCTATTTTGCTTTAGAAACGTCAAAACTCATCTAGATCCTTAGATTGATTAATCAATAGCTAAAAATGATAAGTCACTTAGGTTGTAGCTAAGTGGTAAGTGGCAAAGCCTTTTTGATGAAAAACAAGGTTTAAACCTTGGCAATGATAAATTTAATAAAACTATAAAACTTTACTATTTTAAAAAGCTAGATATAATAATATTTTAATAAATAAATAAAATAACACTAATTTAATTAGATGAGAGAAAAGTAGAAAAGAAATATTATCTCATGACTTTATAACTCATTATCCACTTCTTAAAATAACGATTCACGCTTTAATCAAACAATAAGATTAAAGTTTAATAATTTACTTAACAGTATAAGAGAAAAAAAATTCAGATTCTCACAAAAGTTTTTAGATTATCACATCATCCACTCCTTTAAGAAAATTTCGTTCTGAAATTTAAGAAGTACTACCGGTTGTCGGCACGGGCTATCTAAACAAAATAGGATATTTGCTCATCATGATCCTCGCGTTCCCAGGTAAACTCTAGTCCACGCTTCGAATTCCACCGATCTTTGACAATCGGAATCTTGCTTTGCTTGAGCTATTTGGTTTCTTGATCAATTATCTCTACTGGCTTCTCTAAGAAACGCAATTGCTCGTCAATCTCCAACTCCTCGAGTGGAATAACGAGCAACTCGTCCGATAGACATTTTTTCAAATTAGATACGTGGAATACGTTATGCACAGAACTTAGCTCCTCAGGAAGATTCAATCTATATGCGATTGGACCAATGCACTCAATAATTTTGAATGGTCCAACGTATCTCGAATTTAGCTTTCCTTGTGTCCCAAAACGAATAACTCTCTTCCAAGGCGAAACTTTCAGAAGGACATGGTCTCCTTTATGAAATTCCAAAGGCTTTATATGCTTATCGGCGTAACTTTTTTGCCTATCACGAGCTGCTGCTAAGCGATTTCGGATTTGAACGATCATTTCATTCGTCTCATGAATAAGCTCAGGATCAGTAAGCTGACTGTCACCCACCTCTGCCTAGCAGATTGGTGACCTACACTTAAACCCATAAAATGCCTCGAACGGCGCTGCTCCAATACTAGTGTGATAACTGTTATTATAAGAAAACTCCACCAAAGGTAGGTGAGATTCCAAGTTATTACCGAACTGTATCACACAAGCTTTGAGCATTTCATCCAACGTCTGAATAGTCCACTCACTTTGACCATCAGTTTGAGGATGATAAGTCGTGTTTATATCGAGTTGGGTTCCCAATGCCTTCTGCAAGGACTTCCAAAAGTGCGATGTGAATTTCTGAGATGAAACCCTAATAAAGTCTTTGATGTTTCCGATGAGAAGGAGTTGCACATGCAAGGATGCACGAGAGAAGGTTTACGAGAGAATCCAAAGACCAAAATCAAGAATAAGGTTTATTATTTTTGGCCCGTAAGGTTATAGTCTAGATTATAGTTTTCTAATACCTAAATTCTCTATAACCAAGGCTCTGATACCAATTTTGTAACACCCCAATCGATGGCAAAAACATCAGGATGTCAGGAAAATTATATTCCAGCATAAGGATACAAAAGAAATATCATATTTTATTAATTACTCAAAACTTAAACTTCTGTTACAAGGCAAATACTTAAAATATAAACATCACCCTAACTAGGTCCATAAGCTTCCTAGTAATAAACAGCACTTATGTTGGGTGTTCATTTCATCAAAAACACGCAAAAAGGATCAACTACAGCATAGTTGGTGAGTCATAGGTTTAATAAAAGCACTGTATAGAAAACATTTGATAAGTGTTTGCAAAGTCATACTGTTAAATGAACAAACAAGCATAAGTCTATTTTCACATGAATTCATCACATAAACAGTACACTTGATTGATGGTTCACAAACCAACAACCGGTAAGAATGTTTGTCCACGTATTCAATTCCTCTAAAGGAATCTTAGGGTTGAAACGACATTTAGTTCCATAAAGTCATACATGAACAAACATATATAGGTCTATTTACACACATATACATCACCAAAGCAGTGTGTTTGATTGATGGTTCGCAAACCAACAACAGATAAGAATGTTTGTCCACATGTTCAATTCCTCACAAGGAATCTCAACGGTGGGACGACGTTCAATTCCTCGCAAGAACCTCAACCTCATCATGTTCAGTTTTTCGCAAAGAACCTTACATTTGATGCTCCGGAGCCTTAAGCATAAAGTTTCCCGGTAGCATACAATGATAAGAATGGCAAAGTATACATTTACATGATATAACACAGATGCAGGTAAATTTATTTAACAGTAGTTGGCTTTGCATTATAAGAATGAATGTTTTAATTATCAAAGTTTCCTAATTTTTCACGATAATAAGCATGAAAAAAATATATTTTCCGCTTGAAAATGAAGTCATATCAATGAATAAAGTTTATGCGTGTTTTTCACCGGTTCGGAAAATCTAAAGTAAAAGGGGCTATGAACTCACCTTAGATGGTTCGATTAATAGCTTGATGTAACGAGGATGGTTCAGGTACGAGAATGTCCTAAACGAATAACGAATTTGATTAATCTAAAGTTGTGAGGACGAATAAAGGTTTTCTAGAATATCTAGGGTTTTGATGGATTTGTGGATTTGAAGAAGATTTATCTAAATTGATTTGAACTTATGATAATCAATATTTATTGTTGTTTATAACTTAAATTGGAGCTAAAGTAAATGGTTAAAGTATTCAATAATTAAATGAAAGAATGAAAATGATGATTTCTTGTTTAATAATACAAGTGTATGAGAATGTTTTAAAAGTTTTGTAATAACAAAATAATGGATAACAACAATGTTCCGAATTTAATATCAAATAGTTTTTATGAATTATAAATATTTATAATTAAACATAATTAATTAGTATAGAATATTTGTATGAAACTTGTAATTAAAAAAAAATTTAATGATTACAAAATAATTACATTATATATATATTTATGTTCTGCTTCAAAATGTAGCAAAAACAATTATAATAGTTTTTATAAACTCTAAAATATGGGGTTTTGTATATTTAAAAATTGAAATGTGTTTTATAATGTGTTTAGAAATTTTCTAAAATTTTAATTGATTTTTATTTTGATTTTTAAAAAGGTTTACTATAAAGAGAAAAAAATAATGAGTGTGTAAAATAAACTATGGGCCGGGGACTTGAACCCACGATCTCATGCTTAGAATAGAGGGACGGTACCATCAGACTACTTGGCTCAATGGTAACCATCCTAGTCGAAAAATATATAAGGTGTATTCGCATGTCCATCTTCTTCCCTAAATCCCATTCGTAACCCTAGATCTTAGATCAAGAAATTGGTTATCGATTTGTCGATGTTTGCAACAATAAGTGTAAGGGAATAATTTGTGGCTTGTGTATTAAATCATCACTTGGCGGAGTATTCTGAAGGCCTATGTGTTAGAATAGGTGAAAATGAGTTGGGTTATGGGTATATTAGGTCATTGGGCCATTTTAGGCATGTTTGGGCTCAATTAGAAAGTGTTTAGAGGGAGTTTAGTGGGCCTAGATGGTCAAATCCGGAAATTAATGTGTAATTAGGGTTTTTAGGGTGTCTTGTTTAGCAAGTTGGAGACTCCCTATATAAGAGAAGCTCTCCTCTCATTATTAGGTTGTTGATTGTGGAGTAAAGCTAGTCTTTTGGGTGAATTGTGGTGTAATCGAAATTCTCATTCTCTAGGAGAATTTCGATCCAAGGTGTTTCAAACAATCAAGTGCTTAATCAAGTTTCTTTCTCAAATCGGTTTGTTATCTCATTGCTCTTTAGACTTTTCTATTATTACTTTCTTCTGTATTCTTGAATCAACTAGTGAAAACCGGATTCCGCACGGTTTCACTAGCCAAGATATCGCGTGAGGGTTATTTTGATCCTTACAATTGGTATCAGAGCCAAGAAACAAGCGTTTCGAGGCTCACATGGTATCTCGATTCAAGTTTCTAACGGTTTTGTGAAGAATTTTAAGTATTTCAGGTGTTTTCGATCTAACATCAAAGCTTTTCGGCTGGAAAATTGGTATTAAAAAATATATATTGTGTTGATTCGATGGAATTAATTTGAAGACCCGGAAAGAGATTGCGTAGAATATTTGAGAGATCATTTGAAGGTTTGAAAAGTAATTTGAAATCCCGACTAGTTTGGGATTTGATTGTCAATCACGGAATTGGTCCTGTTTCAATTTTCGGATTTGAAGTAAGCAAGCAGGGTGGTCACGTGGGTTTCATATTAAGAATTAAAATTGAATTTGAAGTTCTGATAATTTACGAATCTGCCATTGACATTTATTTCAATCAAACCGACTTCTCGACCGACTTCAATCAAACCGACTTCTCGACCGAATCGAAATTAGACTATTTACGGATTCGGATTTGAAATTTGAAGCTCAATTATATTTACGGAATTGCCACTGCTATTTATTTAGATTATGTGGTCCATATCATCCCGTTTTTGAGCTAGTAAACGGCCACTCATTTTAAGTTGGTGCAAATTAATTTTGACGGGGTTTTGATCGCTGAATTTTTCTGCACCTTGTGGAGTAATTCGTTTTTTTTATTTCCATATTTTTTTGCTCTAAGTGTTTCAAGGTGCTACTAACGGTTTTATTTGTGAGTTTCGTGTGATTATAGTGCAGGTTACAAGTGTTGCAGAAGCAAGAAGCCCGTGTTCTATAAGCTATTCGATCGAAAAATCTGTGGCTTGGACCCTTATTTCGATCGAAATTTTTGGCTTTTCGACCCTGTTTTCTGCTTTTCGATCGGTCTGTCTGATCGAAAAGTCCCTCCTGTTGACCCTTTCCGATCGAGAAAGCCCCCTCAGTGGCTTTTCGATTCATTCCTCTTGCTCGAAAAGTCCCCTAAGTGACTTTTCGACCAGCCTGCCCAATCGAGAAGTCCCCTTTTGTGACTTCTCGATCAGTTACACCAATCGAAAAGTCCCTTTGAGACTTTTCGATCCAGCCTTCACTTTTCGATCGCATCACACTTTTCGATCCTCATCTATTCCGATCGAAAAGTACTTTTCGATCAGCTACCTCCAACCGAAAACCCCTTTTCGACCCATCCTCTCTTTCGATCGAAAACCCATTGTCCGACCGAAAACCCTTTTCGACCTACTTTTCGATCAAGCCACTTTCAACCGAAAACCCACTTTCCGATCAAAAACCCACCTTTCAATAATCCAGAAGTTCAATCAAAGACATTCATGGCATCCTTTTTTCCAGGTAATTCTGTATCAGCCAGCAGCTCTGAGGTATGTCTTAACCCTAAATGTCAATCTATTCTAAATGAATCTAAAGAATGGCAAACTAAGTTTTTCAATGAAACCTTAAATCGTGAATTTGTTGATAAAGAATTGAGGGAATACAAAGGTAGAAGTAAAAACTTAAGTGAGAAACTTGAAGCTGCTAAAATTGACATAAAAAATCTTCAGAGGGACTTGAGTAACAAAAACACATATCTGACAGTTGCTAATGAAGAAATTGCCACATTGAAAACTGAACTTGAACAACTTAAAGGGCAATTAGAAACATCGCAAACCAAAGTTGAGCGAAACGGTAAGATTGTGTCAGAAATGATGAAGGCTAGCTCACTTTTCTACAACACAGACGCTCGTATGCGTCATCTAAAAGCCAACTCTGGTTTGGGTCTCGGTACTGAAATAAAAGATGAAAAATCCACCCATACAGTACCGATGCCCCTGATGCATGAAATGATCTCAGATTATGAGTGTTCTAAGACCAACTTGGATGCTAAAGCTGAGATTGAAAAGAAATTGGCAGCTTGTCCCATTAAAATTTCTGCTCCTGTTTCCAACCAGACTAACTCTTTTACTTCTTGTGCAGATACAGAAAACAAAGAAGCAGGTTCAAAGGGGGAAAGTGTTGGCATTGAGAGTCAAAAGTTTCCTGACGTCAAAACTGAAATTTTTGCGTCAAATAAATCTGAGTCTGAATTGAGCTTTGCTAAGTCTGATGTTTTTGACAAAACTTCTGTTTGTGGTACTTTTAATTTCGGTGTTTGTGATCCTAAACTTTCCAAACCTTTGAGGAAAGTCAGGATTTTGAGAAAGGATAAGGGACCACAGGTTGCTGATCCTAAGCCTACTGATCCTAATTTGGTTGGTTTGAATGATTGTTTGAATGTGTGTGCTAATGTTTGTGATAATGCTAGTAATGTGCAGAATGTGCAGGAGGCCAGACCACATGACTTTATCCCATATCCTGAGGTAACTTCTGTATATGACCAATTTGTGCCAGTACAGCGGGAGTATGTGCTAACAACGAGGCCCAATGGCAAAGTTGTGTGGATCCACAAAAATTCCAAACCATCTTGGGTATCCACAGGGAAGAAATATTCCCAAGCTCCCGCGTACCCAAAGAAGCAGTCCTGCCATATGTGTGGGAATCCTGGACATGTGGCAAGAAATTGTTTATATAGGCCATATGAACCCTACTACCCTAAAACTCATTTGCAAAACTACCAAGGGCAATCATATGGTGGCACAAACCACAAACATGGCCACAAAAAGGTAAATTCTCAGCCAAAGGTACCTACAGGCTCAAAGGTATCTAAAGTGACCAAAGAGTCTGCACCTTCACACCCTAAGGTGCAGAGACATGTACCTTCACAACCAAAGGTGCATAAGGTGACCAAAAAGCCTGCACCCTCAATCCCCAAGGTGCAGAAGTCTGTGCCCCTACAACCAAAGGTACAGAAAGTTAACCAAAAGCCTAAGTCACCTCAACATCCAACCAAAACTGATTTCAAAAGTCATAAATTGAATGATTCTGTTAACAAATCAGTTGTTGCTTTAAAACCTATTTGGGTTCCCAAACATGGTGGTCTTTCTGAGAATAATCAAGAGAGGTGGAATGTGAAAAAGGTGGTAAATCAGTGTTACCTACCTAAAGGGGTGTATAAGAAGCACTCCAAACAATTTGATGAAGTTAAAAATGATAAATCAAACATTTATCAAATTCCACCTAAAAGGCTACAAGGTAAAGGGAAAGAAAACAATCAGCCCACGAATATCATTTCTGATGATGGTCGTGTGAATTCTAATGAACCCACAAAGCCCACACCAAAGTCCACCAAAAACAACACCAAAAACAACACCAAGAAACCCAAATCAAAGGCACCCACAACCCCAAGTATCAATCTTTCAAAGAGGATGTGCTTAAAAGAAATAACTTTCAATGACTCTGCAGGTATACCCAGAACAACAATGGCCTGGGTACTTATGGTTAACTAATCTCTCACAGTGTGCAGGAACAGTCAAGGAGGACTTTCATTAACCTTGTTTGTTTGTGATAGTGATTGTTCCAGGCACAGGATAGGAGGCATCTCTCTACCACATGACATGAAGATTTCAATGGAGGGTATGTTTCCTTGTGAGAGGTAAATCTGAGAAAATCAGCAGTAAAGGTAACACTGTCTAAATTGTTTGTTTCTTGGCTGATTTGATGTGAAGTATGGTTGTGCATGAAACAAAACCCATTTCTGAAAAGTTTCAAAAGATAAACTTTGAAGGTTAGCTTGGCCAGTTTTTAGTACATATTTAGTATTGTGTCAGTGAGTGTTAAAAAAAAAAAAAAAAAAATAAAAAAAAAAAGGTGTGTGTTGTTATTAAAAATCAAAAAGCAAGGGGAAGAATAGAAAAGATGAAATTGTTGACCCCTCAAAATTAAATTGTGCTTTTTAATTTTTAATCTTTTGTTTGTCTTTAGAAGGCTGGGAAGTGAAATATTTCCGTTCTCAAAATGACTGACACACGTAAGGCAAAAGTGAAAGACATGATCCAAGGTGATGTGCTCGGTAGGCTCAGTTCCAAAAACAAAGGTATGGGTCACAACACTTAAAGATAAAGTATGTCATTTGACGGGAAACACACACTTAGGTTAAGTGCTTGTTCTATTTGACTGCGAAATTGTTCCCGATACACACGCCGGACTCCAAAGTGTTGAATCAAAAATCTCAAAAAGTCGGCGTCCCCTCTGTTTTGTGTGAGCAAAGATCTGGGGATGTCAAAGCCGTCAGTCAAGTCTTGCCTCTGCTTTGCGTGAGCAATGACCTGGTGTAGAATGGTTGACGTGTTAATCAGACTTTCCTCTGTTTTGCGTGAGCAAAGACCTGGTTAGTCTGTATTAACGTGCTTGCAGATCACTGTATATAATTTACACCCCAAAAGATGCCAATGTGCACAACAAAAGAGACCCTCTAGCGTCCAAAACCCTTTAGCCCTGACTTTGTGACTAGGCTTATGTGTTTGATGAAAGGTTACCACCTGACTGATAAACGCCTCTGAGTTGAAATCATACAAGTCTTTGTATATTATCCCTATCTCTTTTATGATCTGTTCTTTCTCTTCTCAACCAAGTCTCGAGAAAAGATTCAAAACTCTGGATATGGGAATGTGAAAATATGTGGTAGGGAATGATTAAGCTTGATAGACTACACATATTAATTACCTAGGATTTGTGTGTGACTGTCGGATGTTCATAATTAATGCACCTAAAAGATAAATAAGTGACAAACAGCCGGGAAAATGAGGAACATGGGTTTAAGAAGGACCAATATACTGGCAATCGCCTGGACGTGTTCGAGTAACAGATGCTGAAAAGGGTTCCTCAGTTCAGACAAAGACGGTTTGATCCCAAAATAAAACCTTCTCGTTTAGTAATTTGGTATGTTTGATTTTTATTTTTATTTTTATTTTTCTTTTGGGTTATCTTAAGTTTGTTTTTATTGTTTATGTTTCAACCATGGCCAGGTTAATTTAAAGGTTTTAATAAGTTTTTATGGGTTTGTGCAAGAAGGTATCACCCCTCCAGAATCTCAGGGGGAGATAATGTGAAGAGTCCTCAGGTTCAGGGGAAGTTTTTGGTAAAATAATTCTAACCCGATAACCAGTCATCATATGCTGGTTAGTGTTTGTGTTTGTTCCATGTTGTGCATGACAGGTTAAATGAAATGTCATGGAAAAGAAAAGTCAATGAGTGCTGTTACTGTTCGTGTTGAAGAACCAGCCGGAAAAGGACTTACCCTATGCTCAGGGGAAGTTTGTTGGTTGTTCAAGTAAAGCGTCCAAAGACACCGTTCTCAGGTTTAGGGGAAGCTAATTGAAGAAAAGATGCAGAGTAGTCACAAATGCCAAGACAGAGGTTTTCAAAATTTATCCTCTGAAGTCTCATGCAAGTCAAGACAGTTACTGATGGTTTAGCAAGGACTCGTCATGTTTCAAGAAGAAGCAAGTATTTGAGAATCCTCCTCTCATTATTTGTTTGTCATTTGAAGTCCAAGCTGATGCTGATTGAGAGAAAACTCCCAGATCTCGACCGTTGCTGCCCAATGAAGATCGTTCAAGAAAAGAATCTTCACCAACCCATGTTCAAGCCAAGGAGAAGACTGAAGTCTGAAGATTGAAAGTAGAAGATATTTAATAGCACAAGCCAAGGGGAAGATTGTAAGGGAATAATTTGTGGCTTGTGTATTAAATCATCACTTGGCGGAGTATTCTGAAGGCCTATGTGTTAGAATAGGTGAAAATGAGTTGGGTTATGGGTATATTAGGTCATTGGGCCATTTTAGGCATGTTTGGGCTCAATTAGAAAGTGTTTAGAGGGAGTTTAGTGGGCCTAGATGGTCAAATCCGGAAATTAATGTGTAATTAGGGTTTTTAGGGTGTCTTGTTTAGCAAGTTGGAGACTCCCTATATAAGGGAAGCTCTCCTCTCATTATTAGGTTGTTGATTGTGGAGTAAAGCTAGTCTTTTGGGTGAATTGTGGTGTAATCGAAATTCTCTAGGAGAATTTCGATCCAAGGTGTTTCAAACAATCAAGTGCTTAATCAAGTTTCTTTCTCAAATCGGTTTGTTATCTCATTGCTCTTTAGACTTTTCTATTATTACTTTCTTCTGTATTCTTGAATCAACTAGTGAAAACCGGATTCCGCACGGTTTCACTAGCCAAGATATCGCGTGAGGGTTATTTTGATCCTTACAATAAGCATATGACTTTTAATCCTTATAGAAAACTGATCAAGATGGTATAAAGATTACCTCGTAAAGTTACCAAAAAAGAAAGAATGCGAAGGTCGCCGGAGTATTGACGACGGTGATGAACAAAGGCACGAACAACAATGATTTTAGTGTGTATAGGTGTGGAACAAATAGGGAAGGATTGGGGGGAGATTTGTAGGGTTGAGTTTGAGGTTCAAAACGCGTAAATTCGACATTAAAGTCCGACCGGTTTCACGTTCCAAATCATTAACTTGTGATTAATGGGTGTTAATCGACGGTTTTGGGACACAAATGATTATTAGATTAATGAAAGGAGCGTGTCTAGTCATAAAGGGGGAGAAATGTGACGTTTTGGTCGGTTTGTGAATGTTTCCGACTAGATGGGTGGTCACCGGAGGTGAACCCGCCGAAAAAACGGGACTAAATAAAAAATATTTAATTTTTTTTCAAATCTTTTTAAGGAAGAAATTAGGTATCCAATACTTTAAATGAGAAAAAAAACTTATAACAAGAAACAAATGTATTTTGATTTAACAAAGTCTATATTTTGTAAACTTTTAGAAAAACTAAGATGTATAAAAAATTAATATTTCGTTTGGAACAATATTTTTATTTTATATGTTAATATATATACATATTTATTTTGACATTTATTATAAAAACCTACTATAGATGTAATATTTAATACTTATATGATGATAAATCTATAAAATGTTTCATAAAAAAATTTGTCGTTTAAAATTTTATCAACCGTTTATTATAATTTAGTGTTATTAAATAGATAGATAAACAAATAAATAAGTAAATAAATAAATAAGAGTAATTAAATAATAGCTCAAGATTTTATTAATCTAAAATTTTCATGATTGTTATACCCGAAGTTCTTTGTAGGATTTTTAGGCTTAAAACCCTTTTTTGTTTGAACCAAATCTTTATATGTATAACGAGTTGTTTGACCCACCCCGCGCGTTGCTGCGGGGTTGGAATTGTATACTAATAAACGGCTAAAGATGTCTAATAATATGTACACTAAATAGTTATAGTATAGTAGGTTAAACGAACATGAAACTTTGTCATGTCGTTTTCAAAAACTTACATCATATTTACAAACCATTAGCTGATCAACATCTATCCATATAGATTTACAAAAGAGGGATAAAAGTTTGTTTGATGTTGATCAGCACCAAGACATTAGGATATACAAAAGAAGATCATTGTTTATATGCACATGCCAAAAGACCTGGGTCCTGGGACTGTTTTTGGAAGCTGCCTCACAGCTCATGGGATATGAAGAGCGTCTTCATCTGAGAGCTGTACGTGAGATGAATCTTGTCATTGACTTGAATCTGATTTTTCCTTGCAAATGTCTTCCACCCATAGATTGTGAATCTCCATACAAAAAAGTCAGTTGTATGCTGTTAGTCCATTATGTTTATCAATTAATACTTTCAGTTTACATAGAGCACAAAAGTTTCTGTTTATAGAAAAAGATGTTATACTCATAATAGTAGGGTTATGTTGGAACCTGTGGTATGTCACCATGTTCATCTGTGAACGAAGCTTGTAGACGTTTGGCTTCTTGTTCTCGTACACCAAGCTGATCTTCATACCGTCATAGAAATCACCAATCTTTGAAAGCTTAGTCGGAAGCCGCTGCAGGGTATGCAGATTAGTATATAGGTGTTATGCTCGTATGATTACATATGATGAATGTTAGTGCTTACGGAGTTATCACGGACAATAACAACTTTGTCGAAGCATGGGCCAGGTGCAGCAGAAGCGGCTGGTTGGTGTGCAGCAATGGGCACGGCTTCAATTGGTAGATTGGTTGCATGTGCCAGGGAGTGGAAATTACAGCCGCATGGGTAGTAGATGTCTAGGAATGCCATCGTGTTGCCTTCAAAAGCAAGCTCAATGTCATATCCTGGTTTTATAGGGATTTGTCGAACGATGTCTTTCCACCCCTTAATCAGGTACAGATCTCCAGATACATTTGTTATGTACACATCCCAGTACTGTTCAGCTGTGAACACAACTGAAATGGGCGCAGCAGGTGCAACATTGCTAAACTTACTCATAGCTATCTCAGCTGGGATTTCCTGTTAAAATTAGGATGGAATCACATATTTCTGGTGAAATAACAAACAAAATACATAAGGATAGTAATATCACATATAATAGTGAGGAAGCACTTACCAGAGCGTACATGTCGTTGGTAGTAAATGTGAGACGAAAGGAGTCTGCCATCTGTTATGCAATGAATAAACGGTCATTGTTATGTAATAAAAAGCATTTCTAATGTTCTGAATCAGAGAGAACTATGTGGAGGCAATAGAACTGATGTTCTTATGACATGTGGCACAAATGTTTTGTATATTACAATATACATTACAGGCATGTTAAAGGAAGAGATGATAGAAAAAAGTTAACACTTTGTTGATTAAAGCTGTTCATAGTTGTTGTTTGACATAAAAGAGAATCATTACATTAAGGCTAATGGTTGAAAGTTGAAACTTAGGTGGCGTTTGGTTCACGGAATGTAATGTAATTGGAATTGTAAAGTTTTCCTTCTAAAGTTGTGCTTACGTTGGGTAAATAAGGAGTTTGAAATACAATGAATTCCTTTAATCAATGGAATTTAGAAATCCTTCACTTTAACCAAGGAAAGTTACATGACCTCAAATTCCATTGATTAAAGGAATTCATTGTATTTCAAACTCCTTCTTTACCCAACGTAAGCACAACTTTAGAAGGAAAACTTTACAATTCCAATTACATTACATTCCGTGAACCAAACGCCACCTTAGTAGTTACAGAGTAATTTCAAGAGTGAATCTCAATACACTTTTTAAAATAAAAGATTAAGTAAACCTAAGTTGTATATGGAAAGTTCTAAAGTGAATGTAAGTAATATGAAGTTAATATGAAGTTCAGAATGAATTTCTGTAAATAGTACAAAATGAAGGATCAGATTAAGTTAGGTTTTACATTATGCATGCACCTCAGATGAACATAATCATTTGTCTTTAGATTTACCACAGTATATGTAGAGAATCTGATAACTAATTTTGTATAAGATGAAAGGGTTGTCGATGAAGACTGTGTAAACGATTGGATATAAGTTACTGCAGGAATACTCTAAATGGAAGAAATTAGTAAACTTGAGAGTAAATGTGCATGTGTAGGTTTAGATGATTATATGTACAAATCGGAAATTCAGAACCCTTTTAAAATGAAATATTAGTAGATGCTTAATGTTTAAATTTTGAAATTAACAGTCAGTTCTCACCGAAGGAGGTAACTTTATGTTTAAATTTTGAAATTAACAGTTAAAAGTGGTTTGTGTAATAGCAGATTTTCAAAGATGGATGAATAATGTATAGTGTATGATGTGTTTCATTTACAATGTGCTTGAGTTACATAGACAGAATCATGTAAAGTTATGTACAGTTTTCCTTATCTTCATATAAGCTGATGAAATCTTCAAGTTTAGTTGTAAAAAGAAGGGTATGCAGACACATTATGAGGTAAATAGTGACTGAAAAGTCTTCTCATATTGTGAAGCAATCAAAAGCAAAATTCATAGAAAAGGTAGACAAATAACTTAAAGACTATCTAATTCCATAATCACTAACTGTTTGGTGAATGTAATATTCAAAAAGCCAATTGGCAGCGACATATAAAAGTTTTTTTTTAATTTTAGCACCACAAAAGTTCTTATATATTGAATTTTAGCACAAAAGTTCTTTATATTTTAATTTTGCCACAAAAACTTTAGTGTTTTTAACTTTGGTCACAAAGTTTAAGGTTTTTAACTTTGGCCATATTTTTTTAGAGTTTTATACATTACTACGAAGTTTTGCAGTGGACATTTTTCAGTGTCTATGTAATATATGTATGTGTATATATATATATATATATATATATATATATATATATATATATTTGTATTATATGTAAGGGACACAGACTTTGAACAGTGAGCAGTAGAAATATGTAGGAGCAGTAGACTAATGTAGCATTAATGGAACCGAAATCTTAAAATGAAACAAAATTCTGCAACAGCAATAGACTAAGCTATCAGTAATGGAATGGATCATACATAGGCTTTCAACAACAAGTAGCACAAATATGCAATAGCAATATACTAATCCAAAATTAACTAAACAGAAAGCCAATGCAACAGTAATAGAGTAATAAGCCAATGCAACAGTAATAGAGTAATCCAACAGTAACGGAATAGAACAGCTAATAACAACTTATAAACATAAGCATAGAAAAGAAAACAGCTGACGCAATAAGAAAATGTACCTGAACACGCACTGCAATCTTCAAAACACTATGCAATCTAGAAGAACAATAAGTAAATAAGTCAGAATGAAATAATGTAAGTCAAAGCAATTATACTTTAAAAGAAAGTAACATTGACACATAAAGACAACTAAGCTTATAACAGTTGTCAAAGAACAAATACTAATCTTTTTTAAAAAAGTTTCTAGCCATATAAAAGCCTATATTTACATAAAGCCAAACTAATAAAGTCTAGAACAAAAATGCAATATAAGAGAACAATAATTCAGTGATACGAAAGAAACTCATAAAGGACAACAGTCATCAACAAAAATTAACAAAAAGGAAACGAAAACTATAAAAGACAACAATCAGATCAGCATGCGAAAAAAGGAGGCAATAACTATGAACTTAAATTAGAAAATTAACTTAAATCACATACAACAATCAACAGAAATCGAGCGCTAAACTGGCAATATGAAAAATACAGCCAGACATTTATACAAACACCTTTCATGCAACAAATAATAAGACACAGAACAAATCAAGCATAACTAAGAGCCACAAACATCAAAACAACACATGCAATTGGTAACATTAAAGGCAATTGCAACACAAATGCCAACGATTAGGAAAAGACAACAACCACAAACAAAAATTACAAAAACTGCAAACATAAGAAGCTCATCAGAAAAAGTAAAACAAAACACAAAGCAACACACACAACGATTAGGAAAAGACAACAACCACAAACAAAAATTACAAAAACTGCAAACATAAGAAGCTCATCAGAAAATGTAAAACAAAACACAAAGCAACACATATGCCCAAACTCACGCCATGGCAGTAGCAATAGAAGAAATTGACAATCTGAATGGAAGAAACTGAAAACATCAAACGGCCATCAAAATCACCTAGACACCTAACAACAGAAATGAGCATAACACATGAAATTGACAATCTAAATGCAAGAAACTGAAAACATCAAACGACCATCAAAATCACCTAGACACCGAACAACAGAAATGAGCATACCACATGCAATCAGTAATCTTGAAATTAACTGCGATACAACTGAAAATGACAACGAAAACAGCGAGAGAAACGAAATCGATGAGACATTGTAAAACAAAACGCAAACGAAAACATACACCCAAATTGAAAATGACAACGCATGCAGCAAAAGAAATGAAATCGATCGAACATTCTAAAAGAAAACGCCGACGAAAACACAACAAAACGAAAACGAAAACAACACGCAGACGAAAACACATAACTAAATCGACAGTAAACGAACAATAATCGAAATTCACAGTAAACGAACACTAATCGTAAAAACTAAAACTGTAGAAAGAAGAAATCGACAATCGATAACAAACTGAAGCCGCACACAGAAGAAACCCAGAACAGAAATCAACCTGGCGATGATAATCGGCGGCAATTCAACTGACAGGAAAGAGGAAGAAGGAAAACGCAAACGAACACTACAAACTGAAACTGTAGAAAGAAGAAATCCACAATCGACAACAAACTGAAGCCGCACACAGAAGAAACCGAGAACGGAAATTCACCTGGCGATGATAATCGTCGGCAACCCAACTGACCGGAAAGAAGAAGAAGGAAAACGCAATGGAAAAGAAAGCTATTTAAAAACAGAAAACTGTCTCTCTCTCTATGAGGTGGCAGCAAAAGGAGACGACACGTAGAAAAACACAGGGACTAAAAATGTCATTTACAAATAAACTTGTGGTCAATCTATAAGAAACATAATCTTCACTATTCACCTTGAATTTGTTTTGTATATTTATTAAATATGGGGTTGGATCTAAGGGTGTTTAACTAATCGAATTTCAAATACTAGAGTAATTCGAATGGAATTATTCGAATTTCAATTTTGTAAATTTGGATTCGAAATCCGATTCAAATTCGAAATAGATTCGTTGAATTGAATCAAATTCGAATGCGAAATATAAATCCAATTCGAAATTCGATTCGATTCGTATTCAGTTTTTTAATTCGAATCGAATATGAATCAAATACGAATCAAATACGAATCGAATCCGAATAAACTTATTTTAAATTGAAAAAAAAAACACGTTTTAATTTTATTTTCAAAACTACTAAAAACATAAATTATTATAGTAAAAAATACAAATCTATATAAGTATAAAACTAATAAACATCTAAAAGACTTAAAATTAAAAATTTTCTAGAGAAATGGAATCGTGAATAGAAAGGAAACGTTTCAATCTTTAATGTATATTTTAAAGAATTACAATTTTAAAACTTTTAAAATATGACGTGAATTATAATAAGTTAAACTAACTCAAAATAACTTTATGAATATTATAACAAATATATATATATATATATATATATATATATATATATATATATAATTATTTCTAATTCGAATTTTGAATCGAATTGAATTGAAAATCTTAAATTCTAATTCGATTCGAAATTCGATAATAGACGTCGAATAGAATCGAATTCGAATTTGAAATTTTGAACTGCTCATTTTCGAATCGAATCGAAACGAACCGAATTTCGAGTTCTTCAAATCGGATTTGAAATCTGAACACCCCTAGTTGGATCCATTAAAAAACACATTGTGCCTAAAATGAATAAGAAGATATCTAATCTATTAATTTTATAATAAATCAATGGTTTAAGTAAAATAAAATAAGAGAAAAATAAGAGGTGTAAGGGTATTTTTGGTATATGTTCTTTTGTTGACTTTTTTAAGTTTCCTTCATTTTTTTAAATGTTCATAACTTTTTCATACGAATTTTATTTATTAAAATTAAACTATAAAGTCGAATATATTTTTTTTCTCTTTAATTTGAGTATAGTATTGATCAGTGTTGTAAAACTCGGCCTAGGTGGCTGCTTAGGCGGCGCCTAGGCGCTCCTCGGACTCTTACTAAGGCGACTTTTGTCAACACGGCAAAGCTAGGCGTAGGCGGTCAACCTCGGTCAACACCGGAGCATCTCGGCCTAGACGGTGCCTAGGCGGCCGCCTAGGCCGAGTTGCTCCAATTTTCACCGAGGTTGATCGCCTACGACTTGCTCAGCTGAGTTGCTTCGGGATCTTATTGAGATAATTTTAGGCAACTTGGGTGAGCAATTCGTAGGCGGTCAACCTCGATTAACATCAGAGAAACTCGGGTAACTCGGCTAGGCGGTCAATCTCGACACAAGATTGGATTGTAAAAGAGGAATTAGAGATTTAAGTACCTTCGAAAACAGTTAATGAAGCTACGGGTGATGATGAATCCTTATAAAATCAGAGAAGTGCTAGATTAGAGAACTTGAAGAATATTTCGTATCCGAAGAAGAGGAATTGAATGATAACGTTGAATACGAGTCAGGACTAGTAAAGGGTGATATCAATATATGATACTTTAGTGTTTGAAGTTTGAACAACTAATGGTGATGTCAATATTAAATTATTAATATTCACAAATTTTGTTATAAATATTAGCATTTGCACATGTATATAATTTATAAAAAAAATATTTTCTTCATAATATACCATTTCCGACTACTCTCCGAGTACTCCCCGCCTAAGCCGAGTACTCGCAACTCCCCAGTCGGCCGCCTTGGGAGCGCCTAGCGAGTTTTACAACCTTGGTATTGGTATATAAATAAACAATTTTTTTTTTATAAAAGTGTACTGTTTTGTAAGTATATGTACTATTTTGTAATTATATGGTCTTTTTTGTAATTTTATGGTTGTTTTGTAATTATATGTATTGTATTGTAACTATGTACTAATTTATGTTAAAATAATATGATTAATACGGTTTTGCATTATACATTTTTTTTTGTGTTAAAACAACTATCTCTATGTTGTTCTTTATTAAAACAACATTTTGTGTTTTTTAAAGTAAAATAGCACCGAACATTGTGTTGGTTTGCATTAAAATATATACTGATTTTATAATTCAAACATTATTTGTACTATTTTGTAACTATATGTACTGTTTTACATTAAAACAACATTTGTACTATTTTGTTTTAAGATTGAAATATCTTTTATTCTTATTTCTTAGAGTTAAATACGATTTGTGTCCCTGTGGTTTGTCGATTTTAATCGTTTGAGTCCATTTTTTAAATTATTAACAAATCTAGCCTCATGGTTGTTTTTTCTTAACAAATCGAATCCCGGTGTTTTTATTTTGTTGTCAATTGAGTCCTTGGGCCTAACTTGGTTAGATTTTTTCTGTTAAATGGAAGGAGCATTCTAGTCATTTACTTATGAGGGACTATTTATATAAGTATCAAAAAATCAGGGGGTATCAAAAAATCAGGAACTCACAGAAAATGCATATAGCTTCGATATCTGGGTTTGCGAATATAAATTTTCTTTTTGAACAACTATACTTTTATCCCCCCCCCCCCCCACCGTTGATGCCTTCGATAGCATCAATAGCTTCTGATGATGAGAATTATGATACACACTCCTTCCGGTCTCTCTTTAATGATGGCGAGGACTTCGAATTGGACAATTTCGAGAAAAAAATTAAAGACGCCGGCCAGGATTCGGAATCGCCGGCGAAGACTATCTCCGGAATAGATGCAATCGTGGAGAAAAGTAAATGCCGGCCAAGATTCAAAATCTCCGACGACGACTATTTCTGGGAAACATGTACTGACACTGGCGACCACCTCCCCTTGTCACGGCTCCGCCTCACCCATAACTCCATAACTCAGGCGACCACCACCACCTCCGCTCGTTCCGCCACCACTTTACAGCAATACGCTCGTCAACGTTCCGCCACCATCAAAACGAGTTTCCGATCTAGGCTCGGTGCGATTAGTCTGGTTTTCCGATTAGAAGGGGCGACGAAGGTGTGACGATTGAAGCCAATCAGATGGTGAAAGGTGGGGTGGTGGCCGGTGGCAGAGGGAGAGAGAAGAGGGGGATATATATATATATATATATATATATATATATATATATATATATATAGGTAAAGTTTAGTACAAACCAATATTATTGTAAGAACTTAAGAACTAATGTAAGAACCATTAAATTTCAATTGAATGAAGGTTATTTACATAATTTTTATGCTTCTTTTTCTTTTTCCTTCATGTCTATACACATGATGGCAACTTAACGACCTAAAAAAACAAAAAACTAAACAAAACTCGTTTTTTTTGTAAATCCGACTATGTTGCATATATGCAACATATGAAAACATATAATGTTGCACATATGCAACATATGAAACATATAATGTTGCATATATGCAACATGGTATGTTGCATATAAAACATATGAAACATATAATATTGCATATATGCAACATGGTATATTGCATATAAAACATATGAAACATACCATGTTGCATATATGCAACATTGTATGTTTCATATGTTGCATATATGCAACATAGTCGGACAAGCAAAAAAAAACAAAAAAACAAAAAAAAACTTTTTTTTAAAGTCATCGGGTGGATATGGATGGATATACGTGAAATTAAATTTAAAAAATATCAAATTACCCAAAAAAACTTTATTTGAAATAATTTTCCCTTGGTTCTTACAAGTTTGTACAATAAAAAACAAGATGTCTTTACCATAAATGTAGTGGAGGAATTAAAAAGAAAGAATAAAATTACTTAATTATCCCTCATTTAAGTTGGTTCTTAAGTTCTTACAATAGATAATGGTTCTTACATGAACTTTCTCCATATATATATATATATATATATATATATATATATATATATTTTATTTTTATTTTTTAATAAAGTTACATAAACAACCCTAAAAATTGAGAGTTGATAATTTATTTTTTAAATATTTACATATTAGCCCCTAAAATGAAAAAAAAAGACTTAAATGTTGTTTATTTAACAGAAAAGTTTAACATCGTTAGTTCCAAGGACTCAAATGACAAAAAAATACAACCATGAGACTGGATTTGTTAATAATTTAAAAAATGGACTCAAATGGTTAAATTTAACAAACCACAGGGACTCAAATCGTATTTAACTCTATTTCTTAATTGTGTCATATGTCAAATTTCTAGTTCTTCATATTTATTTTAGACAAAATCAATTTTCTATTTAATTCAATCCTGATATATAATCGCTTTTAAAAAACAAATATAGCCGAGAGGTAGCAATGAGGAGAAATTTGTTTGGTAAACATGAGGATAAAGATAGACAAAAGGGCATTTACGTATCCATAGAGAATCCTTCTTGTTTCACTTCACGACAAGACTACCAGATTACTTTGGCCGGCGTACAACCACTAATTTGCTTAAATAATTCACTGATTAGTGATTCACTTATCGTCTTAGGAACTATTACAATAAGTTTTTGGTTACGACGGTTATGGGTTTTAGTTATAGATTAGGACATTTTGTGTTGAAAAAGACATTTATCCAATTTTACTCTACACAAAAATGTTCTTGAACCTTATGAACATAGTCGACATAACAAGTACAATGGTTAATTATAACAATCAAATGTATACAAGCTCGAAAGCAAAGTGTTCGTATGTGTAGTTAATTTATTGCTTATATATAATATAACCTATCACTACACGATCACGTTTCTGTGTTCTTGTGTATATATGTGTTTACTAGTGGAGTGTCTATGCAATATGATGGGAAACACAGCACGCTGATAAATGTTTTAACAATTAAGTAGTAAACTATCATATTTCTTTAAAGGTATAATGAAAGTTTATATTTATATAAAATAAAAAAAATCAAAAGATTGGACTCGTTTGGGAATACTGCGTCCCCTAAGTCAATGAACTTTGTCTTTACACGTCTTGGATTTGCTATCAAGAAGGGGTTTGCTATCCAGAAGCCCCTCTTCCTTGTATGATGTCTAGGGTCGTGTCTTTGTACTCCCTTTTTATAATCCAAACTTAACACCAAATCGTAACCTTTAAATATTGTTATACAATTACTTCTCATAATTTATTTCGCTATTAATTGCTTATACAATTACTTTTTTTGTATATAATAACATAATGGACAAAGACAATTTTACCACCTTAACCTCTTAACTTTTTAAGTAAATAAGAAGTTAGTCATTCACAAATATATTATAATATAGTATAGACGTGATGGATCTTGAGATACGTTTTTATAACATGTAAATATGAATTATATTTAAGGACACTATAGTACCATTAAAACTTAAATAACTTACATATTCCTTAGGCAGAATGATCTTGTTCAACTAATTGTCTCATGGACAAAGTGATGTGTAAACATGCACAAAGAGACATAACCAAACTAACAAAATAATAAACTTGCATCATTGTGTCGAGCAATAAACTACTCAAATCGAGGATGTTATTCGACTAACAACATAATAACAAGCCATTATAATATTTGTTCACACATGTCACCTAGGAACACCATTTATAAATTAAAACATTTTATGTATTAAATTGAAATATAATATAACAAATAAAATTGCAAAGGAATTTAAAATATATACACTAAACTAAATTACAAGAACATAATTAAGTTTTAACATCTTTGATTCAAATACATTAACCAGAAGAATATAAGAAAACAAGAGAAAATAAACATATAAAAGTTCAATAGAAAAGTATAATAATCTGAATGTACTCTCTAATGTAACTTTAAATGGATTAGCCTGCAGAATAAACAAACTAAAATATGAAGGTAAGGGTCTGGCTGAGCTTATTGTTCAACAATGGTCCCTGAAAAACAGATTTCGGGTCACCCAGGTGAACTCGTGTGTCTCCCAGGATACAACAGCCAAAGTAGTGTGTACTTCCGTGACTAGCCTAACACCTGAAATTGATGACGTAGAATTCTGCCAATGATGGGAGAAAGATTGTTCTATTTCAACAAGTGATCTTCTACAACTCATGCAGAAAATATGAACTTAGTAAAGAAATGAACCTTTTTTGTATGTGGTATACAATCTTTTTGTAGAGATTAAACCAAGCAAGACACACATGCCTTGTATTTATACTAGTTGTATGAGACATAAAGAGTCTAGTGAGTTAAAGGCTCATAACTCTAATAGCCACATCAAAGTAACTTTAATAATCACATAAAGAATCCTCATAACTCTAGTAACTCACTCTATTAGTCACATGAAGAGTCTCATTCATAATAATAATCATATTAAAATAATAATAATTATATTAAAATTTCAACAATCCCCCACATGAATGAGAATCGATCCAACATTCAGGTTTCTTGATATAACTTCAGCAGTCGAGTATTGCCAAATAAGTAGGTGTTCCCTTTGAATAATAAGTTCTGAAGTACACTTAGCCCTCTAGCGATAGGTAGACGCGATTACCTTGAATCAGTCCCCATTTGTGTAGACGTTTTACACCTTCACGCAATATTCTCCCTGGTCTGGCTAACCCCTTATTGGTGTTTCCTTTGTGGTCATAGACACTAGCCTGATTCTGTGAGATCTCTTGAAATTACGCACCCCATAATGTCATTCAAAGCAACCCCACTTCTCTCTTCACATATGTGATTTTGCCATAAATCATTAAAGGCATGCGCTTAACCTTTTTTTGCACTGACTTAGTATAGGAATGAACTAGGAAGTGTGCAACTCCCTTTGGGTTCTAGGGATCCGTAATGTTATCATTGACTTCACGTAGTCAATCGTGATAAACCTACTTGCATTTGTCGTATCGTCTTATCTGTACGTCTATTTGCCATTATCCATTGTGTATGAGCTCTACCAATAGCCAATTAACAATCACAATGTATGCAACTAGCCACCATAAGCTTCAGCCATTTAGGAAAACATTATGTAACTTGACGTAGGAACTTGACCTTTCATCCAACTTTATCCAATGCAATCCCTTAAATTCCACCGTGGATCTAGCTACAAACATTTGTCTCGACGACTTTTTGCTAGGATGTAGCTTCTCAAATGAGTGTAAACATATCAAGTCAAGGAATTGGTAACCTTCATGTTGGATATCCAGTTCACATCATTGTAATCTTTGATAACCGTTGGATCTTTGGCCATAACATAATCCATAGCATATCTCATGAAACTTAGCAATCACTTTATGTTGTTTTAATATATATTCATATTTAAGATTTCTAATACACCTACTTAGCTTGCCCTTAGCATATGCTAAGTTCAATTATATACATGTCATGAGATATATGAGACTGTCAAGTATCCTTAAGTACTCTAGTTGATAAACACTCTGACTTCCACGTTTTGCTAGATAGTAAGTAAGATCTAATTGGAGTTCGAGCAACACTCGTGTCTTCCTCGCTTACTTCTCAAGAATCTTTTCCAAATCGTGAGATTGACTCTATACAAGACCGTTCTAGGTTTTCATAATTCTTGCTCTAAGAATTAACTTGGTTAGACCCAAGTCTTTCACGCCCACTATTGCTTTCAATAGATCATCTTTGTTGGGTTATATAACAAATTATCACTTTAAACACGAGTACGCAGCGGATATTTTTCCTATGAATTAATCTAACTAACCGGATAGATAATGTGTACCTTTTTAGCTCGGCAAGAGAAGATCTTCTAGGATTTGAAGTAAATCCCTCCACGATCGCACACACGACACACCGATGTACGTATGCTAGTACTTGATCACGAACTCCTCTTGTGAAGATGGCTTGGTCGAACCACACAAGAAATCGAAACCCCTAGGGTTCTTTTCTTGTTTGCCAAAAATTAGAGAGAGAATAGAGAGAGATTAGGGTTTGCACTTTATCAGATAAAAGAAGCTTAAACCTTAAACCCATAAGGTTTATTTATAGGGTTTAGGAACTTGATGAACAAGTTAGGGATTGGGATAGGGCTTCACGAAATTTCGGCCCTAAGGCCTATCCCAAGCCTTTTCCTAATTGCAATCAAATTACAACTCTCTCCAATTTACAACTAACACCCCTGTTAACAATTAACTGTTAGTTTTTTTAACGACTTCTCGTTAAATGTTCGTGATAAATATTAGTTAACTAATTAATTAATACAAATACATTAGTGTCGAGACGTGTAACCCCGTAGGCTTAAATACTTTCCGGACATACGCTTATTAATACGTGATCATATCCCTACAATCTTATCATCACTCCCAATGATAATCATTGTGTCTTCTACAATGACACATTTTGGTGCTTGCTTCAATTGATACACCGATTTCATGAATTGGAAAAGATAAACCTTAGCCAGGAGTGGAGAAACCCTCATGTGACTCCATGTACAACTCATAGCTACCCCCCCCCCCCCCACACACACACATTTACATGTTACTGAATAAATTCATCTAATGTCCATTTGGGGTAGTGAAAGATTCTCCCTTTCCACACTAGCGTTGGAACTTCTAAGAGTTTCCATAAGTAGCTTAACTTGCTATGGTTCATTCCCCCTCATCGCTTGCACTTTGATTTAGCTTGCTTAACATCATCTGTGAAGATATTTAGACACCATGAGCAGATAATAACTATCCATCTTTGTGTCACTAAAATCATTCACATTCATTACTCAACTGACGTTATTCTTGCACACAGGTATTTCTAGGCACAAAATGCCGCAGTTTGAGCTATCTAACACTTACAAGTGTGTGATATAACCCAATCAAAGACTCGTTAACTAAACACGGCTTTACTTGTCCCTTTTCTATACACAAACTGATTTTGATACCACACACAGTTGAATGTTCAAAACAATGGGGACATTGATAATGATGTGGACCACCGCATCCGAGCGGGTTGGTGCAAATGGCGTGCGGCCACTGGTGTACTCTGCGATAAGAGGTTTCCTATAAAGCTAAAAAGGTAATTCTATAAAGTTGTCGTTAGGCCGGCAATGCTTTATGGCTCGAAATGTTGGGCTATCAAGAAGGCGCACGTGCGTAAGCTGGAGGTGGCGGGGATGAGGATGTTGAGGTGGATGGGTGGCCACACCCAGTTGGACCGAATAAGAAATGAGGTGTTTCGGGGTAGATTTGCGGTGGCGAGTATCTCTGAGAAGATTCGGGAGGGAAGATTGAGATGGTTTGGGCACGTGATGAGAAGACAAGTGTCGGCGCCTGTTCGGTCTATGGATAGCATCATTGTCGAGGGGAGGAGAGGGAGAGGTAGACCTAAACTATCATGGCGTGAACGTATTAGGTTGGATTTGCTAGACTTGCACCTCTCGGAGGATATGGTCGATGATAGGATATCGTGGAGACGTAGGATTATGGTTAAGGACTGGTAGATTTAAGTCTTTGGACACCTTTTTTTAGTGTTATTATTGTTGGAGTTCATCGTTAATTATTTCTTTGCAAAGCACCATAATCAACAAGTACTAGTCTAGCATGCTCTGGACTATAATACTTTAGCATGTGTACATAAGATGCATCATTTTTTCACATTTTTAAGAAATATCGCAATAGTCCATGCCAACATTCGTCGGTATAGACAAAGTCAAGTGATCAAGTCACCATCCTCAACACTTATTAGTTAGGATCGTCTCAATAGTTTTTGTGTATGACATATACAACTCCCTTATTTAGTTTAGCACCTTTCCTAAAATACGAAGGTGAGGGACTTGCTGAGCTTGCTATTCGACAGTGGTCCCTGAAACAGATTTCGTGCCACCCAGGTGAAATCCTGTGTCTCCAAGGATACAACAGCCGAAGCGGTGTGTACTGCCGTGACTAGCCTAACACCTTAAATTATACATGAAACAATGAACGTAGAGTTCTGCCAATGATGGGAGAAGGATTGTTCTGTTTCAATTGATCTTCTACAACTCATGCAGAAAATATGAACTTAGTAAAGAAATGGACCTCTTTTGCATGTGGTATACTATTTTTTTTTTTTGTAGAGATTAAACCAAACAAGACACACATGCCTTGTATTTATACTAGTTGTATGAGACATAAAGAGTCTAGTGAGTTAAAGACTCATAACTCTAATAGCCACATGAAAGTAACTTTAATAATCACATAAAGAATCACATCACTCTAGTAACTCACTCTATGTTAGAACACAATGTAAATGTAACGAAAAAACAATCAAGTATTAGAAGAAAAGATAAGATATATCCTTAAAAGAGAAAGGATATGAAAATCTGTACGATTTACAGATTTCTGTATTCGTACAGAACTACTCCGGAATGTCTGAAGTAGTTCTGTACAGACTAGATTCTACATAAATTCTCATTTCTGTAGAAGGCTTCTAATGGGAAGCATTACTAGTCTTCAAAGAAGAGTCCTGAAGGAGTTCTAGACTATCAGAAGATAAAGTTTACGAGAAGAACAATTCTGCCTTTATGTGAAGAACAAGTAAAAGTGAATACCAACTTGGTATTAAACACGAAAGTAGTTGAAGACAGTTGAAAAGAGATAAATTGAATATCCTCAATTTATCTCTATATACTCTGACACACTCCAAATTCAACCGTCCTCAACCATATTATTCGCTTGCAACTTGCCACTACTTCCTATAAATAGCAAGCGGACTTCACCAAAGAAAGCAAGAAAACAAACATACAATTCACAAGCTTCTCAAAGCAATTACAACCTACTCCCATAGAAAAGTTCTTTCTGTTGATATATTGTTATACTATAAACTCGTGTAAACCATTATTTACATTTGAGATATACAAAAAAACCCTTTTTATGAATTGTTGTCTTCCAATTTGATTGACTTTCCACAACTTGTTCATCTTGTTTAAATCAAATTGTGCCAATACTGTTAAAGAGCCCCTCACGGGACCCAACAATTGGTATCAGAGCAAATTGAATAAACTAATATTCAAGGATCTTGCTCTTTAACATCTTTTCTTTAACATTCCCTTAAAAATGTCTTCAAGCTGGAATAATGGAAAATCACTTGGCTCGTTAGCAAAACCCCCTATGCTTGCTAGGGAGGAATATCCACAGTGGAAAATCAGAATTACCAACTTCCTAAAAGAAGTTGACAGTTCCCTGTTGGATTTCATAGCCAATGGACTCCACCCTGTCCCACAGTCGACATTCCTGAGATAAAAGAAACTGAAACCTCAGCTGGTGTTCCTGCTCGCACCATACCCAAAGATAGAAAATGGTGGAGCGAAGAGGACAAGACCAAAGAAATAAATGAGGACAAAGTCAAAACAGTTCTCATTATGGCTCTTCCCCATGAGATATTCTATCAAGTTGACTGCAATACCTCAACCAAGGGCATATGGGATGCCCTTGAAAAACTTTTTGATTGAGGAGAGCAAATGAAAAGAAATAAGAGAACTAAGGCACTAAACGAGTATGAATCTTTCAAATCACTCCCAAGTGAGTCACTCTTAAACACTTACAATCGTTTTGCCACAATAATAAACAATCTAAGAAAGTTCAATGTTTCTAAATCAAATGAGGAAACAAATATTAAATTTATAAAAAGCCTTCCTCATTAGTGGAGAAGTCTAACCATGACTCTCCAATCAACTTTGGATTTGGAAGAGAAAAGCCTAAATGATCTCTTCGGTATTCTAGACTTTCAAGAGTCTGAAATGCTGGACATATCCAAAACCAAAGTCGATCCACTAGCTCTTTACTCTGAAAAGAGAAAAAGAAACACTAGGCCTCCGATTCATCATCTGAAGAAGAATGCCATACAAACAAATGTCTTATGGCTGATGATGAATCTTACTCGTCCGATCTCTCTGAAGCTTCACATGAGAAACAACTAAGCTCCTCTCATACTGATCTAATTTTTCAATTCAACAACATGTCTATAAACTACAAAGTTCTCCAAGAAAACCCTGAAAGAAACAAACTTTTTAATGATAATAAGTTTAAAACTTTTGAAGAAGAAATAAAATATCTCCTCTCTGGACTCCATCAACTAAAAGGAGATAGAGAAAATGAGTTGTCAAAATTAAGACAACTTGAGACACAGAACTTGAGCAATAAAGCCAAAATTGATCATTATGAGACCGAGACGTGCAACTTTTATCAAAGGTTTCATATTGGAAACTAAGAAAATAAACGGTCTCATAAATGCTCATGACCAACTTGAGAACATAACAAATACACCAAGAAACTATGGTCAAGGGATTGGGTATATACATGGGACTAAAAGTTCCAAGACTGTCTTTGTAAAAAGCAGAAGTCAGAATGACTCACAACTGGATAACAATGTCAAAAACAAAAATCCAGTTTGTGAAACCTCAACCCAACATGGGTCTAATCTTGATGACTCCAACAAATCTAAATCTGAGTCAACAAACACCACCAGTTCTCAAGTCAAAACTTTGAAAACTTTGGGGAAAGAACAATTTACAGGCATTGTATGTGCACTGAAATGGTGAAATTGATTGGAAAACACTATAGCATGAAAAGCATAAACCCTGTAAATGCTAACACATCTTTAAGTGTTTCTTCCAAATCTATGAAAATCAAAAGTAGGAAAGAATCTACATAAACAATAAACAAAAAACCTAAAAGCAAATGGATTCCAAAAACCAGATAAAACCTCTTTCTGAAGTTGTACAGATATTCTTCAGAATTTCTGAAGCGTATTCCTCCCTCGCACTTATCAAGGGGGAGCCTTTAGTGTATTTTCTTTCATTTCTTTCCTCCTTCTTTTCGTTTTTTTTAATAAATGAAGATTCTTAAAGGACACGTGTTGCTCCCAGAATCTCTCTTCAAAAAGGTTGACTTTCTCTTCCCTCCTGAAATGCAATGATGCCTATCAAATCACATTTCTAAAATGAGTTAAGGCACCCAAAAGAGGCAATAATAACTCTAAATATGAGAATGATAAAAATAAGAGTTAACTCCCTCTCACAAACCTTCACAACCACCTTCACTAGGAGCCTAAGTAGCCGACAAAACCCAAAAGTCTTACTGATAAATCTTCAGATCTCTGTACTCTTCCCGGTTACAAATAGATGGATGTCTTTTTCATAATCTACTCATCCCAATCTTCATCTAAACAAATCTTCATCCAAAAATGGATCTTTAAGCCCTATTGGAAAGACAAAACTACCAAATTCGTCTTCCTTAGGTACACAATCTGTGCCTTCACACCTCAAATCACCAACAAACTTTCATGAGGATGATGAGATTCCTTCAAACATGCACAATTAGCTTTGCCCTCACCATAAATTGCCCTATCAATTATCAACTTCTAAGGGAATTTTGGGTAAATTCCATTTCTGATCCAAACTCTCATTCAGCCCAATCAAAACCAGAGTTGATCATGACACTTTTCTGATCACAGAAGACTCTATCGCTCTACCCTCCGGATGAATGATGCCAATGGGGAGACTTACTACAACAGAACCCAAGTCATTAAAACCCTCATTGACATGGGATATGCTGGTCAGTTTATGAAATGAACATGCCAATAGTGCACATCTTCCTCCAATCTGGAGGTATTTCTTTGCTCAAATCCAGCTATGTTTCTCTCCCTGCACTCAGAACCACAATCTTGCATCAGACAACACTCAAATGGTGATGCGCGCATTAATCAATGGATTAAACATGAACTTCTCACACTACATTCTTCAGAACATGAAAGCCAACTACTCTCTTCTCATAGAAGAGAGAATCATCATTTATCCAAGGTTTGTAATAAGAATGATTTGTGAAGCCAAGAAATGGGCTAAGATTCCAAAGGGTTTCACACACTTTCTTCTACCATCTCAAAGATCCATTGTTATCCACCTCACTGGACTACTTCTTGACTTGATAGAAGAAGAAGAGGGCATCTGATTCATCTCTCATAACCACATCCCTCTTCAACTCGAAGCAGAGCTCATCCACCCGTACCCACTAGAATAATCAAACCCGGTACCTGTAGAACTGCTTGTAATAATTTAAACTTGATATCTAAATAGTTATGTACTGGGTAATTTTTCTTTTGATCCTTCTGTGAAAATTATTGGAATGTGAAACTATCAAGAAAAACTCAGATCATGCTACTTCAGACCATCTTGACCAAAAGTCATGTGATTTCTGTATATTCTTTCTTTGTTTCCTGATAAAACTAGCTTTACAGATCTACTTCGGAAATTCCGAAGTAGTTCTGTACACAAAAAGAAATTCTAAAAACTTTCTGAAAACAAAAGAAAACATTCTCATAAAAGTCACACACACTCAGAACACACACACACACACACAAAAGAAAAAAAATGGGGTATTGGAAGGAGAGTGAATGAAGAACAAAGATGAAGAAGGGAAGAATAATCTCTTGTGAAAGAGACACTCCATAAATTAATGATTTCAACCTGATCTCATCACGAACAATCCTATATTTTCTCAAAAGGGGGGAGGGTGAGGAAGATAAAACTCCAAACAAAAAGGAACAGTAACTTTTCAGTTACAAAAAAATCGGGAGTTATTAACCCAACAGATATCCGTTTCACCACCCAGCTCGTCCAAACAATGAAAAAGAGCCGTTAAACCCCTAATAAACCCTCGCCGACTACAAAATCCTCACTCACTCTCTCAAATACTCATTGTTCTGAAATCAATAATCCTCACCAAGCTCTGTATCTTCCTCATTCAATCAAAGAACTCAAAAATGGCCTCATCTTCTCAAACCTTCCTATTCAAAACCTTCAACATTGATCCCAATAATGTGTGTGCAAACCCAAACCCATTGGCATACTCTGACAACATACAAATCCTCATTGAAGCCTAAGATTTTCACCACTCATGGTAGCTCTCACAGAAGATGAAGAAGTTACAAAACAGACCCTTATGAATGTTTGGTCAACTATCAAGGTAAATACAGAGACTGTGAAAGGCAACAAAACGGAATGGATTGAGGCACTCATTCAGAATGAAGATCCATCGACAACTACGCTACAGTTTCAGAAGAAGATTTCAGACAGGTTGTCGATCTCAAAACACTAGAAATTCCTGTAAGCCCTCCAAACAAGACATAAATTCTAAAGATCGTCAATTCTCTGAACAAAGGCACAAGCTTTAACACTATCTCAGGAATAAATATCAAACATCTAGAGAGAAATTGAAAGCTAATGATGCACACCCTCATTTACACCCTGACTGCAAATGTTGGATCATCAGATCAGGTTAGTGAGTTCGTATACTCCTTAATGATCGCTCTGATTCTAAACAAAAGGGTGGATTATGGAGCAATACTCTGGAAAAATATGATAAAAAGAATTGAAGACAAGCAAAACGAAAAGAAAGAAACATCTCATATCCCATTCATCAGATTTCTTTCTTTGCTAATTTGCAAGAAGTCTCAGGAAAAATCAATAGCACTCACACGAGTTAAACATGACTCCACCATCCTAAAAATACTGAAGAAATTTGAATCAGGTACAACTCACTCCATATCTTCTGTACCTTCTTCCTTGCTATCAAATATACCGAATAGATCTCCATCCTCATGAAATACAAACTAGGAATAGAATCCCAGGAGCAGAACCCATCTGAACCATAACAACCAATCCACAATCACAGCCCACAAGCATCCCATTTTTTGATTCAGTTAATCTGAACAGAAACTCACCCAACTCTCCCACATCCAATTTCTCCGCCCCCGCCTACAGAGACTTCAACCTTAGCCCACCAAACTCACCACCTCACATCCACATCCCTGAAATAGCCACCAAGCCCAGCCTGTTTGATGACTCTGAAAGTCATCAACAAGCACCAATAAGTGGAGACTCAGTGAGTCAAGGAAACTTGGAAAAAATTCACAGGGATTGGTTCCCTATGGATTCGACACATGGATCTTCTGATAAGAACATTCATACAACACACGAGTATGATTCCTCTGAGGAGACGACAATGAATGTGGAAGACCTAGGAACACCAGATATTTCTGGTTCCCTGGGCACTAATAAAACTCTCAAGAGAGTTTTTGTTAGTAAAACGGCAGGACATGTGTTGTCCACCGGTGAGTTAGAAGGAGAAAGATCATATGTTTATCCATATCTAAATTTACCCAACACTCTACTCAAATCTGATCTCCTAAATTTCTCCCAATCAATTAGAGAGAATCTCTAATTTTAAAAGAGATCAGAGAATTACCTTTCATGAGTTAGGAAAGCTCAATTCTTCAAATTCTGAAAAACTCAAGAAGGTAGAGGGAGAAACAGCTCAAAACACTGATCAAATGACAACTCTAGTGGATGAGCTAAAGACTTGGAAAGAAAACTTAGAAAAGAGACTGGCCAGATATCATAAGAAATCAATAGAAGTCTCCAAAAATTACCATTTGTAAACACAAGTGCTGATGAATCTATGATCAAGAACCTGTCTACAGAACTAATGAACAAGAAAAGGATTCTGGAGGAAATGGGTAGAAGTCAAATAAAGGAAGCTCAGGAGATAGCAAAAGCTTGTCAAAAGCAACCTAACAAGAAATCAAATGACTTCTATAAATCTGGATATCAAACATTCCTTCCAAGAAGATAAGATGAGTGAAATTGAAAGAGAATGGAAACAAAAGTTAAAACGCACATGTGAGAAAAGGAAACAAATCCCAATCTCTGTTCAACCACCATCAAAGAAGATAAAAGTTCAAAGAGAGGACTTAGATGAACAGGAAGAGGAGGAAGAACAACTCAAAAGAAAGAACTCAAAAAGATGCAGACCTCCACCTCAAACTTCAGAAGGTATGCATCCTCCTCCTCCTCCTCCCACTCAATCACCATAAAAAACAGCTGAGAAAATAAATCCCCCTCAACCCGTCACCTCTGGATCAACAAAGAAAACTTCAAAGCCCAAAGAGCAAAAACAAAGGCAATCATCTTCATAAGCAGGGTCTTTCATATTTGGATCTGCTTTTAAAGATAACTACACTGAGAAACAAAATATGCAAAAAGTAATTTGGGATGAAGTAAAAGAGCTGCATGAAAAACTGCTCAAGAAAGAAGAAGACAGACCTTCAATGAGTCCCCTCTCAAGGAAGGTATTTGACAGAACCTTCGGAAATCAAGTTGAAGAAGACTCAATATACACAATGCCCATGATAAAAGAGTTTGTGTCTATCAAAGCTCAACCAATGCAAAAACATCTCTGGATAGATCACTTCCATAAGTATCTGGTAAAAACAATCGATGGAGAATCAAGAGAATTCACCGACAACGACCTTGGCAAGATGAATCCTATTAAGCTCTATCCTTCCTAAGGTACTTTTTAGCTTAACCTTCAAAAACTGAAACAGTAAACACTGCTCTATATAAAGGATTAGAAGCTGGAAAAAGGGTGTTCAGAAGGCAAGCAAAGTTTGACATTCAACTTGCCAAAGACGCTGATATTCCTATGTTGTTCCTAACAAAGCCAAATGAAAACATCCCCCCCCGGGAATCTCATGGAGAGGATCTGGAACAGCAGCACTTGGCGCAACTCCTGGACTCTGCTTCAAAGAACATAAAGAAGAAAGAAGATTTTTATCAGACTTGAAGAAAAACAGAAGTATACAAAGCAGGCTCTGAACTTCTTTCTATTCATTCTAGAAAGATGCAAGACGAACAGCAGCGCAGCCAGAGAGGTAATAAAAACAGAGATTGAACAAATACAGAAGGAGAGAACAATCTTTTATGCCCTACTGGAAGAATGCAGCAAGAATTACAACTTTGAAATTAACTCTCTTACTGGTAGGGCCAAGATAAAGAAAAAATGTAAAACTAGTAATGTTCTGTATCTTGATCAATAAAAATGATCTGTTTATCTTTATTTCTCTTTTCATTTATTTTCTTCAAATACTTAGGGGGGGGGGGGAGATTGTTAGAACACAATGTAAATGTAACGGAAAACAGTCAAGTATTAGAAGAAAAGATAAGATATATCCTTAAAAGAGAAAGGATATGAAAATCTGTACGATTTACAGATTTCTGTATTCATACAGAACTACTCCGGAATTTCCGAAGTAGTTCTGTACATACTAGATTCTACAGAAATCCTCATTTCTGTAGAAGGCTTCTAAATGGAAGCATTACTAGTCTTCAAAGAAGAGTCTTGAAGGAGTTCTGGACTATCAGAAGATAAATTTTACAAGAAGAACAATTCTGCCTTTGTGTGAAGAACAAGTAAAAGTGAATACCAACTTGGTATTAAACACGAAAGTAGTTGAAGACAGTTGAAAAGATATAAATTGAATATCCTCAATTTATCTCTATATACTCTGACACACTCTAAATTCAACCATCCTCAACCACATTACTCGCTTGGAACTTGCCACTACTTCCTATAAATAGCAGGCGGACTTCACCAAAGAAAGCAAGACAACAAACACACAATTCACAAGCTTCTCAAAGCAATTACAACCTAATCCCATAGAAAAGTTCTTTTTGTTGATATATTGCTATACTATAAACTCGTGTAAACCATTATTTACATTTGAGATATACAGAAAAACCCTTATTTATGAATTGTTGACTTCCAATTTGATTTACTTTCCGCAACTTGTTCATCTTGTTTAAATCAAATTGTGCCAATATTGTTAAAGAGCCCCTCATGGGACTCAACACTCTATTAGTCACATGAAGAGTCCCATTTATAATAATATCATATT
>JBCNJP010000017.1:96252358-96277971 GCA_039602395.1 Deinandra increscens subsp. villosa | reverse complement strand
GTACTGCCGTGACTAGCCTAACACCTTAAATTATACATGAAACAATGACGTAGAGTTCTGCCAATGATGGGAGAAGGATTGTTCTGTTTCAATTGATCTTCTACAACTCATAGCAGAAAATATGAACTTAGTAAAGAAATGAACCTCTTTTGCATGTGGTATACTATTTTTTTTTTGTAGAGATTAAACCAAACAAGACACACATGCCTTGTATTTATACTAGTTGTATGAGACATAAAGTAGTCTAGTGAGTTAAAGACTCATAACTCTAATAGCCACATGAAAGTAACTTTAATAATCACATAAAGAATCAGCATAACTCTAGTAACTCACTCTATGTTAGAACACAATGTAAATGTAACGAAAAAACAATCAAGTATTAGAAGAAAATGATAAGATATATCCTTAAAAGAGAAAGGATATGAAAATCTGTACGATTTACAGATTTCTGTATTCGTACAGAACTACTCCGGAATGTCTGAAGTAGTTCTGTACAGACTAGATTTTACATAAATTCTCATTTCTGTAGAAGGCTTCTAATGGGAAGCATTACTAGTCTTCAAAGAAGAGTCCTGAAGGAGTTCTAGACTATCAGAAGATAAAGTTTACGAGAAGAACAATTCTGCCTTTATGTGAAGAACAAGTAAAAGTGAATACCAACTTGGTATTAAACACGAAAGTAGTTGAAGACAGTTGAAAAGAGATAAATTGAATATCCTCAATTTATCTCTATATACTCTGACACACTCCAAATTCAACCGTCCTCAACCATATTATTCGCTTGCAACTTGCCACTACTTCCTATAAATAGCAAGCGGACTTCACCAAAGAAAGCAAGAAAACAAACATACAATTCACAAGCTTCTCAAAGCAATTACAACCTACTCCCATAGAAAAGTTCTTTCTGTTGATATATTGTTATACTATAAACTCGTGTAAACCATTATTTACATTTGAGATATACAAAAAAACCCTTTTTATGAATTGTTGTCTTCCAATTTGATTGACTTTCCACAACTTGTTCATCTTGTTTAAATCAAATTGTGCCAATATTGTTAAAGAGCCCCTCACGGGACCCAACAATTGGTATCAGAGCAAATTGAATAAACTAATATTCAAGGATCTTGCTCTTTAACATCTTTTCTTTAACATTCCCTTAAAAATGTCTTCAAGCTGGAATAATGGAAAATCACTTGGCTCGTTAGCAAAACCCCCTATGCTTGCTAGGGAGGAATATCCACAGTGGAAAATCAGAATTACCAACTTCCTAAAAGAAGTTGACAGTTCCCTGTTGGATTTCATAGCCAATGGACTCCACCCTGTCCCACAGTCGACATTCCTGAGATAAAAGAAACTGAAACCTCAGCTGGTGTTCCTGCTCGCACCATACCCAAAGATAGAAAATGGTGGAGCGAGGAGGACAAGACCAAAGAAATAAATGAGGACAAAGTCAAAACAGTTCTCATTATGGCTCTTCCCCATGAGATATTCTATCAAGTTGACTGCAATACCTCAACCAAGGGCATATGGGATGCCCTTGAAAAACTTTTTGATTGAGGAGAGCAAATGAAAAGAAATAAGAGAACTAAGGCACTAAACGAGTATGAATCTTTCAAATCACTCCCAAGTGAGTCACTCTTAAACACTTACAATCGTTTTGCCACAATAATAAACAATCTAAGAAAGTTCAATGTTTCTAAATCAAATGAGGAAACAAATATTAAATTTATAAAAAGCCTTCCTCATTAGTGGAGAAGTCTAACCATGACTCTCCAATCAACTTTGGATTTGGAAGAGAAAAGCCTAAATGATCTCTTCGGTATTCTAGACTTTCAAGAGTCTGAAATGCTGGACATATCCAAAACCAAAGTCGATCCACTAGCTCTTTACTCTGAAAAGAGAAAAAGAAACACTAGGCCTCCGATTCATCATCTGAAGAAGAATGCCATACAAACAAATGTCTTATGGCTGATGATGAATCTTACTCGTCCGATCTCTCTGAAGCTTCACATGAGAAACAACTAAGCTCCTCTCATACTGATCTAATTTTTCAATTCAACAACATGTCTATAAACTACAAAGTTCTCCAAGAAAACCCTGAAAGAAACAAACTTTTTAATGATAATAAGTTTAAAACTTTTGAAGAAGAAATAAAATATCTCCTCTTTGGACTTCATCAACTAAAAGGAGATAGAGAAAATGAGTTGTCAAAATTAAGACAACTTGAGACACAGAACTTGAGCAATAAAGCCAAAATTGATCATTATGAGACCGAGCGTGCAACTTTTATCAAAGGTTTCATATGGAAACTAAGAAAATAAACGGTCTCATAAATGCTCATGACCAACTTGAGAACATAACAAATACACCAAGAAACTATGGTCAAGGGATTGGGTATATACATGGGACTAAAAGTTCCAAGACTGTCTTTGTAAAAAGCAGAAGTCAGAATGACTCACAACTGGATAACAATGTCAAAAACAAAAATCCAGTTTGTGAAACCTCAACCCAACATGGGTCTAATCTTGATGACTCCAACAAATCTAAATCTGAGTCAACAAACACCACCAGTTCTCAAGTCAAAACTTTGAAAACTTTGGGGAAAGAACAATTTACAGGCATTGTATGTGCACTGAAATGGTGAAATTGATTGGAAAACACTATAGCATGAAAAGCATAAACCCTGTAAATGCTAACACATCTTTAAGTGTTTCTTCCAAATCTATGAAAATCAAAAGTAGGAAAGAATCTACATAAACAATAAACAAAAAACCTAAAAGCAAATGGATTCCAAAAACCAGATAAAACCTCTTTCTGAAGTTGTACAGATATTCTTCAGAATTTCTGAAGCGTATTCCTCCCTCGCACTTATCAAGGGGGAGCCTTTAGTGTATTTTCTTTCATTTCTTTCCTCCTTCTTTTCGTTTTTTTTAATAAATGAAGATTCTTAAAGGACACGTGTTGCTCCCAGAATCTCTCTTCAAAAAGGTTGACTTTCTCTTCCCTCCTGAAATGCAATGATGCCTATCAAATCACATTTCTAAATGACAATGAGCTTATCATTAAGGCACCCAAAAGAGGCAATAATAACTCTAAATATGAGAATGATAAAAATAAGAGTTAACTCCCTCTCACAAACCTTCACAACCACCTTCACTAGGAGCCTAAGTAGCCGACAAAACCCAAAAGTCTTACTGATAAATCTTCAGATCTCTGTACTCTTCCCGGTTACAAATAGATGGATGTCTTTTTCATAATCTACTCATCCCAATCTTCATCTAAACAAATCTTCATCCAAAAATGGATCTTTAAGCCCTATTGGAAAGACAAAACTACCAAATTCGTCTTCCTTAGGTACACAATTTGTGCCTTCACACCTCAAATCACCAACAAACTTTCATGAGGATGATGAGATTCCTTCAAACATGCACAATTAGCTTTGCCCTCACCATAAATTGCCCTATCAATTATCAACTTCTAAGGGAATTTTGGGTAAATTCCATTTCTGATCCAAACTCTCATTCAGCCCAATCAAAACCAGAGTTGATCATGACACTTTTCTGATCACAGAAGACTCTATTCGCTATACCCTCCGGATGAATGATGCCAATGGGGAGACTTACTACAACAGAACCCAAGTCATTAAAACCCTCATTGACATGGGATATGCTGGTCAGTTTATGAATGAACATGCCAATAGTGCACATCTTCCTCCAATCTGGAGGTATTTCTTTGCTCAAATCCAGCTATGTTTCTCTCCCTGCACTCAGAACCACAATCTTGCATCAGACAACACTCAAATGGTGATGCGCGCATTAATCAATGGATTAAACATGAACTTCTCACACTACATTCTTCAGAACATGAAAGCCAACTACTCTCTTCTCATAGAAGAGAGAATCATCATTTATCCAAGGTTTGTAATAAGAATGATTTGTGAAGCCAAGAAATGGGCTAAGATTCCAAAGGGTTTCACACACTTTCTTCTACCATCTCAAAGATCCATTGTTATCCACCTCACTGGACTACTTCTTGACTTGATAGAAGAAGAAGAGGGCATCTGATTCATCTCTCATAACCACATCCCTCTTCAACTCGAAGCAGAGCTCATCCACCCGTACCCACTAGAATAATCAAACCCGGTACCTGTAGAACTGCTTGTAATAATTTAAACTTGATATCTAAATAGTTATGTACTGGGTAATTTTTCTTTTGATCCTTCTGTAAAAATTATTGGAATGTGAAACTATCAAGAAAAACTCAGATCATGCTACTTCAGACCATCTTGACCAAAAGTCATGTGATTTCTGTATATTCTTTCTTTGTTTCCTGATAAAACAAGCTTTACAGATCTACTTCGGAAATTCCGAAGTAGTTCTGTACACAAAAAGAAATTCTAAAAACTTTCTGAAAACAAAAGAAAACATTCTCATAAAAGTCACACACACTCAGACACACACACACACACACAAAAGAAAAAAAGGGGGGTATTGGAAGGAGAGTGAATGAAGAACAAAGATGAAGAAGGGAAGAATAATCTCTCGTGAAAGAGACACTGCAGAAATTAATGATTTCAACCTGATCTCATCACGAACAATCCTATATTTTCTCAAAAGGGGGGAGGGTGAGGATGATAAAACTCCAAACAAAAAGGAACGGTAACTTTTCAGTTACAAAGAAATCAGGAGTTATTAACCCAACAGATATCCGTTTCACCACCCAGCTCGTCCAAACAATGAAAAAGAGCCGTTAAAACCCTAATAAACCCTCGCCGACTACAAAATCCTCACTCACTCTCTCAAATACTCATTGTTCTGAAATCAATCATCCTCACCAAGCTCTGTATCTTCCTCATTCAATCAAAGAACTCAAAAATGGCCTCATCTTCTCAAACCTTCCTATTCAAAACCTTCAACATTGATCCCAATAATGTGTGTGCAAACCCAAACCCATTGGCATACTCTGACAACATACAAATCGTCATTGAAGCCTAAGATTTTCACCACTCAGGGTAGCTCTCACAGAAGATGAAGAAGTTACAAAACAGACCCTTATGAATGTTTGGTCAACTATCAAGGTAAATACAGAGACTGTGAAAGGCAACAAAACGGAATGGATTGAGGCACTCATTCAGAATGAAGATCCATCGACAACTACGCTACAGTTTCAGAAGAAGATTTCAGACAGGTTGTCGATCTCAAAACACTAGAAAATCCTGTAAACCCTCCAAACAAGACATAAATTCTAAAGATCGTCAATTCTCTGAACAAAGGCACAAGCTTTAACACTATCTCAGGAATAAATATCAAATATCTAGAGAGAAATTGAAAGCTAATGATGCACACCCTCATTTACACCCTGACTGCAAAAGTTGGATCATCAGATCAGGTTAGTGAGTTCGTATACTCCTTAATGATCGCTCTGATTCTAAACAAAAGGGTGGATTATGGAGCAATACTCTGGAAAAATCTGATAAAAAGAATTGAAGACAAGCAAAACGAAAAGAAAGAAACATCTCATATTCCATTCATCAGATTTCTTTCTTTGCTAATTTGCAAGAAGTCTCAGGAAAAATCAATAGCACTCACACGAGTTAAACATGACTCCACCATCCTAAAAATACTGAAGAAATTTGAATCAGGTACAACTCACTCCATATCTTCTGTACCTTCTTCCTTGCTATCAAATATACCGGATAGATCTCCATCCTCATGAAATACAAACTAGGAATAGAATCCCAGGAGCAGAACCCATCTGAACCATAACAACCAATCCACAATCACAGCCCACAAGCATCCCATTTTTTGATTCAGTTAATCTGAATAGAAACTCACCCAACTCTCCCACATCCAATTTCTCCGCCCCCGCCTACAAAGACTTCAACCTTAGCCCACCAAACTCACCACCTCACATCCACATCCCTGAAATAGCCACCAAGCCCAGCCTGTTTGATGACTCTGAAAGTCATCAACAAGCACCAATAAGTGGAGACTCAGTGAGTCAAGGAAACTTGGAAAAAATTCACAGGGATTGGTTCCCTATGGATTCGACACATGGATCTTCTGAATAAGAACATTCATACAACACACGAGTATGATTCCTCTGAGGAGACGACAATGAATGTGGAAGACCTGGGAACACCAGATATTTCTGGTTCCCTGGGCACTAATAAAACTCTCAAGAGAGTTTTTGTTAGTAAAACGGCAGGACATGTGTTGTCCACCGGTGAGTTAGAAGGAGAAAGATCATATGTTTATCCATATCTAAATTTACCCAACACTCTACTCAAATCTGATCTCCTAAATTTCTTCCAATCAATTAGAGAGAATCTTTAATTTTAAAAGAGATCAGAGAATTACCTTTCATGAGTTAGGAAAGCTCAATTCTTCAAATTCTGAAAAACTCAAGAAGGTAGAGGGAGAAACAGCTCAAAACACTGATCAAATGACAACTCTAGTGGATGAGCTAAAGACTTGGAAAGAAGAACTTAGAGAAGAGACTGGCCAGATATCATAAGAAATCAATAGAAGTCTCCAAAAATTACCATTTGTAAACACAAGTGCTGATGAATTTATGATCAAGAACCTGTCTACAGAACTAATGAACAAGAAAAGGATTCTGGAGGAAATGGGTAGAAGTCAAATAAAGGAAGCTCAGGAGATAGCAAAGCTTGTCAAAAGCAACCTAACAAGAAATCAAATGACTTCTATAAATCTGGATATCAAACATTCCTTCCAAGAAGATAAGATGAGTGAAATTGAAAGAGAATGGAAACAAAAGTTAAAACGCACATGTGAGAAAAGGAAACAAATCCCAATCTCTGTTCAACCACCATCAAAGAAGATAAAAGTTCAAAGAGAGGACTCAGATGAACAGGAAGAGGAGGAAGAACAACTCAAAAGAAAGAACTCAAAAAGATGCAGACCTCCACCTCAAACTTCAGAAGGTATGCATCCTCCTCCTCCTCCTCCCACTCAATCACCATAAAAAACAGCTGAGAAAATAAATCCCCCTCAACCCGTCACCTCTGGATCAACAAAGAAAACTTCAAAGCCCAAAGAGCAAAAACAAAGGCAATCATCTTCATGAGCAGGGTCTTTCATATTTGGATCTGCTTTTAAAAGATAACTACACTGAGAAACAAAATATGCAAAAAGTAATTTGGGAAGAAGTAAAAGAGCTGCATGAAAAACTGCTCAAGAAAGAAGAAGACAGACCTTCAATGAGTCCCCTCTCAAGGAAGGTATTTGACAGAACCTTCGGAAGTCAAGTTGAAGAAGACTCAATATACACAATGCCCATGATAAAAGAGTTTGTGTCTATCAAACCTCAACCAATGCAGAAACATCTTTGGATAGATCACTTCAACAAATATCTGGTAAAAACAATCGATGGAGAATCAAGAGAATTCACCGACAATGACCTTGACAAGATGAATCCTATTAAGCTCTATCCTTCCTAAGGTACTTTTTAGCTTAACCTTCAAAAACTGAAACAGTAAACACTGCTCTATATAAAGGATTAGAAGCTGGAAAAAGGGTGTTCAGAAGGCAAGCAAAGTTTGACATTCAACTTGCCAAAGACGCTGATATTCCTATGTTGTTCCTAACAAAGCCAAATGAAAACATCCCCCCTCCCCGGGAATCTCATGGAGAGGATCTGGAACAGCAGCACTTGGCGCAACTCCTGGACTCTGCTTCAAAGACCATAAAGAAGAAAGAAGATTTTTTTCAGACTTGAAGAAAAACAGAAGTATACAAATCAGGCTCTGAACTTCTTTCTATTCATTCTAGAAAGATGTAAGACGAACAGCAGCTTAGCCAGAGAGGTAATAAAAAACAGAGATTGAACAAATACAGAAGGAGAGAACAATCTTTTATGCCCTACTGGAAGAATGCAGCAAGAATTACAACTTTGAAATTAACTCTCTTACTGGTAGGGCCAAGATAAAGAAAAAATGTAAACTAGTAATGTTCTGTATCTTGATCAATAAAAATGATCTGTTTATCTTTATTTCTCTTTTCATTTATATTCTTCAAATACTTAATGGGGGGGGGGAGATTATTAGAACACAATGTAAATATAACAGAAAACAGTCAAGTATTAGAAGAAAAGATAAGATATATCCTTAAAAGAGAAAGGATATGAAAATATGTACGATTTATAGATTTCTGTAATCATACAGAACTACTCCGGAATTTCCGAAGTAGTTCTGTACATACTAGATTCTACAGAAATCCTCATTTCTATAGAAGGCTTCAAAATGGAAGCATTACTAGTCTTCAAAGAAGAGTCTTGAAGGAGTTCTGGACTGTCAGAAGATAAATTTTACAAGAAGAACAATTCTGCCTTTGTGTGAAGAACAAGTAAAAGTGAATACCAACTTGGTATTAAACACGAAAGTAGTTGATGACAGTTGAAAAGATATAAATTGAATATCCTCAATTTATCTCTATATACCCTGACACACTCTAAATTCAACCATCCTCAACCACATTACTCGCTTGGAACTTGCCACTACTTCCTATAAATAGCAGGCGGACTTCACAAAAGAAAGTAAGACAACAAACACACAATTCACAAGCTTCTTAAAGCAATTACAACCTAATCCCATAGAAAAGTTCTTTTTGTTGATATATTGCTATACTATAAACTCGTGTAAACCATTATTTACATTTGAGATATACAGAAAAACCCTTATTTATGAATTGTTGACTTCCAATTTGATTTACTTTCCGCAACTTGTTCATCTTGTTTAAATCAAATTGTGCCAATATTGTTAAAGAGCCCCTCATGGGACTCAACACTCTATTAGTCACATGAAGAGTCCCATTTATAATAATATCATATTAAAATAATAATAATTATATTAAAATTTCAACAAACCCCCACATGAATGGGAATCGTTCCAGCATTCAGGTTTCTCGATATAACTTCGGTAGTCCAGTATTGCCAGATAAGTACGTGTTCCCTTTGAATAATAATTTGTGAAGTACACTTAGCCTCCTAGCGACAGTAGGCTCGATTAACTTGAATCAGTCCCCATTTGTGTAGACGTTTTTACACCTTCATGCAATATTCTCCCTGGTCTGGCTAATTCCTAATTGGTGTTTCCGTTGTGTTCATGGACAGTAGCCTGATTCTGTGAGATCTCTTGAAATTGTGCACCCCATAATGTCATTCGAAGCAACCCCACTTCTCTCTTCACATATGTGATTTTGCCACAAATCATTAAAAACATGCGCTTAACCTTTTCTTCCACTGACTTAGTATAGGAATGGACTAGGAAGGGTACAACTCCCTTTGGGTTCTTGAGAAATCCCCCCCCCCCCCCCCCCACAGTGACCATGATTTGTTTAATTAGGTTGTCCGATTGAAACCTAGATTATGGCATATCCAATCTTCAAGGTTAGGTTTTCCGTCAAACAAATAACTCCAAGTGCTTTAGTCCCATCCCTCTTGACAACTTATACACCGCCCCTTTTAAAGTCTTTCGTAAGCTAATCCGTAATGTTATCTTTGACTTCACGTAGTCAATTATGATAAACATAGTTGTAGTTGTTGTATCGTTTTATATGTACATCTATTTGCCATTATACATTATGTATGAGCTCTACCAATAGTCTATAAACAATCACAATGTATGCAACTAGCCACCATAGGCTCCAGCCATTTAGGAAAACATCATGTAACTTGACGTAGGCACTTGAACTTTCATTCAACTTTATCCAATGTAATCCCTTAAATTCCATCGTGGATCTAGCTACAGACATTTGTCTCGACAAATTTTTGCTAGGATGTATCTTCTCAAATGAGTGTGAACATATCCACTCAAGGAATTGGTAACCTTCCTATTGGAATCAACTTGGTAAACCCAAGTCTTTCACGTCCAATCTTGCTTTCAGTAGATCATCTTATCATCACTCCTAATGATAATCATTGTGTCTTCTGCAATGACACATTGTGGTGCTTGATTCAATTGATACACCGATTTCATGAACTTGGAAAAGATAAACCCTGGCCAAGAGTGGAGAAACCCTCAGGTGACTCCATGTAAAACTCATAGCTACCCCCACCCCCACCCCACACACACACATTTACATGTTACTGAATAAATTCATCCAATATCCATGTGGGGTAGTGAAAGGTTCTCCCTTTCCACACTAGCTTTGGAACTTCTCAAAGTTTCCATAAGTAGCTTAACTAGCTATGGATCCTTCCCCCACATCGCTTGCACTTTGATTTAGCTTGCTTAACATCATCTGTGAAAATATTTAGACACCATTAGCCAGATAATAACTATCCATCTTTGTGTCACTAAAATCATTCACGTTCATTACTCAACTGACGTTATTCTTGCACACAAGTATTTCTAGGCACAAATGTCGCGGTTTGAGCTATCTAACACTTACAAGTGTCTAATATAACCCAATCAAATACTCGTTAACTAAACACAGTTTTACTTGTCCTTTGTCTATACACGAACTGATTTTGATACCACACAGTTGAATGTTCATCGTTAATTATTTCTTTAGAAAGCACCATTATCAACAAGTATTAGTCTAGCATGCTTTGGACTATAATACTTTAGCATCTGTACAGAAGATGCATCATTTTTAAATATTTTTAAGAAATGTCGCAATAGTCCATGCAAACATTCGTTAGTATAGATAAAGTCAAGTGATCAAGTCACCAACCTTAGATCATCCCATTAGTTTTTGTGTATCACATATACAACTCCCTTATTTAGTTTAGCACCTTTACTACTTAGTCTTTGACCTATTGACATCATTATTTGACTCAATTGCGCCTTGTCTGGAAGTTCTGAGCCAAGCCACATTCATCACCAAGATTAATAGTCATGAAATATAATTGGTGTGAACCAAAACGGAGCTTGGTTCCAGTTTATGAACTTCTAATACTTCTCTATATTTGTCTCGAGTTTGGGCAAATTCCACCCAAGTGGCTTTGAAAGTGTGCATTTGGAAACTCTTCCAAAGTGAACTATAAATCCTCCACATAAGTCCAAACAACATTGATGGTAGTAGAGGAGTCTACAAGTCCACCACCAATTTCAGTCTTTAGTAACAAATCTTACAAGATTTATTAAAGTTATGACAATGATAACATACATTTATTATATTGCTTCATAACTCACAAGTATGATATAAAATATTTAACACATGATACTACATATGATACTACATATCATGAACTTGTGTTTTTCATCTCGATACTTACCACAAAAAGTGGTTGTACAGTTTGACGTTTTACATCTTATCTTTTAACTAGTATTCATTATCACAACTCACAAGTTATGCACTATCCATTTTAAGACAAACTCTATACATGCACTTATAATTTCAGAAAATAAATTTCAATTTAAAACCATAATCTAACTATCATATATAATATAGTTCATGTGCATAAACTACAAACTGTAACCATTTTAAAAGAAAATATTCATGCAGCATTTGTTTATTTTTAAACGGATAGAAGATAATTTGTAAAGCATCATTCAAATACTATTTCTATCTTGATCACTTACATCTGTCGGAATGAGATCTCTCTAAAGAGTTAGTCGATACATCCCTCCTGGAATGGTTCCGACAGCGCTGAAACGCTAGGACCCTACTTTACGAGAAATTCTTCAACTGTTCTCTGATCCAAGCAATATCATGTATCCTTCGATATTCAGCCTGCTCGCCAATATTACACCCTTCTTTAAGCTTGGGATATTAAGTACATTCTTTAAGATTAGGAAATTACCATTGGACACTTTCATCTCCACATTCCCTATCCCAGCTACTTGTGGGGTATCACTACGTCAAAATTCACCTTTGACCACGAAAAAAAACGTGACCAAAGGTGTTTGGTCACATTTTTTTCCATTTCAATCGATACCAAAGGTCGCGTCACCTTATGTATCATACGGCCACGTTACAATAACAGTGGGCTGAAGCCACCTAGAAGCGTGGATAAAGGGTACCAATATTTATTGTTGTAATCAAACAATTTTTCCGGAAAGCGTGGCCAAAGGGTCCCAACGGCCACATGTGTTTGTTTAACGTGGCATCTAGTATTATATGGTCACATATATTTGTGTTTTAGCCACATACATTATAAAAATATGTGGCCAAAGGATTGCTGAATCATACATTTTGTCCCAATACGCATGGCCAATGGGTGGCAACGGCCACGTTAAAATATCAAAATGGTGGCCTTTGGTATTATACCGTCACGTATATTGTGTTTTAGCCACATATGTTATAAAAAACGTGGCCAAATAGGTTGCTGAAATCATACATTTTGTCCCAATACGCTTGGCCAACGGGTGGCAACGACCACGTTAAAATATCAAAAGCGTGACCTTTGTTATTATATGGTCATGTATATTGTGTTTTAGCCACATATGTTATAAAAACAAGTGGCCAAATGGGTTGCTGAAATCATACATTTTATCCCAACGTGTGGCCAATGGGTGGCAAGGGCCACGTTAAAATATCAAAAGCGTGACCTTTTTTATTATATGGTCACGTATATTTGTGTTTTAGCCACATATATTTGGAAAAAAAAGTGACCAAATGGTAGTTGAAATCAGATAATTTGTCACAATACGCGTGGCCAAATGGTGGCAACGGCCACGTTAAAATATAAAAAGTGTGGCCTTTGGTATATTATATGGTCACGTATATTTGTGTTTTAGCCACATATATTTTAAAAAAAAAGTGGCCAAAGGGTAGTTGAAATCAGATATTTTGTCCCAATACGCGTGACCAAATGGTGGCAACGGGCCACGTTAAAATATAAAAAGTGTGGCCATTGGTATTATATGGTCACGTATATTTGTGTTTTAGCCACATATATTTGGAAAAAAAATGGCCAAAAGGTAGTTGAAATCAGATATTGTCCCAATACGCATGGCCAAAGGGTGGCAATGGCCACGTTAAAATATAAAAAGTGTGGCTTTTGGTATTATATGGGCACGTATATTTGTGTTTTAGCCACGTATATTTGGGAAGAAAAAAAGTGACCAACATGTTGTTGAAATCAGATGTGTCCTTGCTATACGCGTGGCAATTTTAAACCTATTACAAATTATTAATTACAAATAAAATAAAATTCAATTACAAGTTAAATACAAATGAAATACAAATAAAAAAATTAAAGAAAATTACACTGCATACAAGCATTATTCTCAATTTAATTTTCAATCTGGGAGCCAACAACACTACCACGTGGTCTTCATCTTCAACTGTCCAGATTTGAGCTTAATTAGGACCATTTTTTCTTGTATTCCTTCCTATACCAAAACATATAATTGATAATTAGGTTACGGAAATTGATCATAATATATATAGCAATAATGAAATACTCACCACCATGATAGATGTGGACTGAGGAGTGTCATTTTATTGCAAGTAGTATGGGTCATCAGGTACTACAATTCAATTGATTTCCAGCTGAACATTAGATATCCAGATGAACTTAAAACATCCGGATGAACATCACATTAAGTTCCGGATCAATTTTAAAGTCAGCTGAACTTTATTTGGTACACATCTCACCATTTGTTCCAAAAATCCCTAGCTAGCCCAAGTGTTTGAGGTACCAAATAACATTTAAAATGGGACAACATGACATTACAAACAGATTACTGTGAAACTATAGAACGGAATGAAACTTGACTGGCAAATATTTACCTTTTTCTTTTCAACCGCTTCAGACGAGGTTGATCGACCACCGATTTCACGTCCTACAGTTCAATTAATTACTTTATGTAAATGAGCAATCATACCAATAATGAGTTTGACAAATACTAACCGTTGTGTGTATGTCAGCATGATTAGTGTTGTGGCTAGATCCAACAAAAATCTCCTTGGAATTTACCTAGAATAATGTTTTTGAATTGGTAAAAAGTGAGAGCAGAATAATGACGCGGACCTATCATGAAGTGTCCTATGTAACAAGGCCAAATTTCGGTTACAAGATATTGCAGAGGAGAAATAGATGGGAACCGGATGAACTTGATTGGTAGAAGATTGGATCCCGATACGAAAGTATTTATTCTATTTTTTTAATCTAACATAAGTTGTTCCAGTTTTATTCATACAGTTCATGTATATACTCTATTTTTTCATATTAACATACATTTTCAATGAATCATAGCAGAGCTCCATTTTACTCATAACTGTGTTCTTATATGAAATATATATTCTTATGTACCAGGAACTTGCATCTATTTGTGTTCTTTAGGAACAAGTGTTCATCCGGATTGTGTTCTTCAGGAACAAGAGTATATGTTATTATAAGGTACTTGAGAATAGTATGATTAAGTTGTGATGTAAAGAATTTACCTCTGTAGATGTCGGAGCATTAAGTTGGTGTGGTAACGGTGTTCCAAGTGCAGATAGATGAGCTATAAGTAGATCAAGTTTTTTCTCCTATTCTTCAATCTTCAAGAAGAGGGCCTTAACTTGTTCATTTTTTTTCATCCCGAAGAAGTCTCTCCTCTTTAAGTTCGAACTTAAGTTTTTCCAATTGACCATCAGTGTTGTTGGATTGATCCTTAAATTTTGTACAATTAACAGAATGTAGTTAGATGCTTTTTAACAAGGTACATAAATAAGAAAGCATGCAGACCCTATTGATTCATTATCTCTTAATTAGCTCTTAATTATTAATGTATCACATAAAGACCCTATTGATTAATTATTTGATATGCTATACACAAACTAAAGACATCTAAAGGGAAGAGTGGAACACATCATGTCCTCAGTGGATATAAACAAATTACCATTTCTAGCAAAGTAGCAGATGCATGACATAAACATTCTTCTATTCTTCTACAGGGGATTTAAACTACAATTTCTTTATTTTGTACCCCTCTAACATGAACCTATAAAAAATGTTGGAAACATTCCTATATATGTCCTCTAGGATCATTTCCTAGTTATGACCAGAGTAACATAAATTAGTTCTTAATTATTAATATATCACATAAAGACCCTATTGATTAATTATTTGATATGTTATACACAAATTAAAGACATCTAAAGGGAAGAGCGGAACACATCATGTCTTCAATGGATATAAACAAACAGTTTACCATTTCTATCAGTGTACATAAAGAAGAAAGGAGGTTCACCAGTAACATGAATCTACAAACATGTGCATATGCTTGACCTCAACATTCCTAGCATAAAAATAACTAATTTATCATGCTCACACAGTCAATTAAGAAGGTAAATAACTAATTTAGCATAAATGAATGGGTTGAAATGAATGGGAGGACTTCTGCAATATATACCCCTTCCTAATTAATTCTGTATGAAATGAAATTTTATCGATCTGTAACTGTAACTATACACAAATACAGGGATCCCAAGTTAAACGTGTATCAATAATAAACAAAAAAAAAATTATGAAAACAGATTGTAATTAACGAAACGGAATAACTTGACAATTACCATTTTCTGAACTGGTTGGTCTCCCAAATCACATGGAACTTCTGAAGAATCGCTAGCGCTGTCTGTTGAAGCTATTCGTTGTTGAATCTCCATGGAAGATGTGAAATGGATGAGAAAGAAGACCTAGTTATTCGCTGGATGCGTTTACTGGAAATTTTCTGATAAAGTGATAGGGAAAAGTATCTGATGAATTGATAATAAGTATATTTAGTTCAAAATTTTGGGTGAAATTCGAACTAATGGTGGGAAATTCAAATTTTTAATTAAATGGGGGGGGGGTTGTTTCAACTTATAATAAAACCTAAAATTAATTTAAACAATATGTATATTAAACATAATCAAACCTAAAATTAAACATAAACATAATTAATTAATTAAATGTCTCCACGTGGCTCTTCCGGCGGGTTCTTTTCAAGATGAACTTCATCATCCAGTTCGTAAAAGTCTTCAAGTGCCTCTTCTTGTGTGTTTGCAGTTTCTTCTTCAAGATGAACTTCATCCTCCCTGAGCTTAAGAAGGAGCTTCATCCTCTTGAGGTGTTGAAATAATGAGATTGTGAAATTGTACAAGTACATCAATTACGGTTGACATAACTGTGATCCTATATGCAGATCTGGATGACGATCGGAGTTAAAAGCCCTAACAATATTATGTTTTAATATTAATTTTATTATATTCTTTTAGATATAATAAACAAGATTTTACTAACACTTGCTTTGTGGCCGGGATAACGCAACTACAAAAAACGATGACATTACTAAAACACAACTCAAAAATAAAAATGATAAATTACTATGCAATTCAGAACAAAAATACGAAAATACCGCCATGTTGCGAATTTCTCATGTATAATAATTTTGTTTCCAAAAATATTAAACGAAGGCCAATTAGGATGGTGAGGAGCAATTAGGAGCAATTACGACCAACTAGAGTCAACGAGGACTAAATACTGAGAATTAGCGTCATTTAGGATATTTTAGTAAAGACCAGTTATGGTCAATTAATATGGTCAATGAATACGAATTAGGACCAATTCAATGAGAAGGCCGATTATGCTCATAGGACCGATAAGGACGGAACATTAAGGAAGTGACTAATGAGGATCGATGATCAAGTATGACCAATTAGGACTAATTAGGGCCATATAGTTTGAATGAGGACCAGCGATACCAATAAGGGTAAATTAGGGTTAATGATGGTCAATTAAGACCAATTAGGTTTAATTAGGATCAATGAGGACCCATTAGGACCAATGATGGTCGAAGATGCTCGATTAGGACCAATAAGGATGAATTATGACCTATTAGGGCCAGTTAGGACCGATGATTGCCAATTAGACAGAATAAGTACCATTATGGCTCAATTCGGGTTAATAAGGAGCAATTTGCACAATTTGGACCAATAAGAACCAATTAGTGTCAGTTAGCCTCAATAAGGACCAACTAGACTCATCGAGGACCATTTACTTTGAAGTACAACAAATTTGATTCAATTAGGACTAATTGACCCCAATTGATTATAATTGGTCCTAAATGATTAATTGGTCGTAATTGACCGTAAGTGATCTTCATTGAACCTAACTAAGCCTAATAGACTATAATTGACCTTCATTGGCCCTAATTCATCCTAACTGAGTGTTCACTAGCCCTCATTGGTCCTCATTTGTCAGAAATGATCATGATTGACCTTAATTAAGTCTACTAGTCCTCATTGAGCGTAATTGGCCCTCAATCGGCCTAATAGACCCTAATTGGTCATATTTGGTCCTCATAAGGCGTCATTGAGCAAAATCGACCCTCGTTAGTTATAACTAGTCTTCATCATTGACCCTAATTGATCCTCATTGACCCATATTGACCCCAATTTACCCTAATTGGGCCGTGTAGCTTCGTTGGTCCTAATTGGTACTACTTTATCTTCATTTGTCCTCATCGGTCCTAATCGACCCTAATTGATGTGGATTCAATTAAAATAAATTAATAATATTATTCTAAACCAAATTAAATTATCAAAATTTTCCCCCATCCCAATTTCAACTAAATGGGCAAACTTCAATAACTTCCCCTGTTTCAATTCTTAGGGTTCGTTGTAATCCAGAAGAACTGCCTTAGTATAAAACTGCATTTTCAAAAAACAGATACCCTCTATTTCTCTCCATGTTTCTAATTGGCAATTTAAACCTAAACCTTACTCTCTAATTTCTCACAAATGGCACACAAATTGAATCGAAAAGTTGCATCAAAGCCTACTCAACTGTTCTTCGCCGAACACAATGTTGTAGCGTACTTCGAGAAGTTTGATAAGTCAAATTTTTTTGATGAAATGAACGATTTCCTTGAGAAATCCAACACTCAATTTCCTTTAACTGTGAATCCTGTAATATGCAAGTAGAGAATTGCTGAATTTTGGGACTCAGCCAAAAAATCTGTTGATAGCAACGGGGTTGGTAAAATTAACTCTAGAGTCAATGGGAATGAGATTAGTTTGACTGAAGAAATGATCCGGAAGCATCTGAAATTCAATGATGCGGGAGGTGATCCTGATTACAAGTATGAATTGTATATGAAGACGTACGAAACAATTGGGTATGGGGGTAACTTAACTTGTGGGACCATCAAAAAGGGACAACTACCCTATGTTTGGCGATATCTTGCTCATACCATTCTCCACTGCCTATCTCACAAGAAAACTGCGTGGGATGAACTTGTTGCACCTCAATAATCCGCTTTTCATGGATTGGTAAATGGGCTCAACTTTAACTTTTCAAAAAATGATATTTGATGGAATGCTGGAAAAATCTAAAACCTAAAAGTGTCACACCCCCAAAAATCCCACGCGCGATAACGCGCCGCAGGGAGCGTGACAAACCAGGATCGCCGTCCATTAGTTACATCAAACGACAAATAATTAATAAAAACGTTTCATATTTCATTAAAATATAAAACTAGAGTTTTACAAATGCGGAAGCGCAAATACAATAAAAGTACTTATTTAAAATCTTTGTCACCCAAAGTGACGTGGCTTGTTCAAAGACATTAAAAGCGTTTCAAGACTCATGCATGCGTACTCGTGATACTCAAACATCCGCAACCTGAGAAATAACATGCTAAAAAGTGTCAACACAAAGGTTGGTGAGTTCACAGGTTTATCAGTTCAAAAACAGTTAAAGTTGAAAGTAGTGCCACTGTTCACAAACAGTTCAAGTTGTGTTTAAGATTGACCATTCAACAACGGTCAAGTTGAGTTTAAGATTGACTGTTCAACAACAGTCAAGTTGTAAGAGCATAATCACTAATATATATCAAATAGCTAGCTAGGCTATATACATGAAACTTCGCACGTTGATGGTTACCGAAGCTAACAGTTGTTTACAGTTTGCGCAGTTTGCCTTGTTGTGTTTAGGACGAATATAACACCCGTTCGATATCCAATCGAGTCAGCGCGACTGACCCGGGTGGGGTTTGTCAGACCCAGTAGTACTACAATATATCTCCCGCTATCGTCATTAATACTAACGGTACCATAAGAAGGACTTTGTTGTATCAGTGTGCTACAAGTACTTCAAGTGATATATAAAAGTCTAATTATCTCAGTTGTATAGTTGATGCATGTTAATCTCCCCCAACAGGATTAAAAACAGTAAAATGGGGCCGTGAAACTCACCTTAGGTTGCACAGCAATATTCCAGGTAAACAGTTAAGCAAGTAGCAAGAACGAGTCTTGTGAAAGCAATCAATCACCTAACGAGCATAACGATATAAGTGTGTGTGTTCGACCAAACGACTATGTCTAATGTAAATTACAAAAACGAATCGTCGCAATGCTCAAACAAGTCGAGGATGACACGTTTACCAAATCCGAGCGATTATCGAAATAACGCGAAAATACCATATATAACAGTATTATATATTTTCTAAGTTCAAAGTTTCAATATATATATATATATATATATATATATATATATATAAACCGTTCGATGATGCTTAGTTGATACGAAACGACAATAGCTAGTTTTCAATGAGATATAAATATATATATTTATTTAATCCTTAAAACAATCTATCGAGTCTAAAATAGACTATATATATATATATATATATATATATATATATATATATATATATATATATATATAAACATGTTAAATTGTAATGATACGAATATTTATCTTGAATTGATGAAGAAAATATAAATCGAAACCGAGTATTTTATGTTTAAAGTCAAACGACACTTTTCATAATTTTCTAAACCATTTTATAGTTTATGGGGTTTTTTTTTTTAAACACTCCAAGAAAATCACTTTACTCAATTTTTAGGTGGCCTTGGATCACAAATTAAAAATAAACAGAAAAATACGGAGGTCGTAGAGGGTCGAACTCGCGACCTCAAGTTCGCAACACAACATCCTGACCATTGGGACAATTCTTCTGATGTGCTATTTTGTGGATCGGAAATAATTTATCTTATAGTAGAGGCCAGAAATGGAATTCAAGAAAAAAATAGAAAAAGAATGCAGAGAATGGGTTTTGAACCCGCGGACCAGACGTGCGACCCGACCACTCGGCCGCATGACCCGTTTGGTGTCTTAATCCGAAAGACAACCCTTATAACCTTTTCCCAGTTCGACCCTCCTTCTTCCCCAAGAACTCCGGTGGCCGGAGTTTTATTCCGGTCACATGAAAATCGTAAAACTAACCAGAAATAGACGAGAAGCTTGCGATTAACACAAAGAAATAGTTACCTCAAGTTTGAAATGAGAGGGTGATGCGTTTTTGTGTCGAAACCGAACACGAACTCGAACGCGACAATCCCGAACACGTCTCAGTTAGATGTTGCGTTGCCTCCCGGTTGTTCGTCAATTCTTGATAGTCACAGCAGGATGTTCGATGGCGGTTCTATGGTGGGGAAGTGGTGGCCGAATGATGATTTTGTAATGGTGGTGGTGATGCCGCAAGGAGAAAGACGAGAAAGAGAGGAAGAGAGTTGGGAGAAGGCTTTTGATAAAATGGGTAGTAATTCTTGATGACCAATTGAAAGCATAAGGAAAATGATCAGGTTTCTTTACTTCATTCTTTTTGAAACGGTGGTGCCTTTACTTCATGAAACCGAAATTATTAATTCAAGTATCACATTTTGGCAAAGTTAGTCCCACATGGAAGTACATAATAAACACCAATACTTCGGATAAGGCAAGGTTAGCCCTCGAGGTTTTGGGTCAACTAGGAATGAGTTTGGACAACGACAAGATTAATCCTTTAAAGTTTAGAAAGTGTTAACGAGACTAACAGGGTTAACAGAGAATACGTAAACGGTGAGAGTGCGGGTGCATGAAGGGTAAATACAAAACGTATAACGTTTAGGAGATGCAAACCCTAAGTTGTTCACATAAAATCACAAATATAAATTTGTGAATATATAATTTGAGTTCAAATAAAATGATAAAAATAAAATCATAACTATATGTGTAAACTCACATACAATAACAAAAAAGTTAAGTGTAACTACGTGACACATTGTCACATAAAATAATGGGATAACATGTATATATATATATATATATATCACATAATTAAAATCATGAGTTCAACTGTCACATAAAATAAAAATGACAAAACGTTCATGTGAAATCATGCTGTATGATTTTCTCAAAATCATAGAATATAAGGCGTATAGACTTAAATGCATGCTCATATAGTGATGGTTACACAAACCCTAATTACTACGGTCAAACAAAGTAAATACATAAATGTTCACATCACATTTATATTAGTTAAAATAAATGTTATCACGACATTTATATCACTTTAAGTTTATATAAATCAGGAAAAGACTTGAAAAGACGGATTGTCACAAAAAGGATCTTTTACATGTACCCCAGATTCATCCAACACATTCTCAATTATGAATTTCCAAATCTGCAAATCTCTGATCAACATCTTGAACTTAAATCTTTTACAAGTAAAACATTTTCTAACATGCAAGTGAACAAAACTATTTTTCTTGGTAAAGACACATCACACCCTATGCCTAAGGCCAGGACTACTCCTGAGCAAATTGCTCCTGGTGACAACATTGTTACACCAACAAGTGTTGAGCCCACACCAGACCGACCATCCTCTTTCACTGATATATAAATTCCCACCAAAAGGAAGAGGATGTCCACGTCAAAAAACCACACCCAAAAATACTACACGCACTCCACAATCACCCAAAAGGAAGAGGACTAGGTCTCCTTCACCTAGACCCTCCACAGGACTACCTCAGAATGAGGGTGATATATCACCTAGGCCACATGAATTAGATGTTGGGTTATATAACTTTTATCAAAACACGAGTACGCAGCGGAAAGAATCCTATGAATTAATCTAACTAACCGGTTTTAGAACGTGTACCTTTTTAGCTCGGCAAGACTTGATCTCTTGGAGGATTTGATATAAATCCCTCTACGATCGCACACACGACACACCAATGCTATGTGCTAGCAACCGATCACGAACTCCTCTTGATATGGGCTTGGTCGAACCACACAAGAACCGAAACCTCCCTTGGGTTTTTCTTGTTGCCGAATTCGAGAGGAAGGAGAGAGAGATTTAGGGTTTTTTCTTTATCTCATAAAGCAGCCACTCAAACCATAAACCCAGAGGGTCTATATATAGGTTTAGAATACTTGATAAACAAGCTAAAGGATAGGCATAGGAGCCCTAGTCGAAATCCACTAGAGGCCCTATCCAAAGCCTTCTCTCAATTGTAATCCAATTACAACTCTCTCTCTTAATTACAACTAACACCCCTGTTAACAATTAACTTGTCAGTTTTTAACGAAACCTCGTTAAATATTCGTGATAAATATTAATTAACTATTAATTAATATCAATACATTTGGTGTCGAGACGTGTGACCCCGTAGGCTTAAATAATATCCGGACATACTTTTACTATTACATGATCATATCCCTACAGCTCCCACTTGAGCTTGCAATAGTAAAGGTAATAACATTGGTTAGCGTCTAGCAACACGCCAATGCTCCCAGAAATATTTAAGTACAGTTTCTCAAAGTGTATTTAAATGGTACAGTCATTTACTATCCCTTTGTTACCGATACCGTGTTAAATATGAATATGGATCAAGTCATTTCATACTTTAACGATTCTGTTTCTCATTCTCACAACTAACTTAAGATTACCAAATTGCAAATCGAGACATCTCTAGATTTCATTTGGGCACGGCCATGCAAACATCTTAATTAGTCCAATGAGGGGCCCAGTGGTATCTGCTTCAGCACAAAGCTGAAGGAACAAATCCTCTTGACTACACGTGTCAAGTCACATACTTCACTACACTTACTGAAAATAGCCCTTTTGTACTACCTTATTCAGGATAGTTAGACCTATATCAAGTAGGTGCAATCCATACATGCATGACCTGCTTGTATCTCAAGTCTAAGGATAAATAAAGGAACCATTTACGAATTTCACTCAATGACGCTGATCCATAAAGTGACAATTCGTTAGTGGGTCTGTCCAGTATGCATCCAATGAATACCATGTGAGTTTGGTGGGACCATCCTAACCAATCACTCAGATTTTGTCTTAGTTTAACTATACTCCCATATAGTTAATCGACAATGGATAATTTAGAATACTTGACAAGTACTCAAGGATTAAACATGCAAATATAGGACACAACTTAACCATTAAATGAAATCAAACATATCAAATACTTTATTTCATTATATAAACAGAAATTGTTTAACATCCCTTATCCAAATACCGAACATCAGACATACATGATTTAACCAGCCAATTTAAGTCCCATGCCCTCGGCATGCCTTTCAAGCTTCGGCCTCGACAAAGCTTTCGTGAAAGGATCAGCTAAGTTAATATCTGTGTGAACTTTGAGTAATTTGATTTCACCTAGTTCGATCTGCTCACGAACATAGTGATATCTCCTGGCATAGTGTCTGGCGCCCTTCTGAACTCCAGGTTCTTTGGCGATGACTAATGCACCCGAGTTATCGCAGTACATGTCAATAGGCAAGTTCCTTGTGGGGACAATGTCTAGCCCACTAATAAACTTCCTTATCCAGACAGCCTCCATTGCAGCTTCCGAAGCAGCAATGTACTCAGACTCTGTTGCAGACATAGCAACTGTGGTTTGTTTCTTGCTTTTCCAATCCACAGCGCCTCCATTCATAACGAAGACGTACCCAGACTGAGACTTCGTGTCATCTCTATCAGTCTGAAATCCAGCATCACAGTATCCGGTCACTTTGAGCTCTTGATCTGGATTTCCCCCATATACCAAAAACAAATCTCTAGTAGCCCGTAGGTACTTGAGAATGGTCTTAACAGCAGTCCAGTGACTTTCACCTGGATTCTGTTGATAACGGCTAACGATATTCTGCGCGAACGCTATATCAGGTTTAGTGCATCTTACCGCATACATTATAGATCCTACAGCCGAAGCATAAGGGACTCTTTGCATACGCTTCACCTCATCAGGTGTAGAAGCACCTTGTTTGACCGACAGACCAAGTCCTTCCTGCATTGGTACTATACCACGCTTGGAATTCTCCATCTTGAATCGCTTCAAGATCTTATCAATATAAGCACTTTGACTTAGTCCAATCAACCGCTTAGTTCTATCTCTATAGATCTTGATTCCAAGAATGAATACTGCTTCTCCCAAGTCTTTCATAGCAAAACACTTTCCAAGATGGGATTTTACATCTTGCAACATTGGAATGTGTTTTCCTATTATCAATATGTCATCTACATATAAGACAAGGAAAGTAACATTACTCCCACTAGCTTTGCGATATACACATGGCTCATTGGGATTCTGAACGAAACCAAACTTTTTGATTTCTTCATCAAACCGTTTATTCCAACTCCTCGATGCTTGCTTTAGTCCATAAATGGACCTTTGAAGCTTGCATACTTGGTTGGGATGTCTTGGATCAATGAACCCTTCAGGTTGATCCATATAGACTTCTTCATCCAAGTAACCATTTAAGAAGGCAGTCTTAACATCCATTTGCCATATCTCAAAGTCATAGTACGCTGCTATGGCTAAGAGAATCCTAATAGCTCTAATGTCTGCTACTGGTGAAAAGGTCTCATCATAGTCAACGCCAAAACGTTGAGTATAACCTTTCGCCACGAGACGAGCTTTATAGGTGTGTACATTTCCATCCATGTCGGTCTTCTTCTTGAAGAGCCATTTACTCCCAACGGTTCTAGCGTTAGGAGGGAGATCAACCAGGGTCCAAACGTGGTTATCTTGCATGGATTTCATTTCCACATTCGCAGCTTCAAGCCATTTGTCAGATTCCGGATCTGATAATGCAGCTTTGAAGTTTGGAGGCTCATCGAGATCTCCTGATACGTTATCCTCGGATTCGACTAGACCAATCCATCTATCCGGTTCACGTACGACCCTTTCGGATCTACGAAGTGGAATCGCAACATCATCGACTTGAGGTTCATCTCTTTGACCATTCCCCCCCCCCAAGTTGATGATTGCTAGTTGTTTCAGAAGGTGACACATCTTCTAGTAGTTCTACAATTCTCCCACTGTTCTCTTGAGCTATAAAATTCTTTTCAAAGAATTCAGCATATCGAGCAACACGAACAGTGTTTTCGGAGGGATTATAGAAGTAGTAACCCATTGTTTCCTTTGGGTATCCCACGAAGATGCACTTAGTAGTCCTGGGTTGTAATTTGTCAGGCGTATCACGCTTCACAAGTGCCTCACATCCCCAGACTCTTAAGTAAGACAACACAGGGACTTCTCCATGCCATAATTGATATGGTGTCTTTTCAACCTTCTTGGTTGGAACCATATTTAGAACGCGTACAGCGGTTTCTAGAGCAAAATCCCAAAATGATAATGGGAGAGTTGTAAGGTTCATCATCGACCTCACCATCTCTAGTAGGGTTCGATTCCTCCTCTCAGACACTCCATTATGCTGAGGAGTATAAGGAGGAGTAAGCTGTTGGACAATTCCACACGCTTTAAGATAATCCTTAAACTCTTGGCTTAGGTATTCTCCACCACGATCCGATCTAAGGATCTTGATGGTCTTACCGAGTTGATTTTCAACTTCGTTCTTGAACTCTTTGAATGTTTCAAATACCTCAT
>JBCNJP010000017.1:96159230-96251858 GCA_039602395.1 Deinandra increscens subsp. villosa | reverse complement strand
ACTGTTACGTATTACTTGAATTCTACGCTACATTGTTCTACTTTAGTGTTGGGATGTCGAACCTTAACGTTTGCACCAAATCATTCAATCTGATCTAAAGAGTTAGATGGAGATTTCAAATTCTGCGAAACGTGTTCAAATTTTATACGTTTTAAACATCCATGAATATTTGGTGAAATATTCTAAAACCGTCCGTAGTCGATCTAATTTGTGGGAACAAAACTGATCTATGACTATTCTGACTCTGGACTCAAAGGGTTGACTCTCCGGACTCACAGACCTCATTAGAGAATGACGTGGTGACGTAACTCGTATCAAATTGTCTTCATGGATTTAACCATAAGACGAATTGGATTAATGGTATACTCAATAGTGTCCTTTGACCTGAGATACATATGCTACCTCCCGCTTGCCAAGGACTGTTCTTTGATTGTAGTATACGCTGTCGCGTAACTGCCAGTAAAGACTACTTTTGGGAATGGATCCGAAGCTTAGTGGGAGCTGTATGTAGTCAAGATGGGATTCTGTACTCTTGCACTAATACTGCAACAGCTAGACATCGTGGGCCCTCTCGTGAGTTCCAAGTGTTAAGTGTAAGGCCTTACCCAAACTTAATGTGTGTTTGATTGGACCACTTCGAACTACGACACGAGAAATAGAATGATTGAACATTAAAGAGAATGAATTAAATCCATGTCTCTTGTTCAATTGATGTCTTATACGGAAAGGAACTAATGACTTTGCATTACCATAAGTCTAAACTACAACGCGAGTTTGTAGATATACCTTGGTTACTGACTTGAAGTGTCATAACTGGTTGGAACAGCCATGTGTAGCTAGAGCACCTCTGACTGTTTCTTCAAATGTTGTCGGACTCTGTCCAAGTGGGAGATTGTTGGATAATGGTTGTCCAGACCCGACAACAACAAGAACCCGACCCGGTTTGACCCGTAAAGAGTTACACTGAGGGCAACGAGATAAAAATCCGCTTAATTGTTTAACCGGTAATTCATGGAATTGTGTAATTATTTATTTAATTACAAATAATTATCCTTGCGATAATAAACGGAGAAATACATTTCGATTTATCGATTAGTGTTTTATGGTGAAACAAATAAATAGTTATTTGTGTGTCTTGAAGTTTACGACATGTGTGTTTATTAATAAAAGTTGTTTTATTAATAAATCATAAACTTAGATAGTTGGTTGCAAAGAGAAAAACAAGGAGGGGGCTAGATGCAACTATGTTGCCTATATAAGGAGAGCTAGGGATTAGGGTTTTGGTTGCTCATTCCCTCCCTCCCTCTCTCTCTGCGCCACTTTTAGTGCCGCATCCCTCCTTCTACTTCTTCTCGCGATCAACCTCTTCATCGTAGGAGCTTTTCGGTTGGTGATCGCTTCTCGTTTCTAGCAAACGATCTTCGGCGGATCATCATCATTCAAGATCGTCACCACCATCACCACTTTGGAAGCCGCCGCCGCCCTTGTCGCCGCCGCCGCCCTTGTCGCCGCCCCTCTTCTTGACGCCGACGCCATCAAACCCTAGATCGCCGTCGCGATCTAGCGTATCTCCGTTTCGCGCGACACCATAACCACTCGCCTTGTCGTCGTTGTTACGATATCGCGAGTGCGAGCTTTGTCGCCATAATCGTTCATCCGTCTAGGCTAAACCCTAGACGTCGTCATAGTCTTTATTCGTTGGTGCTCGATTTTCGCCACCATAAACCGAATCGTTGTAGTTTTCAACGAATCGGTTAAAGACGGTTTTGGCGATTTGCTAAACGATTTGATCCGAACGTCGGATCGGTTATTCCGTGAAAACCTAGCGTCGTCACGTTGTTCCTCGGTGTCTCTAGCGTTTGTTAGATCACCACGAAGGTATATCTAAACTCCATTTTAGTTTAGATGTTTTATTTCGATTAAATGTAATCGTTATTATTTTCGCGCTAAAATGTTTACCGCGAAATAATGTTTGCATGATTAATTATTTTTGGTGATCGTGATCCTGTTGACACGTTTTCAACACCTACGGTTTACGCGTCTTAATTAGTAAAATTATTTTATTCCGCTGCGTAAACGGATTACCGGTTTAATCCGTTTTAACTCTTAATTTACTAAACCCGGTCGGTAATGTTTTAATTAAACGGTCAAGTTTTTTTTTAACGTCACCGGGCACCCGTATACCACTGTCAGAAACCCAACAATTATTACTACTATAATTGTTACTATTTATTTATGTATTTATTTTTATTTTTATTTTATGTTCTATCTTTATCTTACTTTTTTATTTTTTATTTATTTTTCTTATAATTCTTTTTTAAATCATATATATACTTATATATACATATTTAACTTTTAGTTTCTATTTATTTATTAATTTATTTTTCTTATGATTCTTTTTTAAATCATATATATACTTATATATACATATTTTACTTTTTATTATTTATTTCTCTTTGTATTTGTCCTTTTAGTGTGTCATTAGTAGTACTAGTACATTACCTTACAGGTTATTATTAGTACTACAAATATTATGTTTATTTTTTTTTCCTCCATCGCTTGTTGCGTTTGTTGTTAGCGCGCTCTTTTGGGATTTGGAGCTGGGGGTCTCCCTGGAAGCAGCCTCTCTACACCTCGGGGTAGATGTAAGGTTTGTCTACATCCCACTCTCCCCAGACCCTACTAATAGCTTCATGCTATTGGTGGGACTTTACTGGGTATGATTGTTGTTGTTGTTGTACACAGTTAAATGTTCATCGTTAATTATTTCTTTGCAAAGCACCATAATCAACAAGTACTAGTCTAGCATGCTCTGGACTATAATACTTTAGCATGTGTACATAAGATGCATCATTTTTTCACATTTTTAAGAAATATCGCAATAGTCCATGCCAACATTCGTCGGTATAGACAAAGTCAAGTGATCAAGTCACCATCCTCAACACTTATTAGTTAGGATCGTCTCAATAGTTTTTGTGTATGACATATACAACTCCCTTATTTAGTTTAGCACCTTTCCTAAAATACGAAGGTGAGGGACTTGCTGAGCTTGCTATTCGACAGTGGTCCCTGAAACAGATTTCGTGCCACCCAGGTGAAATCCTGTGTCTCCAAGGATACAACAGCCGAAGCGGTGTGTACTGCCGTGACTAGCCTAACACCTTAAATTATACATGAAACAATGAACTAGAGTTCTGCCAATGATGGGAGAAGGATTGTTCTGTTTCAATTGATCTTCTATAACTCATGCAGAAAATATGAACTTAGTAAAGAAATGGACCTCTTTTGCATGTGATATACTATTTTTTTTTTTTTGTAGAGATTAAACCAAACAAGACACACATGCCTTGTATTTATACTAGTTGTATGAGACATAAAGAGTCTAATGAGTTAAAGACTCATAACTCTAATAGCCACATGAAAGTAACTTTAATAATCTCATAAAGAATTAATCCTCATAACTCACTCTATGTTAGAACACAGTGTAAATGTAACGAAAAACAATCAAGTATTAGAAGAAAAGATAAGATATATCCTTAAAAGAGAAAGGATATGAAAATCTGTACGATTTACAGATTTCTGTATTCGTACATAACTACTCCGGAATGTCTGAAGTAGTTCTGTACAGACTAGATTCTACATAAATTCTCATTTCTGTAGAATGCTTCTAATGGGAAGCATTACTAGTCTTCAAAGAAGAGTCCTGAAGGAGTTCTAGACTATCAGAAGATAAAGTTTACGAGAAGAACAATTCTGCCTTATGTGAAGAACAAGTAAAAGTGAATACCAACTTAGTATTAAACACGAAAGTAGTTGAAGACAGTTGAAAAGAGATAAATTGAATATCCTCAATTTATCTCTATATACTCTGACACACTCCAAATTCAACCGTCCTCAACCATATTATTCGTTTGCAACTTACCACTACTTCCTATAAATAGCAAGCGGACTTCACCAAAGAAAGCAAGAAAACAAACATACAAATCACAAGCTTCTCAAAGCAATTACAACCTACTCCCATAGAAAAGTTCTTTCTGTTAATATATTGTTATACTATAAACTCGTGTAAACCATTATTTACATTTGAGTTATACAAAAAAACCCTTTTTATGAATTGTTGTCTTCCAATATGATTGACTTTCCACAACTTGTTCATCTTGTTTAAATCAAATTGTGCCAATACTGTTAAAGAGCCCCTCACGGGACCCAACAATTTGTATCAGAGCAAATTGAATAAACTAATATTCAAGGATCTTGCTCTTTAACATCTTTTCTTTAACATTCCCTTAAAAATGTCTTCAAGCTGGAATAATGGAAAATCACTTGGCTCGTTAGCAAAACCCCCTATGCTTGCTAGGGAGGAATATCCACAGTGGAAAATCCGAATTACCAACTTCCTAAAAGAAGTTGACGGTTCCCTGTTGGATTTCATAGCCAATGGACTCCACCCTGTCCCACAGTCGACAATCCTGAGATAAAAGAAACTGAAACCTTAGTTGGTGTTCCTGCTCGCACCATACCCAATGATAGAAAATGGTGGAGCGAAGAGGACAATATCAAAGAAATAAATGAGGACAAAGTCAAAACAGTTCTCATTATGGCTCTTCCCCATGAGATATTCTATCAAGTTGACTGCAATACCTCAACCAAGGGCATATGGGATACCCTTGAAAAACTTTTTGATTGAGGAGAGGAAATGAAAAGAAATAAGAGAACTAAGGCACTAAACGAGTATGAATCTTTCAAATCACTCCCAAGTGAGTCACTCTTAAACACTTACAATCGTTTTGCCACAATAATAAACAATCTAAGAAAGTTCAATGTTTCTAAATCAAATGAGGAAACAAATATTAAATTTATAAAAAGCCTTCCTCATTAGTGGAGAAGTCTAACCATGACTCTCCAATCAACTTTAGATTTGGAAGAGAAAAGCCTAAATGATCTCTTCGGCATTCTAGACTTTCAAGAGTCTGAAATGCTGGACATATCTAAAACCAAAGTCGATGCACTAGCTCTTTACTCTGAAAAGAGAAAAAGAAACACTAGGCCTCCGATTCATCATCTGAAGAAGAATGCCATACAAACAAATGTCTTATGGCTGATGATGAATCTTACTCGTCCGATCTCTCTGAAGCTTCACATGAGAAACAACTAAGCTCCTCTCATACTGATCTAATTTTTCAATTCAACAACATGTCTATAAACTACAAAGTTCTTCAAGAAAACCCTGAAAGAAACAAACTTTTTAATGATAATAAGTTTAAAACTTTTGAAGAAGAAATAAAATATCTCCTCTCTGGACTCTATCAACTAAAAGGAGATAGAGAAAATGAGTTGTCAAAATTAAGACAACTTGAGACACAGAACTTGAGCAATAAAGCCAAAATTGATCATTATGAGACCGAGCGTACGTGCAACTTTTATCAAAGGTTTCATATATGGAAACTAAGAAAATAAACGGTCTCATAAATGCTCATGACCAACTTGAGAACATAACAAATACACCAAGAAACTATGATCAAGGGATTGGATATATACATGGGACTAAAAGTTCCAAGACTGTCTTTGTAAAAAGCAGAAGTCAGAATGACTCACAACAGGATAACAATGTCAAAAACAAAAATCCAGTTTGTGCAACCTCAACCCAACATGGGTCTAATCTTGATGACTCCAACAAATCTAAATCTGAGTCAACAAACACTACCAGTTCTCAAGTCAAAACTTTGAAAACTTTGGGGAAAGAACAATTTACAGGCATTGTATGTGCACTGAAATGGTGAAATTGATTGGAAAACACTATAGCATGAAAAGCATAAACCCTGTAAATGCTAACACATCTTTAAGTGTTTCTTCCAAATCTATGAAAATCAAAAGTAGGAAAGAATCTACAGAAACAATAAACAAAAAACCTAAAAGCAAATGGATTCCAAAAACCAGATAAAACCTCTTTCTGAAGTTGTACAGATATTCTTCAGAATTTCTGAAGCGTATTCCTCCCTCGCACTTATCAAGGGGGAGCCTTTAGTGTATTTTCTTTCATTTCTTTCCTCCTTCTTTTTGTTTTTTTTAATAAATGAAGATTCTTAAAGGACACGTGTTGCTCCCAGAATCTCTCTTCAAAAAGGTTGACTTTCTCTTCCCTCCTGAAATGCAATGATGCCTATCAAATCACATTTCTAAATGAGTTAAGGCACCCAAAAGAGGCAATAATAACTCTAAATATGAGAATGATAAAAATAAGAGTTAACTCCCTCTCACAAACCTTCACAACCACCTTCACTAGGAGCCTAAGTAGCCGACAAAACCGAAAAGTCTTACTGATAAATCTTCAGATCTCTGTACTCTTCCCGGTTACAAATAGATGGATGTCTTTTTCATAATCTACTCATCCCAATCTTCATCTAAACAAATCTTCATCTAAAAATGGATCTTTAAGCCCTATTGGAAAGACAAAACTACCAAATTCATCTTCCTTAGGTACACAATCTGTGCCTTCACACCTCAAATCACCAACAAACTTTCATGAGGATGATGAGATTCCTTCAAACATGCACAATTAGCTTTGCCCTCACCATAAATTGCCCTATCAATTATCAACTTCTAAGGGAATTTTGGGTAAATTCCATTTCTGATCCAAACTCTCATTCTGCCCTTCGGATGAATGATGCCAATGGGGAGAGTTACTACAACAGAACCCAAGTCATTAAAACCCTCATTGATATGGGATATGCTGGTCAGTTTATGAATATGAACATGCCAATAGTGCACATCTTCCTCCAATCTGGAGGTATTTCTTTGCTCAAATCCATCTATGTTTCTCTCCCTGCACTCAGAACCACAATCTTGCATCAGACAACACTCAAATGGTGATGCGCGCATTAATCAATGGATTAAACATGAACTTCTCACACTACATTCTTCAGAACATGAAAGCCAACTACTCTCTTCTCATAGAAGAGAGAATCATCATTTATCCAAGGTTTGAAATAAGAATGATTTGTGAAGCCAAGAAATGGGCTAAGATTCCAAAGGGTGTCACACACTTTCTTCTACCATCTCAAAGATCCATTGTTATCCACCTCACTGGACTACTTCTTGACTTGATATAAGAAGAAGAGGGCATCTGATTCATCTCTCATAACCACATCCCTCTTCAACTCGAAGCAGAGCTCATCCACCCATACCCACTAGAATAATCAAACCCGGTACCTGTAGAACTGCTTGTAATAATTTAAACTTGATATCTAAATAGTTATGTACTGGGTAATTTTTCTTTTGATCCTTCTGTGAAAATTATTGGAATGTGAAACTATCAAGAAAAACTCAGATCATGCTACTTCAGACCATCTTGACCAAAAGTCATGTGATTTCTGTATATTCTTTCTTTGTTTCCTGATAAAACTAGCTTTACAGATCTACTTCGGAAATTCTAAAAACTTTCAGAAAACAAAAGAAAACATTCTCATAAAAGTCACACACACTCAGACACACACACACACACACAAAAGAAAAAAAATGGGGTATTGGAAGGAGAGTGAATGAAGAACAAAGATGAAGAACGGAAGAATAATATCTTGTGAAAGAGACACTCCATAAATTAATGATTTCAACCTGATCTCATCACGAACAATCCTATATTTTCTCAAAAGGGGGGAGGGTGAGGAAGATAAAACTCCAAACAAAAAGGAACAGTAACTTTTCAGTTACAAAAAAATCGGGAGTTATTAACCCAACAGATATCCGTTTCACCACCCAGCTCGTCCAAACAATGAAAAAGAGCCGTTAAACCCCTAATAAACCTCGCCGACTACAAAATCCTCACTCACTCTCTCAAATACTCATTGTTCTGAAATCAATAATCCTCACCAAGCTCTGTATCTTCCTCATTCAATCAAAGAACTCAAAAATGGCCTCATCTTCTCAAACCTTCCTATTCAAAACCTTCAACATTGATCCCAATAATGTGTGTGCAAACCCAAACCCATTGGCATACTCTGACAACATACAAATCCTCATTGAAGCCTAAGATTTTCACCACTCATGGTAGCTCTCACAGAAGATGAAGAAGTTACAAAACAGACCCTTATGAATGTTTGGTCAACTATCAAGGTAAATACAGAGACTGTGAAAGGCAACAAAACGGAATGGATTGAGGCACTCATTCAGAATGAAGATCCATCGACAACTACGCTACAGTTTCAGAAGAAGATTTCAGACAGGTTGTCGATCTCAAAACACTAGAAATTCCTGTAAGCCCTCCAAACAAGACATAAATTCTAAAGATCGTCAATTCTCTGAACAAAGGCACAAGCTTTAACACTATCTCAGGAATAAATATCAAACATCTAGAGAGAAATTAGAAGCTAATGATGCACACCCTCATTTACACCCTGACTGCAAATGTTGGATCATCAGATCAGGTTAGTGAGTTCGTATACTCCTTAATGATCGCTATGATTCTAAACAAAAGGGTGGATTATGGAGCAATACTCTGGAAAAATATGATAAAAAGAATTGAAGACAAGCAAAACGAAAATAAAGAAACATCTCATATCCCATTCATCAGATTTCTTTCTTTGCTAATTTGCAAGAAGTCTCAGGAAAAATCAATAGCACTCACACGAGTTAAACATGACTCCACCATCCTAAAAATACTGAAGAAATTTGAATCAGGTACAACTCACTCCATATCTTCTGTACCTTCTTCCTTGCTATCAAATATACCGAATAGATCTCCATCCTCATGAAATACAAACTAGGAATAGAATCCCAGGAGCAGAACCCATCTGAACCATAACAACCAATCCACAATCACAGCCCACAAGCATCCCATTTTTTGATTCAGTTAATCTGAACAGAAACACACCCAACTCTCCCACATCCAATTTCTCTACCCCCGCCTACAGAGACTTCAACCTTAGCCCACCAAACTCACCACCTCACATCCACATCCCTGAACTAGCCACCAAGCCCAGCCTGTTTGATGACTCTGAAAGTCATCAACAAGCACCAATAAGTGGAGACTCAGTGAGTCAAGGAAACTTGGAAAAAATTCACAGGGATTGGTTCCCTATGGATTAGACACATGGATCTTCTGATAAGAACATTCATACAACACACGAGTACGATTCCTCTGAGGAGACGACAATGAATGTGGAAGACCTAGGAACACCAGATATTTCTGGTTCCCTGGGCACTAATAAAACTCTCAAGAGAGTTTTTGTTAGTAAAACGGCAGGACATGTGTTGTCCACCTGTGAGTTAGAAGGAGAAAGATCATATGTTTATCCATATCTAAATTTACCCAACACTCTACTCAAATCTGATCTCCTAAATTTCTCCCAATCAATTAGAGAGAATCTCTAATTTTAAAAGAGATCAGAGAATTACCTTTCATGAGTTAGGAAGCTCAATTCTTCAAATTCTGAAAAACTCAAGAAGGTAGACGGAGAAACAGCTCAAAACACTGATCAAATGACAACTCTAGTGGATGAGCTAAAGACTTGGAAAGAAAACTTAGAAAAGAGACTGGCCAGATATAATAAGAAATCATTAGAAGTCTCCAAAAATTACCATTTGTAAACACAAGTGCTGATGAATCTATGATCAAGAACCTGTCTACAGAACTAATGAACAAGAAAAGGATTCTGGAGGAAATGGGTAGAAGTCAAATAAAGGAAGCTCAGGAGATACAAAAGCTTGTCAAAAGCAACATAACAAGAAATCAAATGACTTCTATAAATCTGGATATCAAACATTCATTCCAAGAAGATAAGATGAGTGAAATTGAAAGAGAATGGAAACAAAAGTTAAAACGCACATGTGAGAAAAGGAAACAAATCCCAATCTCTGTTCAACCACCATCAAAGAAGATAAAAGTTCAAAGAGAGGACTTAGATGAACAGGAAGAGGAGGAAGAACAACTCAAAAGAAAGAACTCAAAAAGATGCAGACCTCCACCTCAGACTTCAGAAGGTATGCATCCTCCTCCTCCTCCTCCCACTCAATCACCATAAAAAACACCTGAGAAAATAAATCCCCCTCAACCCGTCACCTCTGGATCAACAAAGAAAACTTCAAAGCCTAAAGAGCAAAAACAAAGGCAATCATCTTCATAAGCAGGGTCTTTCATATTTGGATCTGCTTTTAAAGATAACTAAACTGAAAAACAAAATATGCAAAAAGTAATTTGGGATGAAGTAAAAGAGCTGCATGAAAAACTGCTCAAGAAAGAAGAAGACAGACCTTCAATAAGTCCCCTCTTAAGGAAGGTATTTGACAGAACCTTCGGAAATCAAGTTGAAGAAGACTCAATATACACAATGCCCATGATAAAAGAGTTTGTGTGTATCAAAGCTCAACCAATGCAAAAACATCTCTGGATAGATCACTTCCATAAGTATCTGGTAAAAACAATCGATGGAGAATCAAGAGAATTCACCGACAACGACCTTGGCAAGATGAATCCTATTAAGCTCTATCCTTCCTAAGGTACTTTTTAGCTTAACCTTCAAAAACTGAAACAATAAACACTGCTCTATATAAAGGATTAGAAGCTGGAAAAAGGGTTTTCAGAAGGCAAGCAAAGTTTGACATTCAACTTGCCAAAAGACGCTGATATTCCTATCTTGTTCCTAACAAAGCCAAATGAAAACATCCCCCCGGGAATCTCATGGAGAGGATCTGGAACAGCAACACTTGGCGCAACTCTTGGACTCTGCTTCAAAGAACACAAAGAAGAAAGAAGATTTTTATCAGACTTGAAGAAAAACAGAAGTATACAAAGCAGGCTCTGAACTTCTCTCTATTCATTCTAGAAAGATGCAAGACGAACAGCAGCGCAGCCAAAGAGGTAATAAAAACAGAGATTGAACAAATACAAAAGGAGAGAACAATCTTTTATGCCCTACTGGAAGAATGCAGCAAGAATTACAACTTTGAAATTAACTCTCTTACTGATAGGGCCAAGATAAAGAAAAAATGTAAAACTAGTAATGTTATGTATCTTGATCAATAAAAATGATCTGTTTATCTTTATTTCTCTTTTCATTTATTTTCTTCAAATACTTAGGGGGGGGGGGGAGATTGTTAGAACACAATGTAAATGTAACGGAAAACAGTCAAGTATTAGAAGAAAAGATAAGATATATCCTTAAAAGAGAAAGGATATGAAAATCTGTACGATTTACAGATTTCTGTATTCATACAGAACTACTCCGAAATTTCCGAAGTAGTTCTGTACATACTAGATTCAACAGAAATCCTCAATTCTGTAGAAGGCTTCTAATTGGAAGCATTACTAGTCTTCAAAGAAGAGTCCGGAAGGAGTTCTGGACTATCAGAAGATAAATTTTACGAGAAGAACAATTCTGCCTTTGTGTGAAGAACAAGTAAAAGTGAATACCAACTTGGTATTAAACACGAAAGTAGTTGAAGACTGTTGAAAAGATATAAATTGAATATCCTCAATTTATCTCTATATACTCTGACACACTCTAAATTCAACCATCCTCAACCACATTACTCGCTTGCAACTTGCCCTACTTCCTATAAATAGCAGGCGAACTTCACCAAAGAAAGCAAGACAACAAACACACAATTCACAAGCTTCTCAAAGCAATTACAACCTAATCCCATAGTAAAGTTCTTTCTATTGATATATTGCTATACTATAAACTCGTGTGAACCATTATTTACATTTGAGATACACATAAAAATCCTTATTTATGAATTGTTGACTTCCAATTTGATTTACTTTCCGCAACTTGTTCATCTTGTTTAAATCAAATTGTGCCAATATTGTTAAAGAGCCCCTCATGGGACTCAACACTCTATTAGTCACATGAAGAGTCCCATTTATAATAATATCATATTAAAATGGAAAATTGGATTTAAATAATCCCAAGTTTTAAGGCTTGGCCGGTAATAATCCAACTTTTAATAATAACCATCAGTGGTCCCATCTTTCACTCTATTTACTGATAGTGGGCCGGCCGTTAAAAAACTTAACACCGTTAAGTTTTAGATGACGTGGCAGCTGATTTGGATATTTATTTATTACTATTATTTTTAAACCCGTGCCACATCATCATCTTCATCCCCACATCATTTTCTATCATCACCACCTACAACCCTCTGCTATCGTTTGGAGCAAAGAGGGCCGGCGAGCACTTCGGCACTTCAAGATAGTCACCAGGCACGTGTTCTCATCCACATCATCTTCCATCTTCAAGATAGTCACCAGGCACGGTTAAAGCACTTCGGCGCTTCAAGATAGTAACCGACGAGTATCAATCCTAGATTTAATAATCTCATATCATCTCCTTCGATGAAAATCTGCTAATTAACAATATGAAAATGATTTAAAATGAGAAGTGTAAGGAAACAAACTCCCCTGTTGTTTAGCAGATTCTTCACCGCAACCACATAACCATCGTGCAAAACGCCTCTATACACAACCCTATACCCCCTCTCTGATCACATTTCCCGCCGCAAAATTCACCGTCGCAATTGGTTGAATCTCCTCCTTCCGATCACTACCCTTCAACAACACGCAAAATCTCGCCGCCTTCTCAACCGATTCGTCGTTCGTCAGTCCTGAGCTGTGCTTCACGCGCATCCTTCGACGTCATTTCGTATTCAAATTCCGCTGGATACAAAACAAATCAGTACGAAAACAATTTTACGATGATTACTGCGATCGTGATGATGGCGTAGAGTTTCTGCCTGAAAATCGGTGTTTCGGATGTGAGATTGACACCACGAACACCACACCGCGAACACCGCTGCCATCGCTGGACGAGGCGTTGCCGGAATCCGCCATTGTTTCCGGCGAGATCAGGTGATCGAAGTGTGGGAATTTCGTGCGAATTTAATGATGGTGTCAGTAAATAGTTGGGGGTGCGTTTTTGTAAGAGAGATAAAACAGGGGATCAAATGGATGTAATAATGGCGAAGTGTAGTGGAGACAAGGATTTAATATCCGACTATCTGATATCCGCGGGTGGTAAAACTTAAATATTCACTCGCCGACCTTCTTTGCTTCAAACGGTGGCGGAGGGTTGCAGGTGGTGGTGGTGGGGTGGTGGAAAATGATGTGGGGATGAAGATGATGATGTGGCACGGGTTTAAAAAATAATAGTAATAAATAAATATCCAAATCAGCTGCCACGTCATCTAAAACTTAACGGTGTTAAGTTTTTTAACGGCCGGACCACTATCAGTAAATAGAGTGAAAGCTGGGACCACTGATGGTTATTATTAAAAGTGGGATTATTACCAGCCAACCCTTAAAACTTGATATTATTTAAATCCAATTTTCCTATTAAAATAATAATAATTATATTAAAATTTCAACAAACCCCCACATGAATGGGAATCGATCCAGCATTCAGGTTTCTCGATATAACTTCGGTAGTCCAGTATTGCCAGATAAGTAGGTGTTCCCTTTGAATAATAATTTGTGAAGTACACTTAGCCTCCTAGCGACGGTAGACTCGATTAACTTGAATCAGTCCCCATTTGTGTAGACGTTTTTACACCTTCATGCAATATTCTCCCTAGTCTGGCTAATTCCTAATTGGTGTTTCCGTTGTGGTCATGGACACTAGCCTGATTCTGTGAGATCTCTTGAAATTGCGCACCCCATAATGTTATTCGAAGCAACCCCACTTCTCTCTTCACATATGTGATTTTTCCACAAATCATTAAAAGACATGCGCTTAACCTTTTCTTCCACTGACTTAGTATAGGAATGGACTAGGAAGGGTACAACTCCCTTTGGGTTCTTGAGAACCCCCCCCCCCCCCTTAACAGTGACTACGATTTGTTTAATTAGGTTATCCGATTAAAACCTAGATTAAGGCATATCCAATCTTCAAGGTTAGATTTTTCGTCAAACAAATTACTCCAAGGGCTTTAGTCCCATCCCTCTTGACAACTTATACACCGCCCCTTTTAAAGTCTTGTGTAAGCTAATCCGTAATGTTATCTTTGACTTCACGTAGTCAATTGTGATAAACATAGTTGTAGTTGTCGTATTGTTTTATATGTACATTTGTTTGCCATTATACATTGTGTATGAGCTCTACCAATAGTATATCAACAATCACAATGTATGAAACTAGCCACCATAGGCTCCAGGCATTTAGGAAAACATCATGAAACTTGACGTAGGCACTTGAACTTTCATTCAACTTTATCCAATGCAATCCCTTAGATTCCATCGTGGATCTAGCTACAAACATTTGGCTCGATGAATTTTTGCTAGGATGTATCTTCTCAAATGAGTGTAAACATATCCACTCAAGGAATTGGTAACCTTCCTATTGGATATCCAGTTCACATCAATGTAATCTTTGATAACCGCTGGATCTTTGGCCATAACATAATCCATAGCATATCTCATGAAACTTAGCAATCACATCATGTTCTTTTAATAGACATATTTAAGATTTCTAATACACCTACCTAGCTTTCCCCTAGCATATGCTAAGTTAAATTGTATACATGTTATGAGATATATGAGACTATCAAGTATCCTTAAGTACTCTAGTTGATCAACACTCTGACTTCCATGTTTTGATAAATAGTAAGTAAGATCTAATTGGAGTTTGAGCGACACTCGTGTCTTCCTCGCTTACTTCTCAAGAATCTTTTCCACATCCTGAGATTGACTCTATACAAGACCGTTCTAGGTTTTCATGATTCTTGCTCCAAGAATCAACTTGGTAAACCCAAGTCTTTCACGTCCAATCTTGCTTTCAGTAGATCATCTTATCATCACTCCTAATGATAATCATTGTGTCTTCTCCAATGACACATTGTGGTGCTTGCTTCAATTGATACGTCGATTTTATGAATTTGGAAAAGATAAACCCTGGCCAAGAGTGGAGAAACCCTCAGGTGACTCCATGTAAAACTCATAGCTACCCCCCCCCCCACCCCCACCCCCCCCCACCCCCACCCCCCCACACACACACACATTTACATGTTACTGAATAAATTCATCCAATGTCCATGTGGGGTAGTGAATGGTTCTCCCGTTCCACACTAGCTTTGGAACTTCTCAGAGTTTCCATAAGTAGCTTAACTAGTTATGGATCCTTACCCCACATCGCTTGCACTTTGATTTAGCTTGCTTAACATCATCTGTGAAGATATTTAGACACCATTAGCAGATAATAACTATCCATCTTTGTGTCACTAAAATCATTCACGTTCATTACTCAACTGACGTTATTCTTGCACACAAGTATTTCTAGGCACAAATGTCTCAATTTGAGATATCTAACACTTACAAGTGTGTGATATAACCCAATCAAAGACTCGTTAACTAAACATAGTTTTACTTGTCCTTTGTCTATACATAAACTGATTTTGATACCACACAGTTGAATGTTCATCGTTAATTATTTCTTTAGAAAGCACCATTATCAACAAGTATTAGTCTAGCATGCTTTGGACTATAATACTTTAGCATCTGTACAGAAGATGCATCATTTTTTCATATTTTTAAAAAATATCACAATAGTCCATGAAAACTAGATGAAGCCACACAACATAGCATTGACAATCATGTTTTGATGCTTGAAGTTAATAAGGATGGAAAGTTGGTAGTTTATAGAGTTGATGGCTCATTCACAAGGCATAGTACAGTTCCGAATCCAGAATGGAGCCAGGATGACAAAGACTGAATCCATTTAATAATGAAAACTAACAGGCTTCATGTGGTTAAGAGAAAACAGTTGACCAACTGGGAGTATAAGAAAGAAACAGACATGTATCACATATTCACCAGTGAACATGGCGAGACAATTAGAAGCTTAGAAGATGCTCTAAATGGGCTTTCTGAAGATGAGATACGAGATATTGTTAGGATTGGTGATACTAAGAGCAGAATAATTACACGGACCTATCATGAAAGTCTCCTATTTCACAAGGCCAAATTTCGGTTACAAGCTATTGAAGAGGAGAACAAGATGGGAACCAGATAAACTTGGCTAGAAGAAGAGTTGATCCTTATATTTGTGTACAATTGCATAAGTTGTTCCAGTTTATATGTTAACATAAGTTGTTACAGTTTTATTCATACACTTTTCATATGTTATGTTAGTATATGTTAGCATTTTGATATGGTGGGATGAGATGATTTATAAACATGATAAATTTTACTTCTTCAGTAAATTGAAGAAGTACAAAACCGGATGAACTACAATTCCTCAGGAAGAAGAGTTCATGAGGATTAAGAGAAGATGAACTAGAGTTCTTCAGGATAAACCGGGTAAACTAGAGTTCTAAAGTTCTTCGGGATGGTTAACTAGTTCACAATAAAATAAAAATCACATCAGTTCACAATAAAATATATTTGCAACAATCAAATTTAGAATAAAATCAACATGCATGATTAAGATAGAATCTATCTACATTAATGGGGTTAACCAAAACAAAACAGGAGGAAGAGTTAACATAAACTTTAATATATATATATATATATATATATATATATATATATATATATTGATCTATATACAAAGATTTTCATCAGTATCATATACAAAGATCTATCTAATTAGCTAAGACCAAGCATCTGACATATAGTCTTCATCATCAAAGAAGCTGTTGCTGTCATCTAGGAAACAACTTTTAACTAGGCGGAAATCTCGGTCCTAAACTGGAGGTGTAGGTGGAATCCCTATTTCAGATTAAATACACATCTAGCTCTCTCTCCTCCTCTGGTCCCTGGAGATGAAGTTTCATATCCGTTACAACTTCATCAGTGATGAAATCAGCGTACTCAAGCCCATATGTGATGGACAGATGTGGGATCCTCCAGTAAATGAGGAAATAGCCAATAGATGTGTGGTTTAGGTATTGCACCATTTGATTCAGATCATGACAATAAAATGTGTGAATGTCGACATAGTCGACATAATCCACCTTTCCTTTCCAGACATCCTGGCCGGCGGCATTCCGGTGGAAATCACCGCAGTGATGGATTTTGAGGGTAAGTAATTAAAAAACATAAAACCCTAAAAATAAAAACCTGCAGCCATTGTTGAGTGAAAATACACTTACGGGGAGTCTTGTCGTAGTAAGGTGATGGTTCATTAACACCCCTAATCCTCTGTTGTTTACCAAAGGCAGCCATTGATCGATCGAAGTTTTTTTTAGGAGAAGATGGGGATTCTTGATGATTAGGAATACGTTCATACATAAGATTTTGGTGGCAAGAAAGTGGAAATTTAAAGGCGGTCAGGCCACGCTACCAGCTATTGTGGCAAGAAGTGGAAAGGTCAGGCCACGATAACCGTGTATATTTCTTACCTTTAGCCACGCAAATTCTTTTTTTACCGTGTCTATTTATTACATTTAGCAACGCAAATTTTGTTGATCAATTATTTTTTATGTGGTGGGAGTAATTAAATAAGTTCTGGTTAGAATATAACCAATAAAACTTATGTCTCAATGGTTCTTCTTAATCTTATAGTGTGTTCCTTTCTTTTGACTGACCCACCTTCAAGCCTTGTTTTATGACTAACCCAGGTTCAAGCCTTGTTTGCTACATTTTATAATTTTTTTATTGTCTAATAGTGGGATGACATAATTTATAAACTGGATAGATTTTACTTCTTTAGTAAATTGGAAGAAGAGCAAAACCGGATGAACTAGAATTCCTCAGGAAGAAGAGTTCGTCTGGATTGAGAGCAGATGAACAGATCCGGATGGCATTTTTAGACAACTGTTTGACTGCCTTGGCGGACTAAGATCATTTATAATTAAACAGGATCAATTTTAGTTATTCATTAGAGATGAAGAAGAATAGAACCGGATGAACTATAGTTCTTCAGGATGATTATAATTAAAAAAAAATCTATTTGCAACGGAATAATTTAGATTCATGTATTTTTCTAGTAGAACATTCATTCCGGATGAATGTTTATAACCTTCAGGAACATTACCTTTCGCCACGCATATAATTTCATAACGTGACCATTAGTCATCTACTATTTAGTCACACAACCTAGTAACAGTGGCCATACGTAGTAGCTTTTAGCCACATAACTAAGTAAAAACAGTGGCAATTGCTCACATTTAGCCACGCATAATATATACTTAATATTTTTGTTTTTTTTAATTTACTAAGTAATAAAATCTACTCTTCCGTCACGCAACATTATTTAAGTGTGGCCATACATTCATTTTTAGTCACATGAATAAAAAATCATAAAAATAATGTGGTCGTTTGGTGCATTTCGCCACTCTTTTTAAGTGTGACAAATAAGTGCCACATGTTTTTGTAAAACAGTGGCTAAAGCCACTTCACCTGATTGTTGTTGTCACATAAACAAAAACATACATGGCTAAAAGGGTCCAAAGGCTATATATTTGGCCACGGGTACAAAATATGTGTGGCTAAAATTAGTGTTTCTTACCTTCGGCCACGTTTTTTTATAAAACAGTGGCTATGCATTTAAAAAAACCGTGGCCAAAGCCACATTTTGACGTAGTGTATGGTCATCTACCATTATCACACGACCTTTTCATGGCTTATAGTTTCAAAATACACGCCAACATAAAAAGGCATAATTGGTTGCTTAAGTCATTAGAAACCATCCCCGACAAGCAATTGCTGGTGTCACTTGAGACAACCCCGAGATTAATCCTAGAGCATCATTTAGATGATCAGCTTGAGGTACTCCCTTAGTAAAACTCCAAGTCGTTGAATCACTGTCCGATAGCATCATCTTGAGCCTCTGGAACAACCACAAATTTGTCCAAGACAACGATACAAGTATTGTATTAAATTACTCGAAAGTATTTATGTAACACACTTCTCTCTAAAATGTGGAATAACATGTTTGGAAAATCGGTCCCAGAAAATTTCATCTTTCAAATAACTTTTTCCAAATATGTGATGACACAACCCACTTAAAACAACTGTCACCCATTTTAAACATTCACTATTATTGGAGTACGCAACCTTATTAAAACTACTTTAATAGAATTAAAACACAATCTCCAAGAAGTGTTCTGCTCTTCTAACGATGGCTTGATCTTGGCCCGCGTGAGGACTATTCTTTACCTATCATAATTACCAGTAACACATTAGTAATTATTACATAAATACGACCATCCCTCTCACCCCTTTAATGTAAGGATCAATTTAAACCCTCACGCGATATCTAGACTAGTGAAACCGTGCGGAATCTGGTTTAACTAGTTGATTCAAGAAACAATGAAAGATGATAATAATCAAAAAGTACTAAAAGCAAGAAATAGTAAACACAAACCAATTGTAAGAAAACACTTAGATTGATTACTGATTGCTTGCTACACCTTGATCGAAATTCACAAAGAGAATTTCGATAACACCACTAGTTCAACACACAAAACGACTAGCAACCCTAACTAGACAATATGAGGTCCTATATATAGTTGAGATTGACTTGGTAAACAAGTCAATCTCAATAGAGAATTTCGTAAACCCCTAGGCCCACACAATTAAAATCGGACCTAAACCCATTTTAGTCTACCCAAGTTAGCCCAATTACATTTACAAGCTAGCCCAAAAATACTAAACAAGCCCAAAACTATCTAATGCAAAAGCCTCAATTTTCAGGTCTCTACAATCTTCCCTTAGGCTTTAGCATTAGACTGTCTTCACATCCTGAACTTCTTTGACAAATTTACAGTTGCTGGATCATACCATATCTCCTTGGCCACAATCTCAGCTACTGCCCGAGTGTAACACTTTGCATATTCTTCAGTGTCTGGGTTACACTCAATCTGATGTTTAGCTAAAACCATGATGTCTTTCTTGTGGAATCGCATCAGATCATGAACTTCCATGACATCAATAGTCTTTGACTTGTAGAGAATCTTGGCTTCACCGGAGTAATCACTATAAGCCCAGGTCTGGAAATCATGCAGGCAGTCTTCAGGATGTCTCATAGGAAGAGGTATCGTCTTTGTCTTGTCAGTCGGTGGATACAAGACATTAGTGAATTTCTTGAGCTTCTCATCCTCCTTCCCTGGGATACTTTTCTTACCATCCCACTTGAAAACACTCCTGTATTTCTTCACATATGACTTTTTGTGAGGAAACTCCTCAAACCTCTTGAACTTGCTCCTCACAGCCTTTTCCAGTTTCTTATAGAAGTATGTGGCTTGATCATTGTTTGATGGATTTGAAAATGGAGCCTGATAAAGCATGGTCAAATCCACATTCGTCCAGGAATAAAATTGAGTCCAACTCTTGTAGTATTCTAACGGATACTGACCCCTTCTTCTCACAACAAACATGTTCTTCTCTCCATCAAACATCCAGGTTTTCACAGGTGCAGTAATACCTTGCTTATCATGAAAATGTTCACCCAACTGGATTAGATACCTTTCAGGCGGATAGGCAAATGTCTGTGACTCCCAACCTCCATCAAAATCAGAAGCTGGAACTGTCATGTAATCTCTATCCCTGGTATCTTTATCTTCACTCGAGGCATCATGTAAAACCGGTTGATTTTCTTCAGGAATATCAGCTTCAAAGTCAAATACTGGTGATTGTGAGGAATCACCTACACCTGATCCTCTTTCAACTCTATCTCCTTGCCTTGATTTTTCTGAATTCAGTTGCCTGATCAGCTTGTGAAGTTCTCTAAATTGCCTTGAGAATTCTCTGTTTACCTTCTTTTGATTCTCCAATTCAGTATTGTGAACCTTCTGAATATCAATCAAATCAACAATAATCTCACTTTGAGTTTCATTTTGGGCTTTCAACTCTGCTATCTCAGCTCTGAGTTCCTTCTCTAACCTAAACTCCGGGGTTTCTACTGCTTTCCCTTTGTCTTGGGCTGTGGGCTGAGAAGAAGACGGACCAGCACTTGAACTTGTGACTGGTGGCACATAAGAATCAAGTCTTCTTCTCCTTGGGTCACTAGGGCCTTCAGTGTGGTGTGGTGTAGCAGCTGACACAGTCTCAGTCATACCAGTCAAATCATCTGTAACAGAAGCACCGAGGGGAGGAACCTCTGTGGCTTTCCGTTTTCTGATCAATGGAGTCTCTGTTGTCTTAGTCTCAACTTCCTCAAAGTCAACATCATCCAGATAAGTATCATAGTTTATTGACTCATCACCTTCAAAATTGAGTGCTCCAATCCTTACATCATTCAAATCAAATTCTTCCCAGTCAGAATCATCAGGAAGATCAACCACTTTCTGTTGAGGAGGAGTCATATTATGTTCTTCATATACAGATGCATTTCTGTTAACAGGAACCTCCTCTCTCACTATCTCTGCAAACTCACCAAATTTTTCACCGAATGGCATCTGATCCGACAACTTCTTCTTCGGGTTAATCATAGGAAACACTTCAATACCCATAGGCTTTGTGTCATGGGTGTCATTGGTCTTCCTCAGGTTTGGGTATCTTGAATCCAGAACAGACTGAATGAACCTGGGAACAGCAGCAAACTTCTTATATCTTGACACAACAGCTTTCACATCTTCAAAAATCATCCTGGACCAGTTGAACCGAACACCTCTGATAAGTGACACCATTGCATGGGTGTGCACCTGGTTCAGCTGATCTGTAGAGCTCTTCTTGGCAATGACACATTTCTGTAAGTAATGTGCCAGCATTCTCCAGTACGGTGGAATAAGAGCTTTCATAGTAGGAGGAGAAACTGTGATATATCCCATATCCTTCAAACACTGGGACACCATCTCTTTGTCAAGCAAAGTTGAATCAGCAGCAGCATCTTTCAGCCTGAGGGCTTGTCTGAAATTTTCTTCAGTTAACACGATCTCAGTTGCTTGTATCTTTGCCAGAATCTTCTTTCCATCCTCAGAGACATAAGCTGTCTTCCAGAATTCTTGCTGCATTCGTTTGCAAATCACCAGGTTTGTGGTGAGAGCAAAGTGTAAACAAAATTTCTTCAAACGAGCTATCATCGATAGATACTTCTCTTTGTATTCTGCAGGAGGATCTAGTAAATACGCTACCTGATTGTGATCCTTTACAAACTCCAAATCCCTGCGCTCACAAACACAGATAAACAACCAAAACACACAAAACTATCATTAGATCAGGGATTTCTTGAAAAACGGAAAGCATAACGGCTTAAATTACATGAAAACCATTAAAAATATCATCAGGTACCTTTCCGATCGAAAAATAGGGTTTTCGATCGGAAAGCATCCGTCCGATCGGAAAATGCCATGATTACCGAGCATACTGATAGAAAAGCCTAAAGGCCAATCGAAAAGCCTGAGGGCTGATCGAAAAGCCTCAGTCACTGATCGAAAAGTATATATCTCGATCGATAAGTCCAAGCTCCGATCGAAAAGACCATCTCTCGATCGGAAAGCCTGGTTTCTCGATCGAGAAGCTCTCTCATCGGTGAGCGACGATCGAGAAGTTTCAGGGATGATCGAAAAGCACAAGGGGCTGATCGAAAAGCCTCTGAAACGATCGAAAAGCCTCTGTCTTCTTCATTCCAACCTGCAACTCAATCAAAAAGCTTAAACATACTCAATTAATCACGAGTTTGCTTAAATAAAACTCCCAAATCATTGTTCTACCCATTCCCGACCAAAACTTTCAAGAAATTCGACACTTACTCAAGTCGGTCAATTGGGGGTCGAGCAACTCGCTTCAAACGAGGCGCCATTGTTCAAAATTTGCACAGGGAATGTGCTCCTGAGGTGATTCCGACCAAGGTAGTGGTGTCGGATGGTGTCAACGGCGGCGGATGGCGGCGGATTTGATGGAGACAGTGGCGGCGGTAGTGTGGGTTAAAGGAGGGACAGTGGTGGTCGGATGATGATGGTGATGGTGATAGCGGGGTCGCAGGTGAACAATGAAGGTCGTGGTGGTGTTGGATGGTGATGGCAGTGGTGGTAGAAGGTGATCGGTGGTGGTGGATTAGGGTTTGAGAGAGAAAGAGGGGGACGGGTAGAGTGAGGGTCGCCGACCCCCTTCCCCTTTTTCTTTTGTTTCAAAATTTTTTTAAAAAAACTTACCCCTTGACCCCCTCAACTTTGAGATTGAACAAAACATACCCAAAACTCTAAACAATCTCATTTTCACTTCAACAAAGTTATAAAAGTTAACAAATTAACCCCCAACTCTTAAACAAAGCTTGATTATTAAAAAAGCTTCCCCTGAAATCAAGCCCGAGAGTTTAAATATCTGGCAACTTTACTTAAAAAAAACAAAACACACAAGGATTAAAAGTTAAGAAAAATAAACGTAATTAGAAAGAAACAAAAAAAATAAAATACTAAAAATAAAAAAACATAAACACATAAGAATCTTAGCCTACTGAATTTTGAGTGAAGAGGCATTATCAGGGATCATACCAGATAATCTGTGACTGAGGAACCCTTTTCAGCTTCGGTTACTTCGCGTGTTCAGGCGATTGCCGGTATTTTGGTCCAGTCTTTAAACTCATGCTGCTTTCGCTTACTCAAGCAGTTTCATCACATTATTTATATTTTGAGGTTTATTAATTATGACAGTCTATCCAGTTCACACACATAAGTCCTAGGTATAATTTGTACATTCTATCAAGCACACCTGGTTTCCATACAACATTTTTCACGACACCTTTTCTTAAGCCCAACATCATGCTCCAGAGGGGTTGAGAAAAGAAAAGAATAGATCACGGAGGTTTTGTTGGATAATATACAGAGTCAGCTGAATTTTTGAAGCATTTTACAATGTTCTCATCAGTGACAAAGGCTCAGGGTTTTGGACACTAGAGGGTCTCTTTTGATTGTGCGCATTGGCATCTTTTTGGTTTATCATATATACAATGTGATCTTAAAAACGTACGTGGATCAGGGAGGTTCCAGGTCTCCGCTTTCGCAGAACAGAGGAGTCCTGACTCACGTACAACATTCCCAGGTCATTGCTTACGCAAAGCAGAGGGAATGGGATTTTTGAGCATGACATCAATACTCAGAAGCGGGCGTGTGTCTCAGGATACCTGATGCACAGTCAAATAAAAATTGTACTAACCTAAGTGTGTGTTCCCTTTCAAGCATCATACGTTATCTTCAAGTGTTGTGATAAAACATACCTTTTGATTGATTGCCAGCAGAGCCTACCAAGCACATCGACCATGAATCACTGCTTTTCACTTCCACCTTACACGTGTCAGTCAGCAAACACCTGGAAATTTATATCACGTCCCACCTGGTCACCCAAAACCAAAAAATTTAAAAGCACACACTTTAGAGAAAATACTTGATATTTTCTTATATCTTCCCCTTGCTTTTAGATTTTTCTTTTAAATAACTAAAAAGGACACTATTTTTGTATTTTTAATTTTTTCAATTTTTTTTTTTAAGTTTTTAAGAAGAAAGAAACAAATAACTACAAAAAAATGATAAAGCTGCCAGACTACTCATCAAAGGCTATCATCCGAAGGCCCTTGAGACACATTTCAAAATTTGCACTTGGAAGGGGTTTCGTGAACATGTCCGCCACATTGTCATCCGATGCCACCCTCTCCAAGTGAATGAGCCGTCGGTCATTGCAATCCCGAATGAAGTGCGTTTTGATGTCTATGTGTTTGGTTTTAGAGTGCTGCACGGGATTTTTCACAATTTGCAAAGCAGCATTATTGTCACAATAAATAGGAGTATCGAAAAAATTCAAACCGTAATCTCCCAGCTGATGCTGCAACCAAACCACCTGAGAGCAACAGGCAGATGCAGCAACATACTCCGCCTCGGCTGTCGACTGGGACACCGTGTGTTGTTTCTTACTCTGCCAAGACACCAGCCTGTCGCCTAAAAATTGAGCTCCAGCAGACGTGGATTTCTTGTCAAGCTCATTGCCACCATAGTCACTGTCAGAAAAAGCATACAAGTTAAATCCAGACTCTTTAGGGTACCAGAGGCCTAGACGAGGCCGACCCTTCAAATATTTAAAAATACGTTTCACAGCAGAGAGATGAGAGAGTTTCGGATTAGCCTGATAGCGTGCGCATTGGCACACAGCGAGCATGATATATGGACGGCTGGCAGTCAAATACATCAGAGATCCAATCATGGACCGGTACACGTGCTCGCTTACTGGTTGCCCATCTGGATCCCTGGTAAGTGCCGGTCGTGCTGCCATGGGTGTGGAAACTGGCTTTGCATCCATCATCTTGTACTTTTCCAAGATCTCAGTGACGTATTTAGCTTGATGGATCAGTATCCCACTGTCACTCTGCTTGACTTGCAATGCGAGGAAAAACTCCATCTCTCGCCCATCTGACTCATCTCAAATTTTGTGCGCATCACCTTTTCAAATTCTTTGCACAAGTCTTCATTGGTCGAACCGAAGATGATGTCATCAACATATACTTGCACCATAATAATGTCATGCTCAACCTCCTTTCTGAAGAGTGTCTGATCAACAATGCCTCTTGTGTATCCATGTGCAAGAAGATGATCAGTCAGAGTCTTGTACCACGATCGAGGAGCCAGGTGCAACCCGTATAATGCCTTGTCGAGCTTGAACACATGATACGGGTGTTCTTCATCGATGAACCCTGGAGGTTGAGTGACGTAAACTTCCTCATCCATTTCAGCATATAGGAAAGCAGTTTTCACGTCCAACTGATAGACCGTGAAATTCATATATGAAGCATATGCTAAGAAGACCCTTATTGCCTCTAAGCGGGCCACCGGTGCGTACACTTCATCATAATCCACACCTTGAATTTGCTTATGGCCTTGAACCACCAATCTGGCCTTGTTTCTGACAATAACGTCGTTATCATCCTTTTTGTTCTTATACAGCCACCGAGTGGTGATTACCTTTTTGTCAGCTGGCCTTTCTACTAACCTCCAAACTTGAAGCCGTGAGAATTGATTGAGTTCTTCATGCATGGCCTCCACCCAACTGGGATCAGTCAACGCCATTGTGATGTTAGGAGGCTCAATCTGTGAGATGAAATAGGAGAACATGCAATGATTGATGTCTCCTGATTGGCTTCTTGTGACCACCCCAGATGCTAAGGGACCAATGATGTTATCCAGGGGGTGGTACTTCTGAATTCTGGTCTCTGCAACAGCTTGAACTGGAATTACAGGAGGCAGATTTGATAGATCGGGTTCTTCATGTGTATCAGCTTCATTTTCAGGATCAGCTCCGAGTATCTGAGGAGAGTCGGGAGCTGGGTCAACTTCTGCATTTGTTTCCTGTGTTTGAGACTCCACAGGATCACCAGTCTCCTGTACAGGTGTAGGATCTGTTACAGGAGCAGGGACAGGAGGCTTCGTGACGGAGTGTGAGACAGATGGACCTGAAATTGTTTCTTCATAAAATTCGTCAGCTAAAACAGGGTCTAATCCCAATGGGCGGAAGAATTGATTGTAGTCGAAAGCTTGAGGAGGACCGACTCCGCCATCAGATGGATTGTCTTCTAGCCAGTCCACATTTGTGGACTCCATCACAATCCCGGTGGTTTTGTTGAAGACCCTGTAAGCGGAGCTGGCAGAGTAACCTACAAAATACCATTTATCAGCCTTAGCAGCAAATTTAGGAACATCAGTGTTAACTAAGACTGTGCATAAACACCCAAACGCCCGAAGGTGACCAATCCTGGGCTTATCATTGTAGATTAGCTCATATGGCGTTTTCTGCTGCCGCTTATTGATGAGCAACCGATTCTGAACATAACAAGCAGTGTTAACTGCTTCTGCCCAGAACATGGTTGGTAACTTTGAATCACACAGCATGGTGCGAGCAGCTTCAATCAGGGTTCTGTTTCTTCTTTCTGCGACGCCATTCTGCTGGGGTGTATAGGGAGCACTGAATTGATGCTCAATCCCCTTATCAGCACAAAAATTGTCGATTGTCTGATTCTTAAACTCTGTGCCATTATCACTCCTAATGGTCTTTACTTTGTGCTTCAATTTATTTTCAATAAGCTTGATGAAGGCGATAAGAATACCTGCAACATCACTTTTCTTGGACAAGAAAAACACCCAAGTGAAACGAGAAAAATCATCAGTAATAACTAAACAGAATGCACATCGGTTAAGGCTTAACATACTGACGGGACCAAACAGGTCCATGTGAAGTAGCTCCAGTGGTGTTGAGATTCTGCTGTAGATCTTCGGTTTATGTGGGCGTTTGTGCTGCTTCCCCTTAGTACAAGCCACACATTTCTCCTTCAGAATGAATTCATTGATTGGAAGATCTTTGACAAGCCCTCCTCTGGCAAGTCGATTCAGGCTCTTCAAATTCATGTGTCCCAATCTTCGGTGCCACAGCTGTGCATGGTTCTCAGTTGTCTTAGAAATGAGACAGGCCACCTCAGATGTGGGGGGCTTCTGCATGTTCAGCACATAAGAGTTACCATATCTGGGTGTTCTCATCAGCACCCAGTCATCGGGAATGGAGTATCCAGGTTTAAGGATAAGACATTCTTTGTTGTTGAATAAAACTGGATAATCCCGATCACATATCTGTGACACACTCAGCAAACTGTGCTTCAATTCCTCTACGTAATTGACATCGTGGAAGCTGAGACAACCATTGCGAACCGTTCCTTTCTGACTGATATATCCACCAACTCCTCCGGCGAACGACACATAACCTCCATCAAATTTCTCCAAGTCATGTAGAAGGGATATGTCGCCCGTCATATGCCTGGAACAACCACTGTCAACATACCATAGGTTGCTGACAGGCCTCCTTGGTTGTTCCTGCATTCAGAGAAAATCAGTTAGATTTTGGTACCCAGGCCTTAACTGGTCTGGGTGAGACTGGTCTGTCCTTGATTGGACTGTGAATGTCTTTAATGTTGACATTACTGTGGTGATTTTCTTTCCCAAGCCCTTTTTTATTATTGTTGGTTAATTTAGACCTTTTGACCTCTTGAAAAGACATGGAGTGTTTCTTGTACACTCCTGTAGGTTTGAAGGACAAATTGACAACTTTCGGGACATTCCACCTTTCATCATTTTTCTTATTGATTGAAACAGGTTTTGAGAAAAATGATGTATCAGAAAACCTTTTGAAAACCCGTTGAGGTGGAACAGGTGTTTTTTGAAAATTGTCCTGCTTAGGGCGAGAGACTGATTTTGAAGGTTTCGGAGCCCTGGCAGGTTTAGTGAACATCTTTGAAGATTTCACAGCATTTTTATTCACCTTATTTTTCTCAGTCTGTGGTTTCTGATTAGGTGACTTGGGCTTTGGCCTCTGTTTATGGGCATGTGGTGAGCCTAGCTGCACCTTTTGATTTGACGGTGCAGCCTTTGCCTTTGGCCTAGAATGAATTTCTGGCTGTGATGGTGGAAATGTGAACTTCTGCACCTTAGGATTTGAAGGTCCAACTTTGGGCTTTGGGCCAACATGTGTTTGGCCCAAAGGGACAGTTGTTTGTTGGACTCTCTTGGGATAGTAAGGCTCATAGGGGCGGTGCAGACAGTTTCTTGCCATGTGTCCTGGTTGGCCACACACATGGCAGGACTGTTTCTTTGGATACACGGGAGCCTGTGGTTGGTTCCGCCCAGTGGATATCCAAGTTGGCTTTGAAGCGTTTTTATGGATCCACAGGGCTTTACCATGGGGCTTAGTGGTCAGTATATACTCCCGTTGTATCGGTTTGAATTGGTCATAAGCAGAGTTGACCTCTGGGTACGGGACAAATTCGTGTGGTTTTGCGTCCCGTACTTTCTGCACATTTGGAGTGGGGCAGTTCACACTCCCCTCAGATTTTTTTACATCACCTGTGGGTTTGGAAACATCATTCTGTGGTCCCTTACCCCTTCTTAAAATTCTAACAGTTCTTAGGGGTTTCACAGGTTTTAAATCACATTTACCAACGTTAAAAACACCACAATCAGAAAGTTTAGCACAAACATTAGACTCAGAAGACTCAGAAGACTCAGAAGTTTTTGTCTCAGACATGACACAAGTTTCAGGTTTCTCAAAATCAGAATTTTTAACAGAAAATTCAACTTCAGACTTCAAGGGACTTTTAGTGGACTCCTTGCAATTTACTACACCTGCTTCATGTTTACCTTTATCTGCACAAGAAGTAAAAGGGTTAGTCTGGTTGGAAACAGGAGCAGAAATTTTAATGGGACAAGCTGCCAATTTCTTTTCAATCTCAGCTTTAGCATCCAAGTTGGTCTTAGAGCACTCATAATCTGAGATCATTTCATGCATCAGAGGCATCGGTACTGTATGAGTGGATTTTTCATCTTTTATTTCAGTACCGAGTCCCAAACCAGAGTTGGCTTTTAGATGACGCATTCGAGCGTCTGTGTTGTAGAAAAGTGAACCAGCTTTCATCATTTCTGACACAATCTTATCATTACGCTCAACTTTGGTTTGTGATGTTTCTAATTGCCCTTTAAGTTGTTCAAGTTCAGTTTTCAATGTGACAATTTCTTCATTAGCAACTCTTAGATATGTGGTTTTGTTACTCAAGTCCCTTTGAAGATTTTTTATGTCAATTTTAGCAGCTTCGAGTTTCTCACTTAAGTTTTTACTTCTACCTTTGTATTCCCTCAATTCTTTATCAACAAATTCACGATTTAAGGTTTCATTGAAAAACTTAGTTTGCCATTCTTTAGATTCATTGAGAATAGATTGACATTTAGGGTTAAGACATACCTCAGAGCTGCTTGCGGAGGATCCTGGAGTTATGTTAGCCATGAATGCATGATGAAATTCCTCTATTGCTTCTTTCTGTGCTTCCTCTTCAGCTAACAAGGCCACATGGTCAAGAGTAAGACTGAGGTCCTCTACCTGAGGTGTCCAGTCATATCCTGGCGTATGTTGAACCACCAGTGCCTTATCATTCTTTCCTGCCTCCGTCTTCACGCTCTCACTCCTGTTATCAGCCTTGCCTTCTCTATCCACTTTTGGTTTGGTGCACTCTCTGGCATAGTGCCCATACTCATTACAGTTGTAACACCTCAGATTTGCCTTATTAAAACTCAACTTTATTCCCTTTCCACCATTCCAGTCCTTCTGTCCCTTCTTTGCCATGAACTGCCTAGCTCGTAGGTCAGACATTCCCATCTGATAAGATATATCCATGCGCTCTAAATCATCGGGGTTCACTTGATTCACATCATCCGGTGACAGATCCGTGGGAAGAAGGGAACCTGCAACGAGTGCCTGATAGCAACTCATAATTCCCACCCCAAGGGCAAAGCTGGGATCTTTAGTCAAGGCATTTACATCCAGAGAAACAATGTTTGATTTTCCAGATGAACTTGACCCAGTGGCTTGTGCAATGAATCCCATTGGGGTTGATGGTGGATTAACTGGAGCGACAGCTGGCTGTGAAATGAATGCTTGGTTTAGTTGATTCACTAATGCTCCATTGCCAGTTTTTCTTACCCTCTTCTGTTTCTTCTCCTCGTAGGCCCTGATGGTGGACATGAGCTCATTTAGGGACGAAGTGGACATTTCCACAGTCTTCTCGATCAGTTCAATGGTGTTGTCCCAATTTGGTGGAAGAGAGTTAACCAGCTTTCTATTGACCTCTACTTGAGTGTATGTCACTCCAGCATCTTTCATCCCAGTGACTATCTTGATGAAACGTTGAAGTAGAGTCTCAATGTTTTCTCCAGGGATATAGTTAAACTCATTGAACATTTCCCTCAGATTCTCTTTACGGGATTCTTTCATATCATCATTTCCCTCGTAGGCAGCTATAAGGGCATCCCATAGAGTCTTAGCTGAGGTGTATTCTTTGAAAGCTTCAGCAACTTCAGGGGATAAAGCCATGGTCAGGGCAGCCAGTGCCTTTCTATCACGTTCAACCCTATCCCAATCATCATCAATCCAATCAGATTTGGCTTTAGGAACAGGAGGTTGACCCTGTTCCCCTGGAGTAGATGGGACAAAGTCTCCCACTTCGATCGATCTCATGATCTTAGCATCATTGTAATTGACGTAGTTGACGAACCTATATTTCCAGCTCATGAAATCCTTGCCAGACATCAGACGTGGTGGTCTGGCAGAGGTTCCGATTTTAGAGTCCATTTCCAGAGTGACACTCGACAGGTTCGACATGTCAAAGGCCATAGCTTCAGAGGGTAAAAAAACACGAAAAGAGATTTGCTGAAGAGTCGAAAAGTGGTTTACGGTCGGAAAGGTGCTGATCGAAAAGTACTTTTCGATCGGGAAGTATGAGGGTCGAAAAGTCTGGAACGATCGAAAAGTGGAGGAAGGATCGAAAAGTCTCAAAGGGGACTTTTCGATCAAGGAGCACGGTGAGTCGAAAAGTCACAGGGGACTTTTCGATCAAGGAGGCAGATCGAGAAGTCTCAAGGGGACTTCTCGACTGAAAAGGGCGGATCGAAAAGTCTCTTAGGGGACTTTTCGATTGAGAGTACTGATCGAGAAGTCACAGAAGGGGACTTCTCGATTGGAATTGCAGGTCGAAAAGTCACTTAGGGGACTTCTCGACTGGGATGGACTGATCGAAAAGCCACAGAGGGGGCTTTCTCGATCCGATGAAGCGACAGAAACTGGATTTTTCGATCAGGGGCCTGATCGAAAAGTATAGGCAGGGTCGAAAAGTCTTTAAACACGCACAGAACACCACGAATCTTCTGTCTTGTCTCGTAACCTGCACAAAACACCTCCGAATGCGCTAAAAGCTGAAAATCACCAAAAACTCAAAACGTTAGTACTCAAAAACTTGAATCTGATATCGCGAGAGCCTCGAAACTTGCGTTTCTTGGCTCTGATACCAATTGTAAGGATCAATTTAAACCCTCACGCGATATCTAGACTAGTGAAACCGTGCGGAATCCGGTTTAACTAGTTGATTCAAGAAACAATGAAAGATGATAATAATCGAAAAGTACTAAAAGCAAGAAATAGTAAACACAAACCAATTGTAAGAAAACACTTAGATTGATTACTGATTGCTTGCTACACCTTGATCGAAATTCACAAGGAGAATTTCGATAACATCACCAGTTCAACACACAAAACGACTAGCAACCCTAACTAGACAATATGAGGTCCTATATATAGTTGAGATTGACTTGGTAAACAAGTCAATCTCAATAGAGAATTTCGTAAACCCCTAGGCCCACACAATTAAAATCGGACCTAAACCCATTTTAGTCTACCCAAGTTAGCCCAATTACATTTACAAGCTAGCCCAAAAATACTAAACAAGCCCAAAACTATCTAATGCAAAAACCTCAATTTTCAGGTCTCTACACTTAACTAGAATGGAACAAAACAAATTTCCCAGACCCTGACTTCCTGAGTATCGCGAAGATCCCTCGGCCTGAGTGTGGCGTATCGACACCCACCTTAAATCACTCATGGCGTATCGCCAAGAGTATAATTTCCAGGCATCAAACCTATATTTTTTTTTAAATTTTCCATACTTAGCCAAATTTTGGCTTTTTCAACTTTGGTTCAGTTCATTCGACCTCATTTTTGCACCTGCAACTTGTATATGACCAATTTAACATTTCCTCAAGATTACATTAGTATATAAATTCAATCATTTAAATTCAACATACTTTATAAATTATCATAAACACTTAACTCCCAACCCGTTGACCTATTAACAATCAACCATACTTACAAGGCCAACTATTGGTTCCACCTCTTATTCCTATCCTATCAACACCTCTTGCCACCTTGACATACTAAGAAATCATAACAAGGATAGAATGTTAATACAACCCAAGTTATAAATCGTTTACAGTCAACTACTTGCATATAAACCCTTGACACATCATTGGATTTACCATTATTCCTTCTACACATAAACAAGTTTCATCCTTGTTGCATTCGTTCACTCAAGGTGCTATTTAGAGCATGAAAACCCATACTCTCAATCCTACCCGAAGATACATATTGGTTTGATATAGGATTCATTCAACTTTGCCCAACCAATTACCCAAAATCATTCCTTCTCCAACTTACCCTAGACAGGTTGTAAAACATACCATACATAAACACTTTTGTGCTTTATCCATCTTACCCAAATGGGTCATATTACATATTTTGCATAAAACACACTGGTGATACACACATCTTATCCAAACGAGTCATTTTACCTCTTTTTCATAAAACACATTGGTGATACATACATCTTACCCAAACGGGTCATTTTACATATTTTGCATAACACACATTAGTGATACAGGCATCTTTACACCAATGGGTCATTTTACATCTTTTGTATAACACACACTGGTAATACCCACATCTTTACCCAAACGTGTCATTTTACATCTTTTGCAGTTAGATATAAACGGATCATTTCACATCTTTTGCATAACACACATTGGTGATACACACATCTTACCCAAACTCGTCATTTTACATTTTTGCATAACACACATTAGTGATACACGCATCTTACCTAAACGGGTCATTTTACATCTATTGCATAGCAGACACTAGTGATACACACATCTTACCAAAACGGGTCATTTTACATTTATTGTATAACACACATTGGTGATACACACATCTTACCCAAATTGGTCATTTTACATCTTTTACGTAACACACATTGGTGATACACACATCTTACCCAAACGGGTCATTATACATATTTTGCATAACACACATTGGTGATACACACATCTTCACCCAAACGGGTCATAAAACATACTCCACATAAACACATAATTTCATATAAGCATACTTTAATTTATTATTCTTACCCCCAACGGGTTTTAAACATACTTCTAAACATATACTTTCACATAAGCTGTAACACCCCGACCGAAGGCGGAAACATCAAGGTGTCACGAAAATTGTATAAAAGCACGATGATATAAAAGGAATACCATATTTTATTAATAATTCAAAACTTAAACGTCTATTACAAGGTCGATTACATTAATGACACTAAAGCCTAACTAGATCCACAAGCTTCCTAGCTATGAATATGCTTGCTTTCCATAACCTGAAAAACACGCCAAAAGGGTCAACTATCTACATAGTTGGTGAGTCATAGGTTTAATAGAAGTTAAGGAAAAACAATTATTAAGGTTTTGCAAAGTCAAACAGTTAATTGCGCAAACAAGTATAAGTATATCCACACATGTATTCAACACACAAACACATATTCATCACATAAACAGTACGCCTGATCGATGGTTCGCAAACCAACAATCGGTAAGAATATTTGTCCACATGTTCAATTCCTCTCTCGAGGAACCTCTACGATTACTGTTCGGTTCCTCTCAGGAATCTCAGCGTTGGGACCACGATCAGTCCCCTGCAAGAACCTCAACGTCATCATGTTCAGTTCTTCGCAAGGAACCTCACGTATGATGCTCCGGAGCCTTAAGAATAAAGTTTCCCAAACAACATACAATAGCAAACATGGAAAAGTATATATCCACACGATATCACACTGATACATACAAGTAAATGTATTCAACGATATTGACTTTGCATAAAAAAAATGAATTTTGAATGAATAAAGTTTCGCAATGATTCATGATGATAAGTATGATAAATAATATGATTACTTGAAAATAAGTAATGATAATTAAAAATGTTTATGCGTGTTTTCCACCCCAAAATGGTTTGGAAAATTTAGAGAAAAAGGGGCTATGAACTCACATGTTTAGATTGGCGAAGTAGATTCCACGAGACTACGAATATGGCCACGGAGTTTCCAAGATGAAATCCTAATATTTGAGTGGGTGTGAATACAAAGAAAGACAAGTTTGATTGTTTTTTTTTCTTTTTCTTTTAGGGTTCACACGAATTTGAGGAATTTTGAAATTAAATATAGTTTATCACATTGTTTAAAACCATGAAGTTTTAGTTATACATGATTTAAATAGTATATATATGATAGTCATAACGCAAAACAAATATTAATGTTGTATTACGACGTAGAAGGTAATGAGTATTTATAATAATATAAAATGTAAAATTATATTTATAAAGTCACAACTTAATTATACGTTAGTAAAGTTTTCAATAACACAAATTTTGTAATCAATATAACTTTTATTAGTGAAACCAATTAATTAAATCTATAAAAATGATAGGTTAAATATATTGAAGCATTATGATAGTTTGAATATATATATAGGTAATAACGCTAAATTAATTATTTGCTTTGTGTAAGATATAATTTATTACCTAAATAACGGCATAAAATATATTTGTAAAAATAATATACAATATATAAGATTACATTCGTGAAGTTGTTACAACTTGCTTATATGTTATTAATAATGGAGTCCTTTGATCAAAATAATGTACCATCATAAATTTAATTGTTAATATAAAAATTATTAACAAAGTAAAAAAAAATGAAATAATACAGACTACTCACGTAAAGATGTTTAGAATTTATTATCAACGATGAATTATGACTTTTGATCAAATTATAATTGTAGTAGATTGAATGAAATAGACTAATTAGGTTAAACATGGAGTTTTATGGAGAATTTCCCCAAATTACGAAGAACCCTAAAATCACCTAATTGAAATTATAAATGATACCCAAAATTGACAGAGGGGTTTCATAGATAATGAAAAATCAAGTGGAATAGATAACTTACTTGATGAATTCGGTTGAGAATTGGACCCAAAATTGTATGAACAAGATAAGAACCCTAGAAATTGGGGGTTTATGATTATGTGGACGAATTCTAAAATTGTGAGAGGGATTTGACTCGTGGGGATGTTTAGGACAGGATTCCAGCCTCAATTTATAGCATACGTGATCGGAGGTGTTTCAATTTTCGGATTTAAGGTTTGGTTTTAATGGAGGTTTAAGAGCATTGGGGTTTTTTTTTTTTTTGAATAACCATTAATAGGCCACGGTTTTGAATGATTAATTTCTCATTAGACTCGGAATTAAATTTGTGACATGAATTCGTGGTCAAACATTTATTTGGTTGAGTGAAACGGATGGAAAAATAGCACTTTTGGAGGTTACGGTCGCAAAGAAAAAGAAAAAGAAGAGGGACAGAGGAAACAGCGCGTGAGGGGAGGAAGGAGAAGGAAATCAGACTCGTCTCTGATTGAATATCAATATCGTGTATCCAATTTGTAACACTAAGACAGTTTGCCCCAGCGGTCGTTTCACTCCAAGGCAACCTGCAGGTCGCGGGTTCGATCCCAGCGGCCTGCTGTATATTTAAATTTTTTTTTTATCTTCTATTAATTGAGTTTGGTTAAATGACCTTCATACCCCTTAAGTTTGGTGGAATTTCATACTACCCCCTCGAGTTTAAGTTTTGGTTTATATTAAACCCCAACCTAATACCTAGTAACCAAACTTAATACAAAATATTTAATCCACACTTATCCTCATAAAATTCCATTTTTATAGACGTATGACAACACGTTTTTATAAGATATTAGTTTTATAAAATACCGTCAAGGTCGCCTATAATTTATAAAACAATACTTTTTTTAGAATAATATCTATATACCATACGTATTTAATATATAACGAAAATAATAACTGGAAATTATTTAGTCACACTTATTAAATGTTAAAAAAAATTAATAATTTATTTCAATCATTTTATTAAAATGTTTTTGCTAAAAAAAGAATTACCCGAATTAATCAAAATGGGTCGGGTTACCGATACGGATATCTGACGGTTGTTACAGTATCCCCTACTTTAGGGAATTTCGTCCTCGAAATTGATTACAAAACGTCTTCGGGGGAAGGTGACTATAGGGTTCACTATATTGGATCAAAAAGGTTTGAGAAGTGTGAATAATGGATTTTGATTTCTCAAGGGATGACCACACACACGTGAAATTAATGTGAGTATCTAAAGTTGACTTGATAAGGAGATTATTAGAATCTACCGATGCTAAGTTTGGGTTCCCAAAGATGAGATGTGCTACATAGAATTGAAATTGTGTCAAGCATGCACAAAATGTTCCACTAGACATTGTGTTCCTCTAACATTGGTCCAGGTCAGTAGCGCATAACCTCAAGTGACCTGAATAACGCTACTCTTAACAACATGACAAGAACATTTATATATAGGAAGTACCAGCGGCGTATCCACTATGCCCTTATCATATCACATTCGTCTCGTAATCCAAAATCACTCTAGGTTCTATGTTATATCACATAGCAGGACTTACTATGATTCTCGTGCACCGAATCTTATAATTACGTGTGCACCCGTAATTACTTAATTCGTTGCATAGTCCGCATAGCTCGCCTTGTTGTGTGTGGGTCACAAGACACAAATAGTTCACCATAGAAGAGTCAAGTAACAATGTTCCATCGATGGATAATCGAACTAGAAATGTTCACACAAAGTTCATGGATATTTATCTAGCATCATTTATGTATAATCATGCATAATTAATCTAACAACGTTCATGTATGATCAAACTGATAGTGATATAAGAAACCCATCTTTATTCATGGCGAAAGTCAGTTGACAAGGCAAAATTAAACTTAACAAAGTATATGAGAAATCATTCTAACAATTATTCATGGATAGCTGGCTAATATGACGTAGGTAAAAATCAGTTGTCGACGCTTGTGAATAACTCGAGCAAGCTCACAGACGAAGGTTTTTTCAACTATCATTGTTTGCCATAAAGACATTTGGGCCTTGAAAAGCTTCAGGTGCCCCTAGCATAAAAACTTGACCTCGGGTGGCTTGATTATTGTTGGCCAATTCGGGACATTGGTTCCTGAAGTGATTAGGACTCCCGCATTGGTAACATGCACGGTTGGTGTTGTTATTTGGAACTGGTATGGTAGCCAGGGTCTGGTTTGTTCCTGTTGGTGTAACCTTGCACCTTCCAACCAGATGCCCAAACAATCCACACTTGGTACACTTGCGGCATTGCGTGCCAGAGGGATGGTGATAGCTACAAACGGTGCACAAAGGATTCGGACCCTTATAACCAGTCCTGGCGACAATAGTATTGGCTGAAGCCATAGCATTCACTGGAACAGCAGGGGTAATCAATGCATAACTTTGAGTGGCCCTTTTCCTCTTGTTGTTGGTGGACTCGGTTTTGCTTAAACTTGAACCACAATCATCCTTGTCTTTAATGGTTTCCTTTTTCAGCACCCCAGTCTTGACCATTTCGGCAGTCAGAGTTCCAGCCAACTTGATGGTAGCTGATAGAGTTGTAGGATTCACCGACATCATTACTATACGCATTGCTTCAGGGAGTGCGTCGATGTAGCAGTCGATTGCAGTTTGTTTAGGAGTCACTAAGTGAGGAACAAACAAAGAGAGTTCTTGGAATCGAGCCGTAAAACCGAGATGATCAACTCCTTTCATGGTGAGACTCCTGAATTCGGCCTCTAATTTCCTCATTTCTGACCTTGGACAATACTCCTCAGTTAACAAAGCCTTGAATGCGTCCCAAGTCAAAGCATGAAGAACCTCCCGAGTCTTGGCTCTTATTTGTGTATTCCACCAAGTTAGAGCCCCTTTCTTGAACGTACTTGATGCGTACTTGACCCATTGAGCTTCGGGACAGTTGCACATGTTTAGTGTAGCTTCCGTTTTCTCGAACCATTAAAGAAAACCTATCGCTCCTTCAATTCCAGCGAATTCAGTGGGCTTAGAAGCCACAAAGAGTTTGTATGAGCTCTCGACTCCACCAGGGTTGGAACCTTCTCCATTGTCGTTAGTGCGTACAATGGTTCGAGTTTGAATGGTTTCATTGAGCTGGTTAACCATGTTAGGAAGAATGGTAGCCATTTGCTCGGAGATGATAGTGGCCAATTCGGTGGGATCCATCTTCAGGAAGCAAAAGATTCAAGTTAGATATGCAAATAGAATGACATTATTAATGATTAAATATCAGAATAACGTCGTTGACTAATCAAAATCCCGAGCCCATTTAAGATTCTACTAGAACTACATGTTTTAGCCTATAAGCGTCTTATCCTCGAAAGGGCCCCCAGGAAAGAGAGGTGAGTCATTTGGACTACTTAAATACCAGGTCTTTCCTTAGCCAGGACCTTCCGAAGAGATAACCACTCTTCCAGATTACACACAGTCCTGAGAATCGTAACACGGAGCCATAATTTTGACGAGAGTGTTCAAGGATGAGAACATGAATTTCATAGATAATCCCCGAATATAAAGTCTAAGAATTTGCTGACGAGTTCTCAAATCAAATTGGTTCTCAAATGATCTTCTCCCTATATATATATATATATATATATAGGTTGACGCTCAAACGAGACTCAAATAGTGCGAGAACTACGAGAACTAATCTGGACCACATATTTTAGTTTTGGTTATCTTATATTAATTTTTATAATAAGGGTAGCATCGTAATTTACACATTTTAAAAATTTACTCGTTCCCTAAAATTAGGGTAACCGTAAATTCAGAAGCCCCATCAAAATCAATCGTCAACTTCCAAATTGACTATGTTTACTCGCTTAATATATGCAGATCCATTCCCATATCGACTACAATTATAATTCTTGAAATTAACTACTTGTTATACATGAATGAGATTGTTGCTTGACTGGTAGATTAAAGTTCTTGCTCATCAGAATCGCAATTTGAATCTGGAATTACATGTTAGAATATCCGTTTTAATTTATAAGCTTGGTGGGTTTATTTTTCGCGAAATCCGATTACGATTTTGTGGGTAAGGAATAGGGTCGGCGGCTGTTTCTGTTGTCCATGGATTTCTAATTGTTGAATGTTTTGGTTGTTTCTATTATGTGATTTTTTTTCTTCGATGAATTTGGTGTGTAATCGAATTTGGTATTCACAATAGTACTTATCTTATTTGCTCTAACCGGAGTATGTGGCGAGGATATATCTTGGGTTTAATCGATGGTTTTCGGTTTCTTCTATACACAAAATCGAGGTGAATTAGTGTTCGGAGTTGATTCGATGGTGTCCGGTGGATGGAGGATGGTGGCTGATGGGGGTGGCCGGTCACTGGTGGGGAAGTCTTGGAGGTGGCTGCCGGGGTATTCCATATTCGCTTGGTTATTCGGTGGGGTTTGGTTGAGCATCACACTTTCACAATGCAATGCTAATAACCCCTTTAATTATATGTATTCAGTCATAAGTATAGATCAATACCGGTGGGCTATCGGTATCTGTCCCATCGATGAAGAACTCGTTAATCATTACTTGTGATTGAAGATCAACGGTTTTGAAGGATGATATTAGGTTACAATTGTCTCCAATATAAGAATATGGGCTTCGACCTAGGAAAACGATTAGGATGCAAAATTGAAGATGGGATCGGCAGAGATGATGCCCTTTTTGGTCGAAAATTGGTTGGGTCTTGGGGTTTAAAAGATAGATTCCCGGAGCTTTTGTTCTTGCTTGAACAGGAGAAGGGTTGCCACTTCTCTTCTAGTTGCGGGGAAGGGGGCCACTGGTCGCGTTTTTTCGCTGCATAAAAACTTGGATTGATCACTAGTGGCTGCTCTGTCCTCGCGCTATTGATGTTACGAACAAACTATTATTCTTCCACAATAAAGTTTATTAGGTGACGAGATTTTATTTTTTATGTCTATATAAATTTGTCTATGTTGTGTATTGAGAAATATATGGTATTTATATTAAAATTTCAAAATATGCATATGTGCATAAATACTTATGCATCTGTGCATAAATTACTTATGCGTCACAAATGTTTATATACATTAATACTTATTGAATCTTTGTTGTCTAATCTTGCTAGTCATTCTCTTAATTCTAACGGCCGTTCAAAAAAAATATTGCATATATGAATTAGATGCATGAAAATTATTACATAAGTCTTTATGTTTACAGCTCTCACGTAACAAAATATCAGATCTTCATCTTCCTAATGCCAAAGTGAAAATTTTAGAGCTTTTTTAGACGTTGTATTAAAATTAATTGAACTTTTTTCCTCTAAAGATGCTCAAATTTGATTAGGTGTATATATGTTATTAAACTAATTTTTTTTAAACTAAATAGAGTGGCACGAATAGAAAATATATCAACTCTCGTCACTATTAGCAATTTATTATTTGTGACATGTTAACTTTAAGTTTAATAGAGAACGTTGGAAACGAGATTTTTTTTTAATAATAACAATATTATCGTTCAAAAAATAATATTAATATTAAATTAGTCAAATTGAAATTTGAAATTAAACGGGATTGTTTTTAGATTAGTAACGTGGGAGTTCCCACGATTTAATTAATAAATACAAAATATAATTTTATTCCTATTTTACCCTTAAGTGGAAGTTATAATTAAATTAGTCTAATTAAAGTAGTCTAATTAATATGTGGTCCAGAATGGTTCGTAGTTCTTGTATTATATATATATATATATATATATATATATATATATATATATATAGGGTAGAGTTATAATACAAAGTGCTTTTTGCGTGAGAAGTGTGAGAAGTGGATGATGTGTTAGATTTTAATGCATTGTGTTATCTTTTAGTTATGTTTTTGGTAAATATATAACACTATACATTGTTTTTTCCATATTAGAATGTCATATGTTTATCAAAATTAGAGTTAAAGGATAACACAATGTAAACACAGTGTAATAATATCCTAACACAGTGCCCTTTTAATAGTTCTTAATAAATGGTGTTTGGTAGTGTTTGGAATTCAATGGATGATGTATTTATTTTAGGATTGTCATATATTTACCTAAAATATAATAAAAAGACAATATCATGTGTTAAAAATTAACATATCAACCACTTCTCACACTTCTCACGTAAAAAGTACTTTGTATTATAACCCAACTCTATATATATATATATATATATATATATATATATATATATATAGGGTTAGGTTCAAATGAGTAGGGTTAGGTTAAAATGAGAACTTTTTGTTTTAAGAACTTTTGAGAACTAACTCTCAACCACAAATTTTAGGGGGGGGGGACCACTACAATTAATGGGAGGAGGGATAAATGTAAATAAATTTGTGGCTCAAATTAGTTCTTTTTAATTCTCAAATTAAATTGGTTCTCAAATGATCCTCTCTCTCTATATATATATATATATATATATATATATATATATATATATATATATATATATATATAATGGGAGGAGGGATAAATGTAAATAAATTTGTGGCTCAAATTAGTTCTTTTTAATTCTCAAATGATCCTCTCTCTATATTATATATATATATATATATATATATATATATATATATATATATATATAGGGAGAGGATCATTTGAGAACTAATTTGATTTGAGAACTAAAAAGAATTAATTTGAGCCACAAGTTTATTTACATGTATCCCCCCTCCCATGAATTGTAGTGGTCCCCCTCCTGAAATTTGTGGTTGAGATTTAGTTCTCAAAAGTAAAATTTCTCATTTGAACCTAACCCTATATATATATATATATATATATATATATATATATATATATATATATATATATATAGGGTGGGGATATTTTGCAAACCTTTTCCACTTTGGAAAAACTAAGTAAACCAATTGAAGGGCCAGGATGACACCCACGTTTCCTATTAACTTTTTCCAATGAGGGTTATTTATGTCATTTACTTAATACATTGCTTTATGACTGTGAAAAAGGAGATGTTTGATACATCTCATATCATCCTACAAAACTGCAAAAAAAGAAAAGTTATATCTTCACTCTCTCTCCTCTCTCCAATGACTATTCTTTACTTTTATATCTTAATTTAATTAATTAAATAAATAAAAAGATTCTATAAACTTCAAATGGTCATATCTCACTAAATACTTAACGAAAATAACTTCTGAAAGCGGCGTTGGATTCGTCTCGACGAGACGATTTAGGAGCGCACCATTCTTGATAGGTTTCGTTGCGGATTAATTTAATCAATTAATTCAAAAAATAATTCAATAAACTCAAAAATGGCCATATCTCACTAAATATTTAACGAAAATAAATTCTGAAAGCGATGTTGGATTCTTCTCGGCGAGACGATTCAGGAGAGCACCATTGTTGATATGTTTCATTGCGGTTTGCATAAACTTAGTTACATATGTAACCCCACATCTTATTATGTCAACAAAGCGGTTACCTATGTAACCCACAAATTATTCTTTTTTTTTAAATAACTTATGTAACTATAATATAGGGTACCTATGTAACCCAAAATATCATTCACATATGTAACACAAATGGGTTACCCATGTATCCCAGATATCATTCACATATGTAACCAATGTAACTATATCAGGTTACCTATGTAACCCCAAATATCATTCACATATGTAACCAATAGAGGTTACCTATGTAACACGATAGAGGTTACATATGTAATTTAACATCTTGTTCACTGATTGGTTAAAAAAATATGTAACCAATAGAGGTTACCTATGTAACACAAAGGGGTTACCTATGTTATGTAACCAATAGAGGTTACCTATGTAACCCGCATAGGTTACCTATGTAATTCAACATCTTGTTCACTGATTGGTTTAAAAATATGTAACCAGTAGAGGTTACTTATGTAATTCAACATCGGAAAAATTGAAACCGATAAAAACGATAAAGAAACTTGAATCTGATTGCTGCAATAGCTTAGTATGATCAAACAAGATGTTAAATTACCTATGTAACCACGATAGGTTACCTATGTAACCATGATAGGTTACCTATGTAACCACGTTAGGTTACCTATGTAACCAATCAGTGAACAAGATGTTGAATTACATAGGTAACCTATGCGGGTTACATAGGTAACCTCTATTGTTTACATATGTGAATGATATTTGGGGTTACATAGGTAACCTGATATAGTTACATAGATTATTTAAAAAAACAATTACACTTTGGAACCAATCAGTGAACAAGATGTTGAATTACATAGGTAACCTATGCGGGTTACATAGGTAACCTCTATTGTTTACATATGTGAATGATATTTGGGGTTACATAGGTAACCTGATATAGTTACATAGATTATTTAAATATAACAAAATAAATTTTATTAATTTATAAACAAACAATTACAATCAACAATAAACGTCACAAAATGTTTATACGAACCGGAATCTCTAAAAAATTATCAAAAGAATAAGCTAGCTAACAAAAACATATAACAACCTAACAAAAATATATAAAACCCTAATTATGCTTCAGATCTTGATAATAATCTTCATCTTTGACGCAAAATCCATTCACCTACGAAAAGAAAACAAATCCATCACTTGTTGATGGAAGTGTTACATATGAAACCCAAGACTTGCATATGTAAACCAGAAGCTACATATGTAAACCAACACTTAAAATATGTAAACAGTGAGTTACATATGTAAACCAAGAGTTACATATTTAACACAATTAAATTTACAATTGTGTTTTGAAACAAAGACTTACATATGTAAACGAGGACTTACATATGTAAACCCACTCTTAAAATATGTAAAAAGCGAGTTACATATGTAAACCAAGAGTTATGTAATTCTGCTTCAGATTTTGATAATAATCTTCATCTTTTACGCAAATTCCATTCACATACGAAAAGAAAACAAATCCATCAGTTGCCGATGTTTATTATAGAAGTGTTACATATGAAAACCCAAGACTTGCATATGTAAACAAGTAATTACATATGTAAACCAACACTTAAAATATGTAAACAGTGAGTTACATATGTTAACCAAGAGTTATGTATTTAGCACAATTAAATTTACGATTGTGTTTTGAAACAACTATTCGTTTATGAGCTCTTATTAGACCTGTGTCGCATCGTTATATATGTTGTATACTAGAAGTGTTACATATAAAACCCAAAGACTTACATATGTAAGCCTATAGTTACATATGTAAAACCAACACTTTAAATATGTAAAACAGTAAGTTACATATGTAAACCAAGAGCCACATATTTAAAACAAGACTTAAAATATGTAAACATTAAGTTACATATGTAAACCAATACTTAGATATGTAATCTCAACCCAAAGGCTTACATATGTAAGCCAATAGTTACATATGTAAAACCAACATTTAAAATATGTAAAACACTGAGTTATATATGTAAACCAAGAGCTACATATTTAAACTAAGACTTAAAAATATGTAAAACAGTAAGTAACATATGTAAACCAATACTTACATATTTAAGCACAAGTCCGGCGAACTGAAACCACCGTGAATCAACCCTACGTCATCACTAACTGCCCCGAACTACCAAACACAGCCGCTCAACAACTTTTTCAGGCCAAAATATGTAATTCCGGCCAAATACGTTTTTCCGGCGAGTTTTCAAAATTTCAGACCGCCATAATTTGATCAAAGCACAACGAATATAAATTCTGAAAGTTGCCTTGGATTCGTCTTGACTAGGAGAACAATTATAGCACCATTGTTGATATGTTTTGGAATCGTTTTACAGGGCCAAATATTCAGATCGACGAAGAAGATGACCGGAAAAACGAAAAACAACTCAAACGTTAACAAAACTCAAAAATTATTGTCGCATTAGGTTTGTATGATCGTTTAAAACTTGTAGCAACTGAGTTTGATAAAAAAACAACATGAAATCGCAGATTCGCCATGGTTAACATCTGAAAATTTTGAATATAGGTGGTTGAACATGTAAATGAAAAGAATATAGACATGAAATGTATTTAACAGACATTGATACATATGTAAAAAAAAGGGGTATACCCTTCTTTTTGGAAGTTGAGTCGGATAATGGAGGGGAGAATGTTTGACGGTATCGGTTGTGTATGGTTGACGGAGATGGATGGTAGTATGTTTGAAGGTGGAGATGGCATGTGTTAATTTGACGGAAATGATGAATGATGATAAAGAGAGCATGAAGGGTGTGTTAATTTGAATTAGGGAAAATATTGTAGAAGGAAAGTGAAAAGGGATAGAAATGGGGGAGAGAGTGTGGTATGGGGTGATGGGATATTCATGCAGATTCTAGGTGGTGTAGACCTGTAACAAAATTTCTATGAGACAAAAATACCCTTTTCATTTAAAAAAGGGAAGAATATGTACTTAAAAGTGTTAAAAGAAATAAAAAATTAATGAATTAATTGTATCCATTGGATTTGAATGATGAAGGGTTAAGATTAGGTTTCCTAGGTTTTCCAAAGTGGAGGTGGTTTCCACTTTATCATTCCTCTACACACATATATATATATATATATATATATATATATAGGGAGAGGATCATTTGAGAACCAATTAGTTTTGAGAACTTTTAAGAACCATTCTAAGCCACAAGTTATATATAAGGAAATCCCCCCATGAATTTGAATGCTCCCCCCCCCCCCCCCTGAAAATTAGTGGCTCAGAATGGTTCTCAAAAGTTCTTAAAAGAAAAAGTTCTCATTTGAACCTAACCCTATATATATATATATATATATACATATATATATATATAGTGAAAAGTTCATTGTAGACACCCCCATAAGTGTAGACAGGTAGACACCCTTTTTCACCATTAGATCTCTTGATCTAATGGTTGTGATTAATTTTCTTTTTTCTTTTTTTCTTTTTTCTCATTAATTAGAAACTTTCACATGTGAAAAAGAGCTATTTCACATGCGAAAGTGTCTACAATGAACCTCACCCTATATATATATATATATATATATATATATATATATATATATATATATATATATGGAGAGGATCATATGAGAACCAAATGGTTTTAAAAACTTTTGAGAACCATTTGAGTCACTAATTATATATAAAGAAATCCCCCCCCCCTTTTGAATTTTAGTGTCATTTTTGGAAATAATTTGAAATCTATTTAATGCACCAAGGGCATTATAGACAAACCATATTTTTATAAATAAATATTTAAATCAATTTTATCTCCCCCATCTCCTCTTTCCTAAACTCTCTCTCTCCCCTTTAATTTCAAATTTTCAGGTCAAATTTTAGAAAGAAAAAAAACAAACCTAATTTACAAAAGAAAAAAAATCATTGATCATCAGTTCATCACCAACGTAACGATTATTACATCATTGTAACAATAATTTTAGGTTTTCTTTTAAGAAAATAAACGATGGTTGCATAGGTGTAACCATTCAGAACTGTTTGTAAATTATATTCGTGGTTTTATTATTTCTAGATCTGATTACACGTATGTAACATTTTATTTTCACATGTTTTTAATTGATGTTACACGAATGTAACACTGTAGTCACTGTGTATTTTCTTTCTAGAACGTTATGAAATTGTTTCACGTACATTACGCATATGATAGTTATTACATAAATGTAAGTAGTATCTCTTATCAACTTCTTTCTTTCTAGATAACTTTTCTAAATGGTTACACCTATGTAACCATCGTTTATTTTTTTGAAAAAAGTACCTAAAATTATTGTTACAACGATGTAACAATCGTTGTGCTGGTGATGAACTGCTTATTAATGATTTTTTTTTTTTGCAAATTAGGTTTGTCTTTTTTATTATATAAATTTGGGCTGGAAATTTGAAATTAAAGGAGAGAAAGAGAGAGATTTTAGGAAGTAGTAGATGAAAGAGAAAAAAATGGTTTAATCATTTATTAGAAATATTTATAAAAATAGATTATGTCAAGTTACCATATTGTCCTTTAAATAAAATAAAATTAAAAAAAAAGATAATGTGATTGGTTGAAAAAGGTTTTCCAGGTTTTCCAATATTTAGAGAGTTTTCCAATGATCCTCTTCCTATATATATATACATATATATATATATATACATATATACATATATATATATATACATATATACATATATATATATATATATATAGGGTGAGGTTCATTGTAGACACTTTCGCATGTGAAATAGCTCTTTTTCACATGTGAAAGTTTCTAATTAATGAGAAAAAAAAATTTAATCACAACCATTAGATCAAGAGATCTAATGGTGAAAAGGGGTGTCTATCTGTCTACACTTATAGGGTGTCTACAATGAACTTTTCACTATATATATATATATATATATATATATATATATATATATATATATATAATGAAGGTTCATTTGAGAACTTTTAATTAATTTAATTATTCTATTAAATAAGGTTTATTTATAAGTTCAACCTTTTAAACTCTTTTAAGACTTAAAACGTAATAAAATAAATTAATTCTCCTTATAATTTTACTCTTTTAAGGTCAAAAATGTAATTAAAAAAATTAATTTTCCTTATAATTTTTGCTCGAGTATGACCACTAAGGTTATATGTAGTCATAACCCCCCCCCCCCCACTCACCCAGGAGGAGGTTATTCGACACGTGTCGTCCACATCATCAGGGACTTTACCATTAAAATTGTATGTAGTCATAACCCCCATAACGCCCCTCTAACTATTGTCTAATTATATTATATATATTATTATAAAAAAAATCAAACAATAAATTTTATCGAATAAAAGAAAAAGAAAAAAAAAGCAACCAATAAAGAAGAGGGGGGGGGGGCGTGAATGGTTAACGGTGGAGCTAAAAACCTAACATGACTCCCCGGGGGTGGTTGGGGTGGCGCTATACTGACGTCGTCTTGGCACTTTTTAAAGCCATAACTCCCACTACACACTGCATAAGGCACTAACCATAAATTTTCAATACCAGGCCTAGTCAAACCCACGAACATAAATAAAAAAGTTCACAAATTCTCATTCCACCGGTTCAAAACTACCAATAATTTGTATTTTTAAGGTTATAGTTAATGTTTTTATTTTAATTTTAATGTGATATTAATGTTTTTATTAACGTTTAATGCCTTTATTAAAAAAATTAATCTAATGCTTTGATTAGATGAAATTTAATTTATTACTTAAAACATAAGAGTTACATAAATACCCAAGAGAAGTAATGAAAAAATTAATTAATGTGGAAATAATGTGAAAGATATAGGAGAATAATACAATATACACTCACCACCTTAACAATACTAATTCAACTTGTGGGTAAATGGGAATATATCCCACACTATATATAGTACCCCTAAAACCCATAACCATTTACAATCATTTCCTCTCTCTCTCTCTCTCTCTCTCTCTCTCTCATCCTCACCTCTGTTCTTACACATCTGAAACCACTCTTTCTCTCTCTAGACAGTAGATACACATGTACTTGCATAACGATCATTAGCCACCAAAGTGATACATATATATCCTCTATACATCCTTCTATATATGTATAGAGAGAGAGATATATACATATATAGAGAAAAGACAAAATTCACTGCGTTTTGTGTTTCTGGAACTCAAAATGGAATTGGATATGGGTTGGTATGTTGGAATTTTGTTGGGAGTGGTGTTGATCATGAAATGGGGATTGAAGAGTGTGAATATATGGATTTATGAGCGCGATTTGGGGAAGACGAAGAGAGCGCTTCTGCCACCGGGTGATTTCGGGTGGCCGTTCATCGGAAACATGTGGTCGTTTCTTCAAGCTTTCAAGTCTAGCGATCCTGATTCCTTCATTTCCGGCTTCGTTCACAGGTTTGATCATAAACTTATGTTTTGAGGAAATATATATATGATATTTTACGAGTTTATAGAGATGTAATATGAGGTCACTTTTTGATATCTCTAGATCAAAATGTATATTCGTGTAAATGAATTGTGTAATTCTTTGAACCAACATTAAAGGTTATATATTAAGGGAATAGAATATAATGGGTAGATATGTAAATTCCATCATTAATTATAGTTTTTATATAAATAATAATTTTTTTTAGTAATGGAACATATTCTATCTCATTAGATATATCGTTCTACACCACCAACAATTGTCTCATCTTTTTGGGTTCGATAAGTAGAGTGGGAATACATGATATAATTTTGGAAAAAGTTTGTTATGTGCATTATTAATCTATATATCATGGAAGTTCGGTTTTCTCTTACCACAAAAAAACATTATTTATTATTATTTGTAATAAAATTCAAGAAAATTTATATAAGAAAGTTTATAAATTTGACATGCCGTATGACATTATTTTATATGAAATTTTCTAATTATATTGTTCGAGAAAATAATAATGATAAAGAGAGAGTTTTCTAGGAAGAGCCGGACTGTCATTTTCATGTTTCTAGTTTGTGAAAAGACAACCCCTTCCTTTCAATATAAAATCATTTAGTTATTTAACTTTATATATTTATTATTTATTATTTATTATTTATTATTTATTATTTATTATTTATTATTTATTATTTATTATTTATTATTTATTATTTATTATTTATTATTTATTATTTATTATTTATTATTTATTATTTATTATTTATTATTTATTATTTATTATTTATTATTTATTTATTTATTTGTGATTTGTTAACAACTTATATTTAAAGTACATCTATAATACCACTTAATATATCCATCAAATATTATTAATTTCTATGACTGAAAAAAGCATTAAATAAATTTTATTATGTGTTAGGAGGGTTTTAGAGATGGTTGACTTTTTCATATTATTATTTTTTATTTTTTGTGTAAAGTTGTAGAGCTAAATTTATACATATGATTTTATATAAATTTAAATAGGACGTTCTTGTGTTTATTTTATTCTATTTCAACATAAGTTTTGAGATGTATTGAATATAATATATATTGTTTTTAATATGACTTAAATCGTGTGGTTTAATTCAATACGAAACATAAATACAAATAATTTCATTACAACCTTATTTTTGACTTTAAATAACATGATTTGCTTCCAATGATTCTTTAATTCAAATAAAAGTGAGTTAATTTTGAATAAAAAATAACTGGAAATCTGTTCTTTTAGTTTGTAATATAGTTTTATATTCTTACCCTAAAATCAATGTAAATATGTGCACGTAAGATAAATATTTAAAAATGGTAAACAGAATAAAATCTTCGTGTGGAAGTATTAGATATGCATCATTATATCTGTAGAACATGAAAAAAAGTACAAAAACAAATTAAGTATCAAGACAAAAGGAAAAAGAAATAGTAACGAGTTAAAAGAGATATATTATTTAATTCTGAAATAATATTTTTGTAACTGTTTAAATTTTGTGACTTGTAATAAAGTGTCAGTGAAATATATTTTTTTTCTAACATATTTATTTATTTATTTATTTTTTAAGGTGGGGTTATATATCTCTGATTGGTAAATACGGATTTGATGTAATTTAGTTTCGGGTAAATTAGTAGTAGTAAAGTAGTTTGAAGTTAAAAAATAAAAAATCTTTTTTGTCAGCATTTAATTAATTAAAATATTTTTTAGAACCCAATTTCATTTATTTCTAAATACGTTATTTTTTTTCTTTTTTTAATCATTAAAATTACCACATTAGTATTTGGTAGTATAAACTCTTAATCATTTTATTGGAAAATCACTATTTTATCATAAAGTGTATGTACAAATCAGTTTTGATTTTAAACCGAACTAAACTTTAAAAACTTCATTTGTTCTTTTTTAACAATCGTTTTGTTTCAATTTTCATATTAAGTTTGATTTAGTCTCGACATGATGGAGTTAGAAATATATAGCCGTTAAAAAAACTTGATAAAATAAAATATATTGTAAATAATATGATCCTAAAATAAAAAGTTATAGATAACGAGATCCTCAATTAAAAATCAAGTAATAATTGGTTTTGCAAAACTAATTTGCCGACTCAATGAAGTACTGGTCTTTCTGTAATATACTACGTGTCTGGTGGCTTTTTTTTTAATGTATTATAAATATTTAATTACATATATTTCATATGTTTTACAGACTTTAATTTTCCCTTCACTAAAATAGCATGTTGAATTGAGAAATATAAAGAAAATGAACCATTGGACCTAGAGCGGCAACTTTTGTCACAATCATTGTCATTTTCTAGCAACTTAAATCATTTTCTGTACATGTTGTGTATTACATTATTTTTATTTTATTATCTAAAGGTTGCTGATGTTTGAGAGCCGTAAATTATAAATGTTTTTTATGTGATGATACTGGAACTTGGAACTGGCACAGTTCTCAGAATTAGAAGCTTTTGCACTATTTAAATGTTTTTTAAAATGTAGGTTTGGATCGACAGGCATGTATAAGTCATTCATGTTCGGGAGTCCTAGCATCATTGTCACTACTCCCGAAGCATGTCGAAGAGTACTTTGCGATGATGATGCGTTCAAGCCTGGGTGGCCAACGGCAACACTTGAACTTATTGGGAAAAAATCTTTTGTCGCAATATCCTATGAAGATCATAAAAGGCTTCGTAAACTAACTGCCGCACCAGTTAATGGTCACGAATCCTTATCTATATACATGCAGTACATTGAGACTAAAGTGGAAACCGCATTGGAAAAATGGTCACAAATGGGCCAAATCGAGTTCTTGACCCAGCTCCGAAAACTAACATTTCAGATAATCATGTACATTTTCTTAAGTTCGGAAAGTGAAGACGTGATGGAGGCGTTAGAGAAAGAGTACACAACACTTAATTATGGTGTCCGGGCCATGGCCATCAACATTCCAGGTTTTGTGTACCATGCAGCACTTAAGGTTAGTTATACTTGTTACTTATTACTTTATCTACTTTAAGACTTTTGAACATTTTAAATAACGACTATAATTTCATAGGCACGAAAGAATCTCGTCACGATTTTGCAAGCGGCAGTGAGCGAACGTAGAAAGAAACGAGAGGCGGCTCAAGGGATGTCCAAAAAAGACATGCTTGATGCTCTCCTAGACACTGAAGACGAGAACGGAAAGAAACTAGACGATGAGGAAATCATTGATACTCTAGTCATGTACCTAAATGCGGGCCATGAATCTTCGGGCCACATCACAATGTGGTCAACTATCCTTCTTCAATCACACCCTGAATATTTGAAAAAAGCAAAGGTAGTGAAACCCTATTATACGGTTTCTAATGTTTCTAGACACATTATTATCTATATATGTTCGTTGAAACATAATTCTAAGAATAAGTTTTCACGAATTTGAATTCATTACAGGAAGAACAAGAGCGGATTGTGAAGGAAATGCCACCGGGGCAAAAGGGCTTGACCCTAAGAGAGTTTAGGAAAATGGAGTGTCTTTCAAAGGTGATCGACGAAACTCTTCGTTTAGTAACGTTTTCGCTCATGACGTTCCGAGAAGCCAAAAAGGATGTTGATATGAAAGGTTCATTCATCATCTCACTTGTTATATATCAAAAATAAAATACCTCTATATATTTAACTTAAAACTCAAGTATATTCATTTTGTGGTTTTAGGTTATATCATTCCCAAAGGATGGAAAGTGTTGCTATGGTTTAGGAGTGTTCACCACAACCCTGAAGTTTATCCCCAACCCAAGGAGTTTAATCCTTCAAGATGGGATGTAAGTCTTTTATGAGTGACTTGTAGCATTAGCTTTATCACTTGTATATTTGACTAATATAAACATGTTGACTAGGATTTTATACCAAAAGCTGGAACTTTTCTTCCATTTGGAGCAGGAAGTAGACTTTGTCCTGGAAATGAACTTGCAAAGCTAGAGATAGCCATATTCCTTCACCATTTTCTTCTTAACTATAAGTAAGTATCCATATAAATCATCTTCGATTCTATTTTGAGTTTTTTGGTCAAGCTATTCATATTCACAATTCATATATATTTTATACATGTTTTTTATACCGGATTTTAATACTTCATAATTTGTAAATATCAAACTCTATTCTATTGTTCGGTATGGTTTTCAGTTTAAATCGTAAACAAGTCATGAAAAAGTAAAACGGGTTACGATCTTAATTTCTTATCTTTAGTATATTTATATGTCATAGAACTTCTACAAAACTTATACCATAATCGTGTAAAATGCAGATATGGTAATTTATCAGTTTAAAAAGATGAAAATTTGTGATTATTTTAAAAATATATATATAATATTGGCATATTGTTAAGTGTTAACTAACTAAGTATATATAATACTTTGTATTGCAGGTTTGAAAGGAACAATCCAACATGCCCGACGATTTACCTGCCTCATTGCAGGCCCAAAGACAATTGTTTGGGAAGAATAATAAAGATTTCAAAGTAATGTCTTGAAGGGTAGATTTGGAAAATTAATAAAGTTTTTTTTTAATGATTTAAGTCTTTTTTTGGTTAAATTATGAACTTGGATATTATGATTATGTCATGGCCATGTCGTGTTTTACCATATTACCCTCGTGCTGTTGAAGATCCTTTTAGGCATGTTAATGGATAAAAGGATCATAATTTTGTTTTATTTGGATTAGTTGGTTCTAGCTTTTATTAAAGTTTATAATATTTTGATATTTCTGGCTCAAAGTTGTCTTAATCAGAAGTAATAAGTTGGAACACTACATGAGAAAGAACAAGTTTTTAATCGGTTGATAGCAACCAATTTTGTTAAACATGTCCCGTCTAATATCAATTTAAATACATAAACCCAAATTTACTAATTGAGAATGACAAACAAAGATACAAAAATGGAAGCAATTACAAAATTGTTTGTCGGAGTAATTACACCATTACTAAAACCATATTTTATCTTATCTTAATCCTAATAAAGCAATAAAATGGTTTCTACATGTCTTCTTTTTAAGGTGTCCACATCAGCACTGCCACATGTCAAAACCAGATTCAATTATCAATTTAGTAAATTACCAATTAAGACTAATTACCATATTAAAATTTCATTTTAAAAAAATTGTCAAACATAATGTAGATTTGATAAATTACTCAATAATTTGAGTCTTTTTAAGGAAACAAATCAAGAATTTGTCAATTTTAATGTATTAAATTATCAGTTAATATTTTATAATGAATTATGTCATTTATAATATTTAAATTTCTTAATCGTTTTTTATATTTAGCTAATATTATAAACCTAAATTCAACTCGTGTAATACACGAGCTACTAACCTAGTTTATATACATAACAATTGGAATTGTGGGTGGCCACTCACAAAACAATGTACTAGATTTCTCACCAATCACATATAGCCACTATATTGTATCCACCAACCATCTAACACTTCATAAAGCCAGTACATTATGTACATTATATAAAAGGTATGAAGAAAAAGAAAAGTAAAGGTTATCTCTCTAATATTCTCTCGCTCTCTTCTACCTACATGTTCATCGGCAATGGTGTCGGGCGTTTCGACGGTCACCGCTCCTTTGTCGCCGTCGATGGTGGTGGTGTTACGTTTTGCGGTTATGTCTTTCTCAAACGATGTTCTGGCTTTCCCTTCCGATGATTTTAACGGGCGGCTTTGCGTATGTCGTCGTCGTGAGGATGGAAGGATATGGTTGCGTACATGTGTAAGCCGCTTATAGATCTGGAATATGCAGCCAATCAAAAGAGATCGGAGGTTAGAACATTAATATTAATATATTTATATATACAAATCAAATTAGTAATTCTTACACTTACAAGTTACTGTAGATCGTCTTTTTTGTTATTGGATGAGTTGGGCGGTGGAGCTGTCTGTAATTGGATGGGTTAGCGGTGGAGCTGAAACCCAACATTTAATATCACCTTTCTCTCTTTCTTTGAACACATTGAAGGCTGATGTGGCATCATACACGTGCTTTATTGACTGAGTTGAGAAGTGGTTTATGTGTGCATGTAGAGCATGGGAATAATGGGTTAGAGGTGGACCTGGTTTGCAGGAAGTTTCAGCATTTTTAGGAGTGTTTGTTGCAGTCTTTTATTATTTAAAGTAGTTGTTTTTCCCTTCCTAGAATTAGCCGAAATTGCTTTGTAATCTTTCTTTGTCATTGTGTATCATTCGATTACGTTTGGTTATTAATAATACGAAGCGTACGTAAAATTTGTGTTCTTGTTTTCTATGATTTGCCCACAAATTGGTATCAGAGTCAGGTTAACATCTTGATCTCATTATATGCCAAAGTACCCTCGTTTTGAAACTATGTCTATTGTAACCACAGGAAGTAACCCTCAGAAGGAGAACCATTTCTCTTTCCAACATCCAGTGTTGACTGCAAGCAATTATACCACTTCGGCAATCAAGATGGAGGCGGTTCTTGATGCACAAGGGGTATGGGAGGCTGTTGAACCAGAAGTAGGAGCAACAGTAGATGAGAAGAAAAGTAAGATGACAAGAGCCTATATATTCCAAGCAATTCCTGAGGAGATACTATTGCAGGTTGCGAAGAAAAAGACAACCAAGGAAGTATGAGAGTCTTTAAAGACCAGATTTGTGGGAGCAGACAGAGTTCAAAAGGCAAGACTTCCCACTTTGATGGTGGAGTTTGAGTCACTGAGTATGAAGGAAGATGAATCTATTGATGAGTATGCAGGGAAACTTTCTGGTATGATCTCAAAATACAATGCAGTAGGGGCTGTATTAGGAGATGAAGAATTATTCAGAAAGCTACTGGATACTGTAACTGATAAGTTTATTCATTTGGTTGCATCAATAGAACATTACTCAGTAGTGGAAAACATGCCTTTTGAAGAGGCCATTGGTAGATTTAAAGCCTATGAAGATAGGCTGAAACTGAGAAAATGAGGGTCAAGTGGAGAGTCTTCTTTGTTGTTTACTAAAGTAGAAAGTACAGCACATGGGAAAGCTACATCAAAACCTTTGGCTAATAGAGGAAAGGGCATAGCTAGTGAGATAGGTGGCAGTGGTGGATCAAGAGGAAGAGGCTCATTCAGAGGCAGAGGAGGCAGGAGTCATGCTAGCACATCACATGAGAGTGGTGGTTGGAAATCAAAAGATAAGAAACATGTATAATGCTATAACTGCCAAAATTTTGGGCATTATGCATCTGAATCTAAGGCTGAGAAGAAGCAAGAGCATGAAGCCAATTTAACTAAAGAACAAGATGATGAGTCCATACTATTGTTAGCTGTGTGTGGAGAAGAAGAAGCAGAGAAGATAGTCCTACTCAATGAAGAAAAGTTATACCCAAGGCACTTTAAGGAAAATAGTGAAGCAGGTAAGAATGAATGGTACTTAGATAACTGTGCCAGTAATCATATGATAGGGAAAAGAGAAGCCTTTGCATAATTGAATGAAGCAGTGAAGGTAGTGTCAAATTCGGAGATGGATCCAGAGTTAATATTCAAGGAAAAGGCACACTTCTGTTTCAATGCAAAATAGGTGAACAACTTGTATTTGACAATGTGTACTGATGTGTAGTATGTGTACAATGAAAATCAGGTCAAGTTTAAATGGTAATCACCAAGTGACCAAACTACACACCAGGGCAGTGAACCCGTCGTATGTAGTATAGTATTGGTAAGAACCGGATATCAATCCGTTGACGCGTATGTAGACTCCCGATACTGGATCTTTGCTAATATCTAACCGATGAAAATGATTTTGAGAATTAATTATGAAAACTAAAATAATAAACTAAGCAGCCAGAAAACAAACAGATAACTAAAGCAAAATATAGAAAAATCAGTCGGAGAAAAGTATCACCGAGATAAGAATCCTCTAAACCCAATAAGACCCCTGGTTTGACTAATCAACACGATCACTATCCACTAATGATGAATACCAAAATAAAATAGGACTATAGACACATTCTAATCACTAAGGTAATCCTAAATGAAGGTCGGATAGAAAACTATGTAAAATCACCCAATGGTTTAATCGCTTCGGTCAAAGCGGACTAAACGCGCACGCAAAAGGAAGCCACAAGACATGTCTCTCTAAATGGCACCTAACACATGCAATGATTCTGAAATGAAAAGCCTAGGACCTATAAAACTCTAAACACGAAAAAACGAGCTTGAATCTTATGGTCATAAGCACCCTAACTCACCAAACAATGCGTAGTTATTTCCTAGTACATGAAATTAATTGGTCAACTCAATCTCATATAGATGAACACAAATTCAGCCCCAAATCTATATCATATTATCATGTTGGAGGTCTCCGGATCATGTATTAATCAATAAACTCCAAAAAGTCAACTGATTAACAATAAGTTAATCAATAAAATGGTTGTAGTTCGACATTCCAGATTAAATAGCCCACATAACATGATAAAAACAGAAGCTAAACATGCATACATGTTCATTCAAGGCATCCAAATCAGAGCTAATAAGCAATTTCACATGATCTTGTCAAAAAGTCAAACTAGAAAGTCAAACGGGTCAAGACTCATCCAATCTAGGCAATACAATATGAGGTCGGCCTAGATACATGTTCAACATCAATAAAAATCTAATCTTAGTAACATTCATTATCAAGAAAAAATTTAAAAAGATGAAAAAAACAAGAATTAGGTGAAAATCCAAACCAAAAGCTTAAAAAATCTTCAATCTTTGAGCCAAAAAGCTTTGATCTTGATTCTCAATCCTTCCTTGATGTTTCCAGATGTTAGTGGGGTTTTTATTAGGGTTTTAGGGGGGTTAAAAATCCAAAAAACGGCGCCTCAAACCCTTATATATGCTGAAATACGAAGCTGTAAAAAGATCAGGTCGCTGGGCCTGATTCTGGGCCTGGCTGAGAAAGAATAAAAGGAATGTAAACAGAAAATAATCAACAATAAGTTGCTGGGCTAGTGGTAATGGATCTCGCTGGTATGCAAGAGGTCACTTTTTCGAATCCAGTCTGCTCCTTTTTTTACTTTTCTTTTACGCTGGGCTGCTCAGCTATTGGGCCTGTGAATGCTGGGCTGCTTCTTCTTTCTGGGACTGCTACTGGGCTGCTAGCTGCTCTTGGGCTGCGAAGCAAGTAACAGCAGCTGGGCTGCACTTGTTATTATTATATTTTTTTTCTTTTTAATTCTTCCATAACTCTCTCATTCGGGCCCCGATTTCGCTTCTGTTTTTACAGTTTTCCTCTAAATTTATCACGAACACACAACCATCTAAAAATCACATTTAAACACACCAATAAATATCACATTCTAATATTCTCATTAAAAAACCCAATTTAAATGTAAAAATTATATATTTCTCAAATATTAATCAAAAACCCAATAAAAAATCAATAATTCAAATATTAAACAATTAAGCACCAATTTTGATAATTTTACTTTAAAAACTTATTTAATGCGGGAATTTTATTTATTTATTTTATGCGTTAGATGCTACCCATCATGTACTTTATACCTGCATTAACAAGCAATATATTGAGCTTAGGACAGATGACAGAAGTTGGGTATAATAGTTTGATGAAGAATGAATATCTAAGGGTGTATGACAAGCAAGAAAGGTTGGTGATGAAGGTGTTGAGATCTTCAAACAGGTTGTACAAGATAGTGCTAACACTGGCCAAACCAGTATGCCTCAAAGTGTGTATGGAAGAAGAATCTTGGATTGGCATGCAAGGTTGGGCCATGCAAACTTTCAGATTCTTGAGACAATGGGAAGACAAGATATTGTGAATGGAATGCCAAAGATAAGTCATCAAAAGCAAATGTGTGAGGGGTGCCTAGTTGCAAAGCAAACCAGGAAGAGTTTTCCTGATGTTGCACAGTGGAGAGCTACCAAACCTTTGGAGTTGGTGCATGCAGATTTATGTGGTCCTATCACCCCAACAACAATGGGAAGTAACTCTTATCTCTAGTTGATTGTAGATTATTATAGCAGGTATATGTGGGTGTATTTGCTAAAATCAAAAGATGAGGCCTTGAAATATTTTAAGATATTTTAAGGCTCAAGTTGAAAAGGAAAGTTCTTTTGAAGTGAAGATGTTAAGAACTGATAGGGGTGGGGAATTTAACTCAAAATTGTTTAATGAGTTTTGTCAAACTGCAGGCATCAAAAGACAGACCACTACTCCTTACACACCACAACAAAATGGTGTGGTAAAAAGAAGGAATGGGATTGTTATGGGAGTGACTAGATCCCTATTAAAGACTATGTAGGTACCTGAAACACTGTGGGGTGAAGCAGTGAGGCAGGCAATTTATATGCTCAATAGGGTACCAACTAAGGCTCTAAGGAATTTAACACCCTATCAAGGCTGGAAGGGTAGTAAACCAAACCTCCGGTACTTGAAAATTTTCGGATGTGTGGCTTATGTGAAGAAAACGGCCACTCATACTTCAAATCTGGAAGATAGAAGTATAAAGATGGTGTACTTGGGAAAGGAGCCTGGTAACAAAGCATTCAAACTTTATAATCCGAATAATAAAAAGGTGGTTGTGTCTAGAGATGTCCTATTTGATAAACAGACAAGATGGGATTGGTCTAGTGCAGGTGTAGAAGAAAAGTCAATGACAACCTGTACCACTTTAGCTCAGGATGCAGCAGTAGGTGAAAAGCAAGTAGAGGAGAGAGACTATGATGTTGACTTCACAAATCCCCAACATCATCATACTAACTTTTCACCTGTTAATGTTGATAGTACAGGTAATAGTACTATTCAAATGCCAAGTTCCCATGGAAGCACACAAAGCTCAAGTTCAGAAGGAAGGTCTCATGATACAGTTCAATTTGATGATACACCTTTACAAGGTTTTCGGCCAATAAATGAAATCCAGCAAAGAACTCAAGAGATGAGTCAAGGAAGAGTACATGATATGTATGTCAATGAAGGAGAATTGTTCCTGATGAATGAAGAAGAACCAACCTCTTATGAAGAAGCAGTTGCTAATGACAGATGGATGGATGCAATGAAGACTGAACTAGCATCCATTGTGAAGAATAACACTTGGTCTTTAGCTCCATTTCCTGCTGGTCATAAAGCAATAGGGCTAAAGTGGGTGTTCAAAGTAAAAAAGGATGCATCAGGTGAAGTTGTCAAGCATAAGGCTAGACTAGTGGCAAAGGGCTAAGTGCAACAAAAGGCATAGACTTTGAAGATGTTGTTGCACCGGTGGCAAGGTTGGAGACATTGGGAATAATTTTGGCTATGGCAGTAGAAAAGGGTTGGCTTGTTCATCATTTAGATGTCAAGACAGCTTTCTTGAATGGAGAACTAGAAGAAGAAGTGTATGTTACACAACCTAATGGCTTCAAGGTAAAGGGAAAGGAAAGTTGGATGTACACATTATACAAGGCACTTTATGGCCTGAAGCAAGCCCCAAGAGCCTGGAACTTAAAACTTGACAAGACCCTTAGAGATCTTGGTTTTTCCAAATGTGTTCATGAGCCTACAGTCTATACAATCAAAAGGTCATGTCATGTTTTGATTATGGGTGTGTATGTAGATGACATCTTGCAAACAGGGTCAAGAGAGAAGGATATAGAAGTCTTTAAACAAAAGATGAAGGTTGCATTTGAGATGACAGACATGGGCTTGCTAACCTATTATTTGGGGTTTGAAGTCAATCAAGACAAAGGTGTCATAAGCATAATGCAATTTGCATATGCTAAGATGATATTAAAGCTAGCAGGTATGGAAAATTGCAATTCTAGTTCTTATCCCATGGAGCACAAGTTGGTGTTAACAAAGAAAGGATAAGGTAGTGCACTGGATGCTACATTCTACCGACAATTGATAGGTAGTTTGAGGTATCTAGTGCACACAAGACCTTAATTGTGTTACTCAGTTGGAGTTGGAGTTGTAAGCAGATACATGGAACATCCAACAACAGCACACTTAACAACAGTAAAACACATTCTGAGGTATGTGAAAGGAACTATCAATCTTGGGCTAAAGTATGAAGCAGGAGGAGATGGCAGTGTGACTGGTTACTGTGATAGTAGCTATGCAAATGATGCTGATGATAGTAGAGGTACAATAGGCACTATATTTTATTTATCAAAGAATGTCATCACATGGTCATCTGAGAAACAGAGAACTATTGCATTGTAATTCCTGTGAGTCTGAGTATATGGCAGCTACCGCAGCAGCTTGTCAAGCAATGTGGCTCAGGAATTTGTTAAGTGAACTCAGTGGAGTGAAGCCTCAACGTATTCAACTTTGGGTAGATTACAAGGGAGCAATAGCCTTGTCCAATGATCTAGCATTTCATAAAAAAACCAAACACATAGCTACAAAATATCACTTCATAAGGGAGTGTGTAGCTGAAGGGAAACTGAAGTATATCATGTGAAAGGTACTCTGCAAAAAGCTGATTTACTAACTAAGCCTTTGCCAAGAATGAAATTTACTGAGATGAGGATGGTGGTGGGAATGTATGAGTGTCCACATCAAGGGAGAGAATGAAGGCTGATGTGGCATCATACACGTGCTTTATTGACTGAGTTGAGAAGTGGTTTACGTGTGCATGTGGAGCATGGGAATAATGGGTCAGAGGTGGACCTGGTTTGCTGGAAGTTGCAGTATTTTTAGGAGTGTTTGTTGCAGTCTTTTATTATTTAAAGAGTAAATTACAAAGAAGGTCCTTTATGTTTTACCTAAATTTCGGATTAGGTCCTTTAAATAAAGTAGTTACACCCGACATCCTTTATGTTCTAAACTTGTTTCATAGAAGGTCCTTTATCACTAACGAGGTTAAAAATATCGTTAAATCATGGGCATTTATGTCATTTTACAAAATCTTTTAATAAAAACCTCAAAATCAAGAAATCCATTAAAAACCTAACATCGATCTTTCTCCTTCCTTGTTACCCTGAAAAACCAGACCAGATACTAGGGCTCAATCGACCCATGGATATTCAAACGTTTTTCAATTTCACCATCTGACATACCATTTTTTCTATCTACCTTGTCTTTTTCTTCACATTCTTCCATTGGTACATGATCAGTAGCAGTCTGATCAGAGGAACGTGATGACAGGGAATCACGATATGGTGACGGACTAAAAGGAGGAAGCAAATCAAGAGGGAAAAGCGAAGGCTGCGATACGAACGCGGATGTGATGGCCCTTGGCCATGATTTAAGCTTTGAGTTACCGGAATCTGTGAGTAAGGAGATACCGGATGGAACTGCGGATGAGTCGGTGGGATCCCAACTCTTTTACGGCTATTATAATTTGGGGAAGATTGTCGATTTTGAGCACCAAACAGTGCCGTGTTGAATTAGATATATCAAGTTGATTAAAGGTAACAGGTTTTTGTCGATTTTGGATCATATCGTCATTACCATCCTCTGTATCACCCATTTCTTCTCAATGATTCTAACCAATAAATTGAAAAAAAAAACCCATAGTTACAGTGTTCAGTTCAATGTGCAGAAATGGAGACACAAAACACAATTACACATGAAACACATAACAGAAGTGATATAACGACCTCAACTATAAACATCATCGCCTAATTTCGAAACCTAATCAACACAAATGAAGAACAAAAACTAAAATTCAAAAAAGTCAATCAGAATTTACAAAAATTAAACGGAAAGATGATAATTTACCGACGAATAACAAGGGTTTGTCCGCCCAAATGGTGACGGAATTGACGAAGGTATATGGGTTGTATGTTTTCCCCTCTAGAAACTGAGCAGGAAGAGAAAGAAGGGATTTTTTTTATTTTGAGGTTTTTATTAAAAGATTTTGTAAAATGACTTAACTACCCCTTACTTAACGATGTTTTTTTAACTCCGTTAGTGATAAAGGACCTTCTATGAAACAAGTTTAAAACATAAAGGATGTCGGGTGTAACTACTTTACTTAAAGGACCTAATCCGAAATTAAGGTAAAACATAACGGATCTTCTTTGTAATTTACTCTTATTTAAAGTAGTTGTTTTTCCCTTTCTAGAATTAGCCGAAATTGCTTTGTAATCTTTCTTTGTCATTGTGTAATCATTCAATTACGTTTGGTTATTAATAATACGAAGCATTCGGTAAAATTTGTGTTCTTTTTCCTCTGATTTGCCAACACACATTAACTATCGCCTCTCTCTCTCTCTCTCTCTCTCTCTCTGAATACATTAATGTTACTTCATTGTCTCTGGGTTTTCCTCTCTCTATATATATTCGGTTGAGAAAAAGAAACCCTACGATTTCCGGCTGATTAGTTGATCTACGCAACCATTATCCCAATCTGAGCCGTTTATCTTGGTTTGAGCCTTTATGGCTGTGATGATCAACTCGAGGAAGTTGTATGGTTGATCTTGGTCGGATATGATGATTACCTCTTTGTTTTGGACTGTTTATTTTAGATATTTATGCTCTGCTATTGCTCCATTATTTTGGTGTTGGTTTTGCTTATCGTGCATCGGTAAAACACAAGTACCTTAGTGGTCTGGTCTGTATGATACATGTTCCGTTTGCATCGTTAAAAGAAAACTATATTAGTTTTGGCACGGCAATTGGTTTTTGCAGCCATAATGCAAAATAATTCTTATATTAATTGAGAATTTAGGCTTTACAAGTTTGATTTTGGCATGGCAATTGGTTTGTTAGAAATCGACAATTTAGAATTTAGTCTAAAGTACAATTAAGTTAGAATTTGTAGCATATACACCTTAGATTAGAACAAAATTAATGAAAGGGTGCCATAACCGCCTGCACCCTTCGACACCTATAAATAGGAGATGTAATCCAACATTTAAAAAAAAAATGCAAGTTTGTGAATTGAAAAACCTGTGAATTTTCTCTCTAGAAAGTTTCGATCGATCCATCAAATTGGTATCAGAGCCACGTCGGAAACCGCCGCCAGAAGTCGGTAACCGTCGCCGGAAATTGAAAACTGTCGCCTAACCGCCACCGTAACCGTTGACCGGTAATGTAACCGTCGCCGGAAACCGTTCGACGCCGTGGACTTCTGACCGCCGCTATTTCCTCTGAAATTCGGTCACTGATCGTGTTTTTGAAGGATATCCGGAAAGCCGGTTGTGATTGTTGTGATTTCTGATCGCCGGCGTGGAAGAGAACCACCGCCGCTGTGAAGACACGAACACCCATCACCGCCTTCACTATAAATCATCTCCGTCCCTTGGACGGTTGTTCTTTGCGAAATAGAAAACAAGAAATCGATTGAACAAATACAGTCGTTGTTCATCGAAGAAGAGGAAGAAAAAAAAGGAAGGTTTGTGTATGTGTGCGGCGAGAAGACCAGAAAAGAAGAAAAAAAAGGGTTTGTGTTTGAGATCGCAACCAACGGACAAAACAAGGAAGAAAAAGAGAAAAATCATTTAAACCCTTGGACTTTCAAGGATTTGCAAGTAATACCCTCCTATTTTATGAATGTTTCATTAAGGAAACAAAATAGGTAGAAGGAAATATTTTTTTAGAAAACAGCAGCTTTTTTTAAAAGAAAATAAGCGAACCTGTGTGGTTCGTAGCAAGGAAAAACGAACCTGTGTGGTTCGTAGCAAGAAAGAAAAACGAACCTGTGTGGTTCATAGCAAGAAGGAATAGCGAATCTGTGTGATTCGTAGCAAGTTAAAAACCTGTGTGGTTTTACCAAACATGTGTGGTTCATAGCAAGTTAGCAAGTTGGAAAGAAAGATAGGTCGAAGGAAGACCAAGAAGACAAATGAAGAAAGCATGCCACCAAAGAAAGACGAAAGCATGTCAATACCAATACGTGAACAGGGAAATATATCCCTTTAATGCCCGAAGTTAATGGAAACAAATTACACTACATGGGCAATATTGGTGGAAACAATCTTGAAAGCATATAGCCTTTGGGAAACAATTACTTCAACTGAAGAAGTAGATGAGAAGAAGTCACATACAACGAAAGCATTGATATTCCAATCATTGCCAGAAGATGTTTTGATGCAAGTTGCACAATATACGTCTGCAAAAGAAATATGGGACTCAATTAAAGTACGATATTTAGGAGCAGATTTAGTAAAGAAATCACGTCTACAAACCTTGAGAAGTGAGTTAGAGACGCTAAAGATGAAATCAAATGAGACAGTAAGAGACTTCGCAGGCAAGTTAGGTGGAATAAGATCAAAATTTAAAAGTCTTGGCACTAGTCTTGAAGATAAAGTAATTGTGAGAAAACTACTTCACTCGGTCCCAAAGAAGTTCCTACCAATAGTGGCAACCATCGAGCAATATTCAGATGTTGACAACATGCCATTTGAAGAAGCAGTAGGAAGAATAATAGCATTTGAAGAACGCATTAAAGGCCAGGATGAACCCGAGGAAAGTTATCAGAAACTCTTGATTGCAAACGTTGATAATCATTCTGAAAGCCACAACCATGGAAAAAGACAAGAAAGAAGCACAAGTTATGATAAAAAAGTTCAAATGCTATGAATGTGGAAGAAGTGGTCATTTTGCAAAAGAATGCACCAAGTGGAAGGAAAAGAAGAAAGAGAACGAGGAGGAATCACATCTCGTTTATGAAGAAGATCCAATACTACTATGAAGATCTAAAAAAGCTAAATCCAAATTGAGGGGGAGAATGTTAGAAATCGACAATTTGGAATTTAGTCTAAAGTACAATTAAATTAGAATTTGTAGCATATATACCTTAGAATATAACAAAATTAATGAAAGGGTGCCATAACCGCCTGCACCCTTCGACACCTATAAATAGAAGATGTAATCCAACATTTAAAAAAAATGCAAGTTTGTGAATTGAAAAACCTGTAAATTTTCTCTCTAGAAAGTTTTGATCGATCCATCATGGTTTTTGCAGCCATAATCAACCATAAAAAGCTTTAGTTGTGAGTAAATTCTATGACCTGAGCCTTTTGTTGTGAGGCTGGTTGGGCTATGATGACTTTGACAAATGCAAAATAAATCCTTTTAGGTATGTAGCCATGGAGGTTATCAGAAGTTTTTCGTTGGCGTGGTAGTTGATTTTTGTAGCCAAGATTGAGTATGTTTGGCCTCTATTATAACTATCCTTTAAAGATCTAAACCTACTATATGAGCCATCCTTAAGAATATAGCATGTCATATTACAAGAGGATTTACTTTTATGTTAGTAGTGGTTCATTACATTCTAATATTATCTTCACGCCTGTACTACTTTTGCAGCTTCTCCACTACACATGATTTACGTTTCTCATTTTTTTTTCCTTTTCAATTTGCAGAAAATAATTTAGTATTCTTATTAATGATTTTGTATTCTTAATATGTTCCTCTTGAATTTACAGAGAAAAATAAATGAATAAGTAAGAAAGAGATCCAAAAATTTTAAACATGGAATACTCTCAATAAGAACAGGACCAGATGAGTGCTCCATTTTGTATTCTCAATATGAAGAGGATCAGATCAGATGATGGCTCCAATGAAGAGAATCGGATGATGGTATTCTTTTAACTTTTAAAGTATTGTATATTTCGCTCTAAATGTTACTAAATAGCGTTTGGTTTTTTTTAATGGCCAACAAATGCCCTAAAAATCCCAGGGACAATTTACACTAGTTGAACTCATTCCAGGGAAAATCCACCTTCGCGAGCGGCCGGGTGGTAAAACCTGGGAGCTCAGGGATCGAACTTGTAACCTTTCAGCCTCAAGTCTCCCCTCATCCCCAATGCCCCTTCCAAAGTGTTGCATGTAATAAGTGTTAAAGTGTCATAGATTTATTCTAAACGTTGTAAAATGGCGTTCGGTTTTTTAATTTAAAAAGGTTCCAAAATGTGTTTGATTTGCTTTTGTTTGCATGGTCACTAAGAACTTAAGTGTTCACTAAAATCACTCTAATTTTGTATATTAAACATAATAAAAAAACGTGACAAACTTGTAAAAGAGTAGTGAATATTGATAAACTATAACAAAATTTTTATTGCATGTGGTTTTCTTGATACAACTATGGTTCTTATTTAGTAATGTTAGACTTTTATGTGAATTGGATGGCTGGCTACAAAAGCATAGACTGGTTTCTTCATAAATTTGACTTTTTAATCACTTGCAGGTGTCGCTTTGAAACATGTATCTACCTTTAGCATTGTTAGATCAAATGTTTGTCTTTTGACTACTTTTAATTACAAAGATTTTTTTTATTAGGTCCATATTGCCACTGTTTCTCATTTGTAAGTATCATTTAAAGGGCCATGAGTTTCCAGTTGTTTAGAAATGATCATTTCAGTTGACCCAAATCAAAAATTTAGGGGGCGTTTGTTTCGCGGAATTCGTTGGAATTTGAATCGGAATTGGATTTGGAATTGGAATTGGAATTCAAAGGAATTGGAATGTGAAGAAATTGGAATTTGAAGGAATTGGAATTCAAAAGAATTGGAATTAAAATTAAAATTCAATAAAAACCACGACTGGACCCATCTCACGGACCAGTCTGACCGGACGGACCCCCAGACCAACAGGACCGACAGGACCCAACATCCGGACCGACCGACACCGACACAATCCAATGGCCGGACCAACCGAACCCGCCCCGACCCCCGGACCGAACCCGGACCGACCCGACCCGACACCCGGACCGTATTGACCGGACCCGATAGCCTGACCGACCGGACCCGAACCCGGACCGACCCGACACGACACCCGGACCAACCGGACCCTATACCAGTCGGTCGGTTATTCGGGTCCGGTCGGTCGGTCGGGTCAGGGTTCAGGTGGGGTCCGGTCGGTCCGGTCCGGGGGTCGGGTTCAATCCGGGGTCCGACCCTATCCGGTCGGGCGTCCGGTCCGTGGTTAGGGTCCGGTCGGGCGTTCAGTCCGTGGTTCGAGCCCGGAGATCGGGTCGGTCAGTCGGTCGGGTCCTGGAGTCGGGTTGGGTCAGTCCGGTTCGGGGGTCAGGTCGGTCAGTCCGGGTTCGGGTCCGATCGGGTTCGGTTAGTTCGGTTCACGAGTCAGGTCCAGTCGGGTAGTTGTCATCGGTGTGGAAGGAATGTGAAATCCTTTATTATTATGAAGTAATGTGAAATCCAATGAATGAAGGAATTTGATGGAATTTAATCAAATTCCAATTTCAATTCCTTTATTAACCAAAATACATTAAATATGGAATTCAATTCTAATTCCATTGAATTGCACGAACCAAACACACTATGGAATGGAATTCAAATTCCAATTCAATGAAATCCCATGAATTCCATCATACCAAACGCTCCCTTATTTTTCAGTTAATTGCTAGGTAGTGCTTATAATTTTGCGCTTTGAACATGATATAATTTTTGCATACTTATAATTTTGAGTTGTGAACATGGTATAATTTTCACATAGTTAATATGAATTGCCTTTGGTATTTGGGATAGTTAACATCAGTTATAAGGGTGGGAGGTATGCTCATTTTAATGATGTTTTAGACATCAAATTGGACCAATGGGGTGATGCCAACAGGAGAGAGAAAATTGATGTAGAATTGATGATTTTGTAGGGGATATGCTCATTTCAATGATGTAGAATGGTTTTAATGTTTTTAATGTTCAAACGGTACAAAAAATGACCGTTGAAGGGTCAAGTTGGTTCGGCATCACTCGGCGAATAAATGCCAAAATCTTCAAATTTGACGCCGATGCAGAAGATCAAAAGGGGGAAGGTATGGTCGCCAAATTCGGCAAACTCGGCGCCGCATCTATGCCGAGCTCTTAATCGAGCGTACCGCCTACCCTAATATATCGGAAACTGATAAATCATATTTGTTTGCAGCTAACTTCTTCGTATCCATATTCGTTGCTTTTGTGTTTCCAGGACTAAGGTGATCAAAATGTGCGATATACCTGTCGCGTAGCCCCGGGAAACAAACCATTTCGTGTCTTTCTCATAAAAGTTAAAAGCTTTGTGTTTGTGCAAGTAGCTTTGTGTTTGTGTTTGAAAATCTATATTCTTTTTTGGTTTGGTGGTTGTATGTTTGAGATACTATCGGATATGTTTTCAACACGTGTTTACTTCCGCAACGCGCGAGCAGGTCACCAACTCGTTTATAAACGAACATAAAATGGGTTGATCTGAAACACAACACAACCTGTATATGATAGGCATTTAATTAAACATGTCAACCAGAATATGCCATGTTTATCAAAGAGGTTGAATATAACAACCAAAAGCATAATTATTTATGCTACCATTGTGGTTGTCTTTTTTTTTATTTATTATTATTTTTTTGTTTTTCCTTCTTTTATTATTTTTATTGTTTGTAATAGGTATGTATTGTAACATGGGTCTTTTTATTTATTCTATTTCAATCTAAACGACTTTATCACATGAATTGATGTAGACTTAATGGTTTAAGTGTATTGGTTGTTACATAGCTTTCTTTTATGTTTGTTTATTTTGCATAACGTTATAGCAATGCAATGTTTTGAATGTCCGCGTTATCCATGCGGCAACACCTTTATTAGTATGTTTTTCATTTTTTTTAAATCATTTTATAAGCGCTTCATTGGTTTTAATTTTAGTTTCGCATCGTTGTCGTTAGGTATATAATTGTTTGTAATGTTATATTTAACTATATTTCTATTTTAACGTTGTTGCATTGTTTTTTTTTCGTTTTCTTCCCGTTGCGTTTTATCAATACAACAGTTTTGTATACCCGCGTTATCCCCATGACAACACGCATGTAGTAAAATCTAGCTCTAAACATTTATGTATATCACACAAAACATGAACAAACTTGTATTGATCTGGCGAGTTTATAAAGGTTTAGCTTGACATTCGGTGTGACTGTTTTACTTATATATTATAACTTTTAACTGAAAAACAAACATATACCATGCAAGTATCGTAACAAAATAAATACAACTACTATGAATGCAATGTCACACTTGATTGTTGGGTTATTTTGGGCCTATGAGTCATCCTAAAATATTTACCCACTTTTATTTGACTCCATTTTCTTACCAGAGGATAAATCCTCTTGTCCCTAGTTGCTCACTAGAGGAAGATTCCTCTAGTCACTTTATGTTTCTTTTTAATTTCCTCACTAGGGGATAAATCCTCTACTCATTTAATACCCAAGTGGGATTGGTTTTGGTTGGGCGACCATTTGCATTCCTAGCAGTATGTTTTAGTAGATGGGCTTCTAAAGCCTATATTTACTTTATGAGGTGAGAGAGATCAATTCTTCTTCAACAAGACACAGAAAAAAAGCAAAATTCTAAGGTTTCTTCTTCCATCTGATCTTGAAGAAAAAAGATAACTTGGGGTTGATCTACTTGAAGACAAGAGATATTTTTGACACCGTCCTTTTGGTGATACCCCTTACTCTTCTTTGTTTATTTTGTTCCATATACTTGACGTTGTTTGTTTCAAGTATATGATGATTTGTGTATGCCTCTAGTATATCTAGAGAAGACTTTGTATTGCTCTAATTTGGTGATAGTGGATTCGAAACGACTCTAGTAGTCCCGTGGTTTTTACTCTCTCGTTTGAGGGGTTTTCCACCCTAAATTTTTGTGTCTCTTTACTATTTTAGATTATCTATTTGTTTGCATCCTCATAGGGTTCATTCGGGTCAGGAAAGGTATTTTGACCAAACGAAGTTAATTCCGCATTTTAGTATACAGTTGTGGTCGGTTAGGCCTCTTTTTCCCATCACAGATGATCCAAGCCCGACTCATCTCACCCATTTATACTAACCAAACTCTCTTAGAACATAATAATTGTTCCATTTAGAGAACACTTTTGCAATTTAACAGAACTCTTTATCATCAATTGTGAGGTTTATGACATTTTACACTCTCCTCATCTAAAAGATACATTCTAGCGTCTGATGAGGTCACTATGCACCTAAGTGTTTATAAATAGTAACTGCATGTACAAACAGTACTGTTGTGGTAAAACTAACTAAATGCCCAACTCACTACCGTGAGTCTAACCCGTGCAAATGACACAACGTTCATGCCTACACTCTTAGACTCAACGTAATGGGCGGTAATGGGCGCTATGCCCACCATTTATTGAAGGATCACGCAGTATAGCGCCCGGGTCATCACCCCCGGGGTGCTAGGGGGTAAAAATGGGTGGATGTACGTTGTGTTGATAGCTTCGTGAAGTGAAGGAAATGGGAGGAATTGAGATGATTTTTGTAATGATTGAAGGGTTTTATGGGGTTTTATCCACTACACCATATTTGGAGGGGCTTTATGGGGCTTTAAGTGTAGTGACCACTACACTTAGCTTTAAGTGTAGTGACCACTACACTTAGCCTTACAGCTTAAAACATTTTTAAAATGGTTTATTGGATTTTTATAATCCAAGTTATGCCCGATTGGTCGATAATAATCTCAACTACAAAAGTTCCCTACAATAATACGAATTATCAAGGTATTGAAACATAATGGACCGCCGTTAAAAATACCCTAACTCCGTTAGTGTTTTCTGATGTAGCATTCTATGTGTTTCTTTTACAAAAGTTATTAACCAGTCCCTCATTATAATTAAATTACAAAAACAGTCCCTCATCGTAATTGGGATTATTATCGGCCAATTAGACATCATTTGAATTACTATAATCTAATAAACCTTTTAAAACTCATTTAATTGATTAACTTCTCTTGACTATTAACCATCCATCAACCCATATGGTCCCCATGGAATTACCTTTAACTCATTTCGTAAATAACTGATCATATAATCACCAGCTATACAAGTTTGTCTATCCCGATACATTTACCTAACCTCATATACATGTACTAACTATGTAACATCCCACATTGGTGGGGAGGAGAACTAAGCACTACTTTATAAGGGTGTGGATATCTCTCCTATCAAGACGCGTTTTAAAACCGTGAGGGGCGGATGTCTGAGGGCATGTCGGCTGCCAAAGCGGACAATATCTTGGTTGCGACGGCCTGGGCTGTTACAGATGGTATCAGAGCTAGTCGTCGGCCAGTGTGCCAACGAGGACGCTGGTCCCCTAAGGGGGGAGGAGTGTAACATTCCACATTGGTGTGGAGGAGAACTAAACACTACTTTATAAGGGTGTGGATACCTCCCCTACCAAAACGCATTTTAAAACCGTGAGGGGCGGATACTTGAGGGCATGCCGACTGCCAAAGCGGATAATATCTTGGTTGTGACGGGTCTGGGCTGTTACAAACTACCATTTTCTAAACTCGTTATTACGACACTTGTAACAACCAAACCACACAATAAATATGCAAGTGATAACACATTTGTAGTTTGGTTCACATGTAATTTAAACATGTAAAATTGATATCATCCTCTAATGTCCAACCTGAACCTCCCAACATGCATAAAACACATGTATGAATGGATACATACTACTTAGTACTTACACATCAACCATAATGTAAACATAGCAACGGAACATCTTTACCAATCTCGCACGCATAGCATGCGTATAAATTTACCCTGAAATCCCTTAAAAATACCCTTTTCGGTTTATTCTAAACATATCAAACCAAAAAACAGTTACACACATACATACAACAAATTCACAAACCGGTAACAAATAAAAATTTCACTTGCAAGTACGTGTCTTAGCACGAAACGTTTAAAAACATTAATAGGGGGCTCGTAGTCCTCACATTGGCTAGCATGAACTACAACTCTGACTACTTGCATAATAAACCACATTACTTAATTGTACTGGAACCCGGATCAAATGACATGTTCTCTAACACTACTTGGTTAATAACAGAACACATACACGTCATCATCCATCACAAATACTATATATATACAATAGAGAGTTAGGACTTATGGTTGCGTGCCATTCGGTTTCGGATCCGGATCTACCCGTCCAAATCTACCTGCCGACATCCTCTCTTCCTCTCATCTATCCTCTGCCTGATCTACCCGTCCAAATCTCTCTCTTTCTCTCATCTATCCTCCGCCTCATCTTTACACGAGGTCAATCACAGCCGAAGGATTTCAGTTCAGGGGTTTTCTTCGGCTACAGCAAGAGGTGATGTCTTTTGTACCTCCGTTCCCTTACGATTCTGTCTCCTCCATCAGGTATGTGGGGTTTTTTCTTCCGTTGAACGGAACCCTAACGATCTTCTTTTTTACGGTTTCTTCTTTCAGATTTAGTACACATCCTCTGCCGTGCTCAACACACTACCATCACTGCGATGACCGACACCGGAACCACCACCACCGCCATCGCCGGTTACCATCACTGCCGTGACCGACGACAGAACCACCATCACCGCCATCGCTGGCAACACAAGGTAAATCCCTAATTTCATCTTCCAGGTTTGTCTCGGTTCGTTTCATTCTTTCATGGATATGGCGATTTTTTGGCGTTCTTCCATTTGTACACGCTGTTAACTGTATTTGATTTTTGTTCCAAGTGTTAAAGTCCCAATTTCAGTTCTTTTTTTTTCTTCTTTCGCCTAACTATAAGAGTTCCGAACCCATCGCGCATTTGATTGTTTGGCATCAGTGTGAGCAGCAAAGGATTATTGAGGGTATTTGCAGGTTGGATTTCTCAAATTTATTTTCTATTTTTCTTTGAGTTTGGGTTTAGATCTGTGCTTTTTTGTTGAATGATTTATGCAATTTGGTAATTGTGTGGACTTACTTAGATGCACTCTTGCGAGTCATTGAATGTCTTGAAGCTTCATCTTGGTGGAATATGAAATGGGTCACTGGTGGTGCCAAAGAGTCCAAAATCGTTGGCTAAGGTATCCCTAATTTAAGTGATTTTATGCTTATTTGGATTGTGTTCTTGATTTCTAGGTTTTTGGTATTAAATTTCAATGGAGAGTATGTGCTGGGTGGGGGGATGAATTTCGTTATAATTGCGTGTTTGTGATTACGTGTAGTCAACAGAGATGAGGAATATGGTAAGGGGGTCTGATGTGCAAAAATCGATCTATAAAAATAACCTAAATTATCCTAGACCTAGACACACTAAATTAAACCCAATTAACCTAATACTAGACCGACTCAACAGGCAAGCGAACCTATCGAATGTAGAATAGCTATCGGTAAACCGGGGTCGAACCCTAGAGACACTAGACAGACAAAATTAACTATGTAAAGTAAATTACTGATTAATTGATGAAAATTGGTTTTTGCTTTGGAGAATTGATTAACTAATTAAATTAACTAAAATTAACTAATTAGCTAAACTTACTAAAAATAGAAACTGCTAAAAATGGAAAGTTACTAAAAATGGAAAGCAAACCACAAACTCAAACCGTAAAGACGAAAACCAGATATGACAAGAAATACCACCTAGACCTAGACTCCTGATTAATGCTGTCGACTTCTCTTGGCTTATGACAAAATGATGGAACCAGGATCTAACCACACAACCTATCAAAACCCTACGAGCCCCCGAATCACTCTCCGGATGTTACTGATAAGATCTCTAAAGGTTGGAATACGCACACTGGTTAGTTAGTTCACCTTTTAAGTCCGTCCTAACTAGTTATCTTACCGCTCGAACAAATGGTTCACCTTTTAAGTCCGTCCCATCTCAATTACCCTAGCCACCCTCGGATATACCTAAAGCACACCTAGAATAACCGGAGCTACCTCTAATTTCTATGATTAACACGAATAACAAGCAAGCCAACTTCCTAGGACATTTCCTTTTAAGACAATGCACCCCTAGTTCATTAACCAACCCGATTACCCGTTAAACCTGTACCTTTTGAGTCTCCAATTTAGCAGCACATTACAACCAAAGCCACAATTAATAACCAAAACTATAGTTCGGGACGTCTCCTAAACTACACTTTAGAAACTAACCCTAAAGTCAGAATCTTTAGATAATTTACCCAACCCGAAAGACATTCGAAGGTAAACTAAGTTCCAATTATCAATCACAACTTCAACATGTAACACACATATGCATTAACCACAGAAAATTAGAGGAATTTCAATAAGATAACAAAACCCAATCAATAAATATCATAATAACCAAGAAAAGTCGAATAACATCAATCAATCATCCATACGGTCTAAGTGGTAGTAGGGATTTAGCCTAGCATCATAAACATGTCATAAAAACAGAACATAACAGTAGAAAAATCCATGAACATAATCTGGTCTAATGAAAACAAGGATTAAATCGAAAGATTAAGAACCCGGGGAAGCTAACGGATGTCGAATGCTTCAATCCTTAGGCTCCAGCGGCTTCAATCTTGTTCTTCTGCTCTGAAAATCGTCTTCAGTGGCTCTGAGATACGGCAAGGCGAAGGTAGTTCGACTGGAAACCCCGTATTGTATTTATAATTGCAAAATTAGGGTTTTCCGGAAAATTAACCTGCAAGCGTATCGCTTGGAAGTCTCCTGAGGAACAGGCGATACGCTTGCAACCACTAATCGACAAAATAACCGGGTCAACGTTTAAAACACCGCCTTTGACTTCAGAGCAGCAAGCGTATCGCTTGCTACTTCAACAGCTCTAGGCGATGCGCCTAGATCTTCAATTTCACCACTTTTCTTCTATTTTCTCCTCAATTCTTTTCCGATGCTCATTTCTCTCGGGAATTGTGCCAAAACTGCAACTTTACTATAAAACAACCATTAAGACACTAATAATCAAAAACAACTAAAAACCTATGGAAATTGACTCAAAAGACTCTCAAAACGACTCGAAAACATAAAGGAAAACCGATGTGTTTTGCAACACATCAAATATCCCCCCACTTAACCTTTTTTCGTCCCCGAAAAAACCTGCAAATGGAATCATAACCTGAGAATTTGGCTTCCAACCTTTTCAATTTCATCAACTTCAATTCTATCAATCTATTCACATCCCGGTAGCGATTATCGATATTTCGATCCGATTAAACCCAACACTAACCTTTGAGCCCCCAAGGTGTTATAAATTACCGAATACTTTTCAATCTGCCTATGTGTCCCACTCTAGAGAGATCAAGTTCAACCTAATCCCAATTCATATTCGGTCCGAATAAAGGGTAATAAAGATATAACTTTTTGATTTTTCCCACCCCCCTTAAATCAGATACAAAAATGTCCAAAGAATGATGGAATTAGATGGATTGTGAAGTGCTTGAGCATTTATTTATAAGCTACCATATCGTTTCACCTCTTCTTTTTATTTATATATTTTTTTCATTTTCTCTTTTTTTTTTTGTAATTGATCACTTTTACCTAAAATTACCAACGGACATCATCAGAGGTATTCTTTCACAAGGTCTTACCCCCGAAATCATACATGAGTGTTTTGCCCGCGAGATCCGGAACATCATCAGAGGTACTTACCACGGGATACTATCCTTAGTTCGTACATGAGTAGTTTGCCCCTTCACTCTAATTTATTAACCAATTTAATCCTAATATGCTCATTATGGAGAATGGGGCGCCGTCATTTCTCGGATTTGCTTTCGCAAAAAGATCATAACGTGCCAGGTATTCTAAGGACATAGAAGTATCTAGCCTAAAGGGGTCTCTTTCCTCCTAATCCTCAGTTTCAGTATTCCTATCACTTCTAAAATGGGGACCCACTAGCAGACTGATTATTACATATTTATACAACAATTAAACACAATGGGATATTTAATCTTTACTAAGCTAGCTGGGCCTACCAATACATCACTCACCGGTAATACTTTCAACTGTTAATTACATTTATCATTTAAACACTCAATCAGACAGCCAATCCTCGGGTTTTACCTATCATCTTCCATCTTAAAACTGCAGATTTAATCAGAAACATTTTTTTTATTTTCCAATTTTTTTTGTTTTTGTTTTTTTTTTTTATATAATAACAAAACTCACACTTTAAACAAACTCAATAAAACTGACTCAACTAACGAGACACGACACGTAGTCTCCCCATCCCCACACTTGAAACTCACATTGTCCCTAATGTGAACTGAGAAAAGACTTAAGCAAATAAAAGAAATAAAAACAGAAAAAATAAATGAATAAATACTGGAAACAAAATAAAATAACAGAAAAAATGGAACAGACTCCCCTGATTGAATCGTCATGAATGAAAAGAATCTTGTTCCTCGCCCTCCAATTCGAACGCGATATCAGAATTTCGGTAACTCCAGAATTGCATCAAAAATGTCACGGACGAAAGCGGCGACTAACAAACCAAGTTCTAACAACCACAGCAAACCAAAATCACAGCAGCATATATATATATCAAAACAAACCACCCAACCGGTTAACCCCGTACAAATTCCCAGATATCAGAATATTATAATATTAATACAGACCATGATAATAAAAACAAAAATAAAGAAAAAGTACAAGGATGTGAAATAACTGATCAACTGGCTGCTGCTGCTAACAAAAGTCATCAAACCATCAGCTACTCCTCTCCAGCATCATCATCAGAATCATCAGGCTCATCATCTCCAGCCTCAGGCTCACGGAAGAAATCAGGTACCTCAAACCCCTGAGCAACATACAAACCTCTGATAGCCCTATCCTGCAGATCCATCCGCAACATCATCTCATCCCTAAGCATCTCCAACGTCAACGGCTCAGCTCTCGGCGCCCTAACAGGCCTAGCAACCGGAGGCCTCTCAGCCCTCTGCGGAATCCTCCTCCTCGCAGGGGCTCCAACCTCAACCCATCTCGGGGGATCATCAAACGGGCAAAAACCTGCCTTCCGCATATCCAATAAACTATAAGGCAAGGTCGGTGGTCCAGCAGTCAAATGCGAAGGCCTATACCTCTCTAAAACCCCCAAACGCTCAGCTAACCTACCAATGTATGGACCCAGATCCAACCTCGCCTCCGGCCCACCCTTGCGGGGCCGGGCAACTGACTGAATGAAAACCATAGCGAGGTTGGTCGGGTGTCTCTCCACCAACGACCTCAGACAAAACAAATCTAGCATATTGACCTTATCGGCCCCAGCACGTCTCCCAATCAACGAACACGCAAGAATCCTATGCACATACCTCAGAACTGGATCCCTGATCGCAGAAGCTACTAAACCAGCCGTGTACGGCGCATCAGATATCGTCTCCCAGAACGCTCGCAAGTGACCATCAATAACATACAAATCCTTGCCTTCTTGGCCGTCCCCCTCAAACTCCTCCTAAACTCCGATGTGGCGACCTCCTCCTGTGTATAAAAACCTAAGGCTACAGCAAACTGTGGCACGCTCATCTCAAACAACTGCCTCCCGAGAGCAAAAGAAACGCAGACCGGAGAATCAAACTCCTTAATATCATATTTCCATGTCGAATGGAACTCCACGGTCAGCTCTCGGTACTGGGGCCCATCACAAGCTAAGACTCTCCTCCATCTCTCATCTAGCATCGCCTCTATCCTGGCTCTAGCAGCCATCCTATCCATCAGATCCCAGTCGAATGTCCGGTGCTGAAGCAGGTCCAGGCGCATAAACGTCTCACAACGCTCACCCTCGTAGGTGCCCTGAAACTGCAGCAAAGTATGATCCTCAAGTCGGCGCTCCTCAACCGGCGGCAGCTCCTCCTCATAATTCGGTAAAACCTCAGCTGCCAAATAAGGAATCCTCGATCTGTGATGAATAACCTTTGTCGTTTTCTGCTTTTTTCTCGAACCACTACCAGATGCCTCCATACCTACAAAACAGATTTAACGGTGATATCCAAGCAACACACATCAATCACAAACTATTTTTTGGATTTTTCAATTTTTTTGTTTTTTTTTTGTTTGTTTGTTTTTTTTTTATAACAATAATAAATAACTGAAAACTACTGAATTAGAATGACTAAAAACAGATTACTTGAAATAAAAAGAAAAAGAAAAACACAAAAATTTCAGAAAAATCGGGCATGACCCGTTCGTTTATCGAGCAAAACCAGTTCTTCATACAACCTGTCAAAAATGCATTCATTATACCAATTCACCCAGAATCCAGATTCAATCATCCCGAAACATATTATGAACATATTAATCAGTGACAATCCAGCGAATGAACGAGATAATTTCAATCAATACCAAACCACGAATCCGCCCAAGATCAGACAAACTATACGAGCTCGGGACATAAATTTAACACATTAGCATCATATAATATCAAATATTTACCAAACACTCGTCCCCACCCAGCAAAACCACCTAAACTAAACACAAATTCATGCATAGCATCAAGAATAACCGAATATGAACAACTAACTAATCAAAAGCAAACTCAAATATAGAAACTAAGACAAAATGCAACAGGGAACAAGAGTTAACATACCGGAATCGCGAAATGCTAAAAAAAACTTGAAACTAAGGCAGTCTCGGGACGGGTACAGCTCGCGGCGGCTCGCCGGAGCACCAAACGGTGGTGGCAGTGGGTGTCGCAGCGATGACGGTGGAGGCGGGTGTCGAGGAGGTAGATGGTGGTTGGTGGTGATGGTGGTCGGATGGTGATGGCGGCTGTGGTAGCAGAAGCGGCCGGCGAAGGTGGACGTGGTCTAGGGAGGCGGTGCAAGGTGGTCGTTGGTGGCGTCGGAGGCGAAGGAGAACGGTGGTGGGTGGTAAAATTAGGGTTCGGATGGTGGTGAAGGTGGATGGATACGGTGGTGTGATGGTGGTGAAGGGCGGTTGAAGTGTGGCGGGTGTCGGGAGTGGAGAGCGGCGGTGAGAGGTGGTAGATGGTGGATTTAGGGTTTTGGGTGAAATGGGGACGAAAGGGGGTATAAGCCGAGATATTTTTTTTTCTCGGTGGGATACCTGCAAGCGTATCGCTTGCTGATGTTGGAGGTTGTAGGCGATACGCTTGCAGAGGTTGGCCGCCACAATGCCCTTACTTCCAGGCGTATCGCTTGGAGAAAGCCTCAGCCCAGGCGATACGCCTGTATCGATATTTCCAGGGAATTTTTGAGATTTCCCATACTTAGTCAAATTTTTGATGTTTTCACAAAATTCTCATCACCCTGGATTTCAAGCCCCTGTAATTTAACACTAACCAAGACATACCTGGGACTCCATTTCCGCGTGAATTCGTGCTTCCAGCATCTCCAATTCCCTGCAACATCGAACAAACAAACAAACGCAACAAACCGAAAACACACGAAAAACAAAAACACACAAAAATAAAGAAAACACACATGCAATATACAATACAGACTCTACAACTCGGTTTTTCACCGACTACTGTACCTCCTTGATCATTCCTCATTAAAGTTTTGAAGAGGCAAATTCTCCACATCCGTTTCGATTGGTCCTCCAATGTAGTGCTTCAACCTGTGACCATTGACTTTCCATTCTCCACTATCAGACTCTAACTCAACCGTCCCATATGGGAAAACCTGTTTCACAATGTATGGTCCCCTCCACCGGGACTTCAATTTACCGGGAAACAATTTCAATCTAGAATCATAAAGCAACACCCGATCCTCACACTTAAACTCTTTCCTATCCTTCAACCTACGATCATGTAATGCCTTGGTTCTCTCTTTATTACTCCAAGATCTCTCGTAGGCTTCATTCCTTAACTCCTCTACCTCATGGATTTGGAGAAACCGGTCCTTCGCGGATTTTGCTAAATCTATGTTAACCAGCTCTAATTGCCCAATATGCCTTATGTTCAAGTTCGACCGGTAGATGACACGTTTTCCCATAAACCATCATAAAGGGCGTGGTTCCAATGGGTGTTTTGTAAGCAGTGCGAAAAGCCCATAACGCATCATCTAACTTATCGGACCAATCCTTGCGATTGCTTCCGACAGTTTTCTCCAAAATCCTCTTAACCCCTCTGTTAGCATTCTCCACTTGACCGCTCGTTTGTGGATGGTAAGTGGTCGAAGTCCTATGATTCACTCCATATCTAGCTAACACCTTCTCCATTTGGGCATTGCAAAAATGCGTGCCCCTATCACTAATCAACACCTTAGGGGTTCCAAACCTACTAAACAGAATCCTCAAAAACCTCACAACCACACGCGCATCATTAGTAGGCAAGGCTTGAGCCTCAACCCACTTAGAAACATAGTCTATCGCAACAAGAACGTACCGGTTCCCCCGGGATGGTGGAAATGGGCCCATGAAATCAATGCCCCATATATCAAACACTTCAACACTCTGGATAGGATGTTGGGGCATCTCATTCCGGGAGGAAATGTTACCGACACGCTGACAAGCATCACACTTTTTCACTAATTCGTGAGCATCCTTAAACAAAGTCGGCCAATAAAAACCTGAATCTAACACTTTCCTAGCAGTATAAGATGGCCCAAAATGTCCACCCGATGGCCCCTCATGACAATGCCTAAGAATGTCTAACCCCTCCTCTCTACTCACGCATCTCCTAAACGAACCATCAACTCCTACACGAAACAAGTATGGAGCATCCCAAATGTAATGTCTAGAATCAGAAACGAACTTCTTTCTCTGTTGGGATGTCATACCATCCATCAGCATGCCATGTGCTAAATAATTCGCCATATCGGAAAACCATGGCATGCCTTGCTCCTCCGCACTCATCAATCCAACAAACTCTCCACTCACTGTCATAGCACTCTCAAACGGGAAAGTGTCCCCGATGGCCTCCTCTCTCAGTTTCTCTCTCTCGGGGTCCTCAAGGCGCGACAGATGGTCGGCCGCTACGTTCTCCGCCCCCTTCTTATCCCTAATCTCAATATCAAACTCAGACAACAAAAGAATCCACCTAATCAAACGAGGTTTCGCGTCCTTCTTCGCAAACAAGTATCGAAGTGCAGCATGGTCGGTGTAAACAATGGTTTTAGATAGAACGAGGTAAGAACGGAATTTGTCGAATGCGTAAACAACGGCGAGAAGCTCCTTTTCGGTGGTCGTGTAATTCTCCTGAGCGTTGTCTAAGGTCTTGCTTGCGTAGTAAATGGGATGGAAATGTTTCTCTCTACGTTGCCCTAAAACAGCCCCTACCGCAAAATCACTCGCGTCGCACATAAGCTCAAACGGTAAACTCCAATCGGGGGCTATCAAAATAGGCGCACTCACTAATCTCTCCTTCAGAAACTCAAACGCTTTCAGACAACTCTCATCAAACTCAAAATCCACATCCTTCTCTAAGAGACGGGTCATGGGTCTAGTGATTTTGGAAAAATCCTTAATGAACCTACGATAGAACCCTGCATGACTTAAGAAACTCCTAACAGATTTGACATTAGTGGGTGGCGGAAGCTTGCTAATCGTCTCAATCTTAGCTCTATCAACCTCAATACCTACACGAGAGATCTTATGACCTAAAACTATCCCCTCAGTGACCATGAAATGACATTTCTCCCAGTTAAGCATCAGTTTGGTCTCTACACACCTAGCTAACATCCTCTCTAAATTACCTAAGCACTGATCGAACGAACTCCCGAAAACAGAAAAGTCGTCCATAAACACCTCCATGGAAGTCTCGATCATATCCTGAAAAATGGCCACCATACACCTCTGAAATGTGGCCGGAGCGTTACACAGCCCGAATTGCATACGGCGATACGCGAAGGTACCGTATGGGCATGTGAAGGTGGTTTTCTCCTGATCCTCGGGTGCAATAGGAATCTGGAAATAACCGGAAAATCCGTCGAGAAAACAGTAGTACTGCTGACCCGACAAACGCTCCAACATCTGATCGATAAAAGGTAGTGGGAAGTGGTCCTTCCTAGTGGCATCGTTAAGCTTACGGTAATCTATGCACACTCTCCATCCTGTGACGGTCCTACTCGGGATCAACTCATATCTCTCATTCGTCACCACTGTCATACCCCCCTTCTTGGGAACTACCTGGACCGGGCTAACCCATGTAGAATCAGAGATCGGATAAATCAGTCCCGCGTCCAGTAGTTTGAGAACCTCCTTCTTCACAACCTCCTGCATGTTTGGATTTAAACGCCTCTGAGGTTGGACTACAGGTTTATACTCCTCCTCCATGAGTATGCGATGCGTGCAAAACAAAGGGCTTATGCCCTTGATATCGGACAATCTCCACGCAATCGCCTGCTTATGCGCTCGCAGAACCTGTATCAGCTTCACTTTCTCCTCCTCCGTCAAATGAGCAGAAACAATGACGGGTAATCGGGACTCACTATCCAAGAATGCATACTCCAGATGAGATGGTAACTCCTTAAGCTCTAAGACTGGTGGTTCCTCTACAGACGGTTTTTCTCCTAACTCCTCAGACTCACTAACCTCAAAAACCTCAGAACACTCCTCTGGTCTCTCAGTTGAGATATGTTCCTGGTGAACATCATCATCAACCTCCCGGTCCTCACTCACCAGGGTCTCACTCGCAACAAGATCTAGATCTGCTCCACAAATGTAGTCTAAACACCGATCCATATGGGAAATGAAGGTATCAATGAAGTAAACAGAATCGTCCTGACCTACAGAGTATTTCATGGACTGCATGACATCGAATGTGATCGTCTCATCCCCTACACGAAGTGTAATCTTCCCGTCATAGACATCGATCAATGCCTTGGCGGTGCGCAAAAAGGGGCGTCCTAGGATGAGTGGACATTTCTCATCTACCTCCATGTCCATGACCACAAAATCCACGGGGAAAACAAATTTATTCACCAACAAGTTTTCCACAACTCCCCGTGGATATTTAACGGACCGATCCGCTAAAGAAATGCTCATGCGCGTCGGGGTTGGGTCTCCTAGGCCTAGCTTTTCGTAAATCGAATAAGGCATCAGATTGATGCTAGCACCTAGATCCACCAACGCGTGGTTCACAGTCGAGCCACCTAACAAGCACGGGATTGTGAAAATGCCCGGATCAGTCAGTTTCTCCGGTAGCTTGTTCTGGACCACCGCAGAGCATCGTTCATCGAGAGTAACGGTCGAGATCGTTTCCAGCTTCTTCTTGTTGGATAGGAGATCCTTTAGAAATTTTGCATACTTGGGCATTTGCTGGAGCGCGTCAACGAACGGAAGATTTATTTTGAGTTGTTTGAACATATCGAGAAATTGACCGTACTCTCTTGCATACTTCTGTTGGATGAGACGGGCGGGGTAGGGGACTCGCCTCAGATCCTCAGCAGTTATCTCCTTTGGTTCGAATTTCTTCTTCTTCTTCTCGGCTGCCTTAGGTGCAGGAGACTCGGAGGTAGGCACGGTACTTGCTGGGACTAGCCTCGGGTGTGCCCTCCCATCCGGAGTCTCCATCTCGATCTCCTCGTCCACCGGTTCTTCCTCCTGTGCCGGTGGGTCCTGCTCTCCGCCTCTACCGCTGCGTGTTGTCACTGCCTTAAGGGTCGCGTTAGGGTTTGTTTGTGTACTACCAGAAAATGACCCCCCCTTTCCTACCAACTCAGAAACCTGTTTTCCTATGTCTCCTACTGAACGCTGTAAATCTAGAAAAGCCGACTGTTGGTTCCTAACGAGTGTGTCGTGTTCCTTCAACTTCTGCTGCGTCTCCTGATCATGTGTCACGACCTGATTTAGCAATTGCATTTGTGCAGCCAACATTTCCTCAATCTTCTTCATACTCGACCCTGCATCACTCCCGCCATCCTGGTTCTGACGCGATTGAAAACCCGAGGGGTTCGCGCCACCCCTCCAACCAGAATTGGGGTTGGTCCTCCACCCCGACTGAAAAGAGTTACCGAACTGGTTTCGGTTAGAGATGAAATCCACTTGCTCCTGGCCGGCAAGTGGGCAGTCGATGGTGTCATGACCTCCACGACATAGTTCACATTTAGCCTGCTGCTGAAGTTTAATGTCGTTGATCTGTTTTTGCAAAGCATCATACTGGGCCTGAGCAACAGTTTCAGAACTCACGTGGTGAACTCCCCGAGATGTAGAAAGTGAAGATTTCGTGGGAGCTAAAGTGGCCCTACGATCACCGGGGTTCTGTTGTTCCGCTAAAGCAAAACTCTCAAACAGGTTCTTGCACTCATCAATATCCAGTTTTTCCATCATGTGACCCCCTGCGGAAATGTTGAATTGTCGCTGCGTTTCGTAAGTGAGACCGTTGTAGAATTTTTCGATGATTGCCCAATCAGTGAGACCGTGCTGGGGGCACTTGCTCAGAAGAGTGTTAAATCGCTCGTACGCAAGATAATATGGCTCGTCAGGGTCCATGCGAAAAGAGTGAATTTGTTCCCTCATACGTGCGGCTTTCGCAGGCGAATGATATTTCTTCAGGAATTTCTGTTGAAGATCGGCTCAAGTGGCAATCGAGTTCGCGGGAAGGGTTTCAAGCCACTGGGCAGCACGGGCGGTGAGTGAAAATGGGAACAAACGAAGGTAGACAGTTTCTGGCTGAACGCCGTTGAGACCAAAAGTGGCACAGATACGCACGAATCGAGATAAATGGGCGGGTGCGTCCTCCTCGTCTAGGCCGTGAAATTGGATGGTTTGGGTCAGGGTGTTCAGAACATGAGATGGAATTTGCCAGTTGGCAGTGTTAGCAATGGTGGTGGGTGCAATGGAAAACCTAGCATCTACGACTCCGTCACTAGCTCTTTCATGAACAATACGTCTAGCAGCCATATTTAAATCAGGAAATGGAATGGGCGGTAGTAAACGAGAAACGGTTTTAGGGGTGTGTACCTTACTATCGCGAATGACTCTCAGTTGCTCACGCAGCTCACGAATGCGCTCGTGGATATCTTTCTCGGGTTCGGACGTAGCAGAAAACTAAGGTGGGCCTTTGGAACGGGTATGGGGCATAAACTAGAAAAGCACACAAGAGAACAATTAAACCTAAATTAACTAAGGCACACAAAGTAAGGCAGAAAGCATAAAGACTCAATTTAACACCTAAGACGAATACAATAAAAATTAAATTAAACTAATCACACAAAGAAAAAGAAAAACACACAATTAATCCTAATCTAAAAATCAAAGTTAATTTCGCTATTACCAAGTGTCCCCGGCAACGGCGCCAAAAACTTGATGTGCAAAAATCGATCTATAAAAATAACCTAATTTATCCTAGACCTAGACACACTAAATTAAACCCAATTAACCTAATACTAGACCGACTCAACAGGCAAGCGAACCTATCGAATGTAGAATAGCTATCGGTAAACCGGGGTCGAACCCTAGAGACACTAGACAGACAAAATTAACTATGTAAAGTAAATTACTGATTAATTGATGAAAATTGGTTTTTGCTTTGGAGAATTGATTAACTAATTAAATTAACTAAAATTAACTAATTAGCTAAACTTACTAAAAATAGAAACTGCTAAAAATGGAAAGTTACTAAAAATGGAAAGCAAACCACAAACTCAAACCGTAAAGACGAAAACCAGATATGACAAGAAATACCACCTAGACCTAGACTCCTGATTAATGATGTCGACTTCTCTTGGCTTATGACAAAATGATGGAACCAGGATCTAACCACACAACCTATCAAAACCCTACGAGCCCCCGAATCACTCTCCGGATGTTACTGATAAGATCTCTAAAGGTTGGAATACGCACACTGGTTAGTTAGTTCACCTTTTAAGTCCGTCTTAACTAGTTATCTTACCGCTCGAACAAATGGTTCACCTTTTAAGTCCGTCCCATCTCAATTACCCTAGCCACCCTCGGATATACCTAAAGCACACCTAGAATAACCGGAGCTACCTCTAATTTCTATGATTAACACGAATAACAAGCAAGCCAACTTCCTAGGACATTTCCTTTTAAGACAATGCACCCTAGTTCATTAACCAACCCGATTACCCGTTAAACCTGTACCTTTTGAGTCTCCAATTTAGCAGCACATTACAACCAAAGCCACAATTAATAACCAAAATTATAGTTCGGGACGTCTCCTAAACTACACTTTAGAAACTAACCCTAAAGTCAGAATCTTTAGATAATTTACCCAACCCGAAAGACATTCGAAGGTAAACTAAGTTCCAATTATCAATCACAACTTCAACATGTAACACACATATGCATTAACCACAGAAAATTAGAGGAATTTCAATAAGATAACAAAACCCAATCAATAAATATCATAATAACCAAGAAAAGTCGAATAACATCAATCAATCATCCATACGGTCTAAGTGGTAGTAGGGATTTAGCCTAGCATCATAAACATGTCATAAAAACAGAACATAACAGTAGAAAAATCCATGAACATAATCTGGTCTAATGAAAACAAGGATTAAATCGAAAGATTAAGAACCCGGGGAAGCTAACGGATGTCGAATGCTTCAATCCTTAGGCTCCAGCGGCTTCAATCTTGTTCTTCTGCTCTGAAAATCGTCTTCAGTGGCTCTGAGATACGGCAAGGCGAAGGTAGTTCGACTGGAAACCCCGTATTATATTTATAATTGCAAAATTAGGGTTTTCCGGAAAATTAACCTCCAAGCGTATCGCTTGGAAGTCTTCTGAGGAACAGGCGATACGCTTGCAACCACTAATCGACAAAATAATCGGGTCAACGTTTAAAACACCGCCTTTGACTTCAGAGCAGCAAGCGTATCGCTTGCTACTTCAACAGCTCTAGGCGATGCGCCTAGATCTTCAATTTCAGCACTTTTCTTCTATTTTCTCCTCAATTCTTTTCCGATGCTCATTTCTCTCGGGAATTGTGCCAAAACTGCAACTTTACTATAAAACAACCATTAAGACACTAATAATCAAAAACAACTAAAAACCTATGGAAATTGACTCAAAAGACTCTCAAAACGACTCGAAAACATAAAGGAAAACCGATGTGTTTTGCAACACATCAGGGTCTTACTCTAAATGCAGATAGTTTTGATAGTCAATAGTATGAAAATCAACAAAATCTCATGATGAGATTTAGTTGGAGGATGCTGTGTTTATTTTCTTCACCGTGTTAAATTTGACATTCTAATTCTAGAAGTCACATTCTCAGTTTTGATACTCCTTATGAAGCCCATACATCAAACTTTGCTAAAAGTTGCGGCTGTCTATCCTCAAGGTAAATATGTTATATTATGTTACTCTTGAGCTCAATGTAATTTAGATTAATTGAAATTATCATATCATACTTTTAGGCATTATATTTTGGCTGCGAACATTTGATTTCCATTGTTTCTTGATCTAATTTTTGTTTCGTTTCTGGATGATGATGATTTGGGTTTGTTAAATGGTGTTATTATTTTAGGGTAGATAAAACCCCTTTTCATTTTCTCTGTTTGTTAAATGTTTGAACTTTAAGTATACTGAAATCGAACTCGAACTTCTTTTGTTATTGCTAGCCCTATAACTTAGTGTTGCAATTTTAGGTGATTTTGGGTGACCCGATCTTTTTTTGGGTGGTGGCGAACAGATTCGGGTTAAGGGGGGAAATGGATTTTGTTGGTGGTGTTGGGCAGTGGTAGTTGTGCTCTTTGCTTCATTGGAACAAAATACACGAACAAAATCAAGGTAATATACTTGCTTCTATGTTCAATTTGAGGGAAAGGTTATGTGCATTTAATATGATTTTTAATTTTAGAGAAGGCTATATATGGCTTGTTTAGTAGCAGACATCTAAAAAAAACCTCAAGCTTTTCTTTGAAATGTATGCAACTCTTTTAATGGTTTGATACACACTGAGGTTAAATATTTGTTCAGGTGGTCCAAGTCTTTTAATGGCGAACAATAATGGACAGTAAGAGACTCTGCCTCATTGATGCCGGTTCCGCCTCAACATTTGTCGAGGTAAGAGTTATGATGTGTTTTTGACAAAGATACGAATGAGGCATACATGGGTGTTAAGGTCACTTTTAGTGCCTCTTTTCGTATGATTATGTCCTTGCATCTATCTTTAGATGTCTTTAATTTTAGCCTAGAGAGAATAGTTTGTATGTATATAAATGGTTTGGCATGGGTTATCTTATTTTCTGTCAAGGATCCGGCTAAAATTAATTTGACTAGATAGAATTCAGCGTGAATTATAAGTTAATTTTGATATTTGTGTTTTATAATTGTTCTTCCTCTTGGTTGGATCCATTAAACAAAAGAAAGAATATGTTATTACTTGCCTTAGGTAACTCAATAAATACAAACTAAGAATTTTAAATGTCTAACAAAATTGGTATGAAAGGTTTGATCCATACATACAAAGGAGGATACTAATTTTGTTTATTACTAAATTCAAACTAAAAAGTTCTTTTGTTTGTATGGATCCAACTTTTCATACAAACTAAGAACGTAAAACGTCAACAGAATTTGTATGTTTATTAATAGAATTTAATAATTGGGCATCTTTCCTTTGTTTGATGGATTTAAATTCTTTGTTTGTATTTATTAATAGGGTTGGTGATGTTTCATACAAATTTTGTTAGTACATAGCAACAGACTTGCATCATCCTCTACCCGAGCATACCCAAACGCACCAGCAAAGTCAGACACTCATGGGTCGTCTACCAAAAGAGCTCTTCAAAGAAATTGGTAAAACAAATAGAAAATAAAATGGAAGGATTAATTAGAGTGAATTTGTGGATATAATGGAAGATAGTGATTTCGGGTAGAACATCAAATATGGATGCTAAGTAAGGTATGAAGCTCATAATCAACTAATTATGCGAGTCTTTAATTGTGTCAATATTTGTACTTTGTGATAAATTGTTAGGTTGGTTTTCAATAACTTTGGTTCTTCAGGGATGAAAAGGATTTTAGCTAAAAGTTACTGATTGATGCGAACTGAAATTTTTAGTAAGAAAAATGAAGTGGTCTTAATAGTTCAGTAACTTCTACTTGATTGAAAATGCATCCAATCTATCAGTCAGTTAAAATGTAGAGATATTAAAATTCATATTCACTTGCGTAAGAATATGAAATATTCCGAATATTCTTTGAGGTAGGATTATTGGATTTCATTCCTCAAAAACTAAAGTTATTGAAAAATGAAGTAGTCTAGATAGTTCCGAGCAGAAGATTGACCAAGCTTATGGTTTAATCATTTTAATTTTCTTACAATATGGATTAAATATAAAACCAACTAATTTTTTAAAGGCTTGCATCGTATGTGGCAGAAGAAAAAAAACAGATGTGAAGATTATACCCATCTATTGACTGGTGTCGCTTTGACTTTTAACTGATTTGCAGGTAAGGTTTTGCTTCTTCGGTTTGGGTGTCATCAACTGATTTATAGTTTGTGTAGGTCTGTTGATTCGAACAACATCCAAAGAAACTGGATCCACTAAGGCAGTCAACACTAGCCAGAACACAACTTCACAACAACGAACTCTGCTCACAACCCCACCGGCTATACCCGTTGAAAAAGTAGGAACAACTGCGACCACTGTTGATCACTCCAAACAACCCAAAGAAACTGTTGGGGCAGAATGCAAACTTGATAAAAATACCGGCAACAACAAACGTCCCTCTGCTTGAAGCCCTCTTTTCGACATAGAAGTTTTTTTTATTAAAAGAATTCTTATTACAGAATAAAACCATATGTTTGTTTTCAATTACTCTTGCAGATTTAGGGGTGATACTACAAGATGGCCGAAGGTGATGGAGGAGCAAAGCACATGAATACCGACGATTACCGTTAATGATGATGAGCTGCGTATGTCATCTTACATCGCTTTATCTTCCTTTTATTGTTTCATCAGGTTTGTTTCTCCCTTTTCTTCTATATTCTTTTCTGTGACTGATTACAATTTAACTCTAAAATTGGGGTTGATGATGACTATGGTGACGATGATACACATATGGGAAGCCAAGATGATGAAATATTTGAAGATGAAGGTGATGTTTCATGTAGTGATAGTGATGATGATGGTGTGAAAAGCGTAGGTGAAATGAAAGGAAGAAAAAAGATATTTGTTGATTCTCACTCAAAAGTTTCAGGGCTCTTAAATGACTAGCAACATTCAATTGCTGGAAGAAGATCCATACATTGAGTTCAGTCAAGAGGTTATTCATTCTATATGTTAATCACTTCATCTCTCTTTACTTGCTTGCATATTATTGTTTAATTATTTGTCCTTTAGTTGAATTTTGCTATATTAGTTTCTACATTATGATCAAAATTGCTTGATACATGTTCCTGATAATATATTGAAGCATTCATGATTAATAGTTCAATATATATCATTGGACAATGTATCTTACTATGTTTATTTTTAGTTAAGTTTCAGTGATCATTTTTTCATCTCTAAACAATTTATTCGTTTCTCACATGAAACATATGGGCCCTATCTAGATATGCATGAATTGTACCATGATTACATAAAGTCTGAGTTTGGCAGGCAAATTGATTACAGTGATTACCTAGAAGTGTTTTCACAATCACAACACATACCCCAGAAACTGAGAAGGTAATAATTAATTCTGATTCTTCTCCCATTTGCATTTGTATCTATTATCTTTATATGTTCTTGCTATATATCTTTTTTACCTGTGTTTTTTATGATGACTTTTTTAAGATTGGATGCTTCAGTTATAAACTTATTAGTGTTCTTTAAATGTTTAGGCCTAAGTTTATTTTGTTTTTCCAGGCAGTACAAGGAGTATTTGAGCAAAATGGTAACATATTTAGTCTCTTTTCTTGAGCGCACAGAGCCCCTGCAAGATCTTGATAGATTATTCTCAAAGGTACTTACTTTTCATCTCTTTTATATATGTTACCATTTGTAGCAAATTTTATGGGTTTTTTTTATCTTTTAAAGATCTAAGAATTGATTGTAGCATAAATATAACAACACTTCAATTTTTTTTTGTGTGAATTTTTAATCCTTCAATGTTTGCTGTTAGTTTTTAAAGGATTGAAGTGCACAGTTTAATGTAAATGTCCACTTTAGGTACTATTTTTAATGTGGGTTTATAATTAAGATTGATACCCTTTCCAAATAATTGTTTGTCTTATAAATTTGTATTAAATAAGCATATGATGTTTTCGTCTAGATCTTTAATAATTAGAGCGTTCTCTATAATATATGTTATGCTGAGTTTATGATCTTATTTTGTTTGGTATTATGAATGCTTTATTTTCTGTTATGCAGGTCTGCTGCTTCTGGTGTGGTTGCCTCATATCTTTGTAAGTTAATTTGTTTGTTATGGTCTTAGTTTATTCTGTTTTTGTTGTTTTTGAACTTGGTTAAAAGTTGTATTGTTGTTTCAAATAGAGATACTTTAAGTATATAATAGATCTTTTGTTGTAATTGCTATTGCAGCAAAAAAATATAACTTTGCTCTAACCTACTTTAAGTATATTATCGCGGTTCATAATCCACTTTCTGACTACTAAAAGCTTCAAAATTATTCTAATATTTGGTTGTTTATATGATGTAGGTGGAGTGATTTGGTTCTAAGACTACATAAAAAGATGTATGAGCTGGATAGTAAAGAAGAC